>CAHIKZ030005176.1:370000-685000 GCA_903632075.3 Acanthosepion pharaonis | reverse complement strand
GATTGGATGGGCCCATGGTTAAACGCTTGCAACCGTGCCAATGAGCTCGCAGCAACCTTGAACAGTTGACGTGATTCGTTAACCTCCAGCTGGGTTAGCCAAAGCAGTGCACAGTGGCGAATGACGTTTCAAAAAAGTATCTGGCGACTTTATTGTATCGGTTTTTTTTATTGATAAATATGAAAGCTATGTAGTTCCTTTTCCCAAAATAGGCATTGCCTTTTTGATTTACATCGTCACCGATGTAGCGCAGTCTCTCAAAGTCAACCAATCAGAAAAAGGGAATTTTCAAGCTTCATTTTTCTTTGAAAATTTTGAGCAGCCAGGAGATATGAGGTAGTTTTATTGATCAAAAGTTGAAAATACAAGCGTTTTTACACTTCTTACGAACAAAATTTGAAGCAATGTTAATTTCGTTTTACTGATGGATGATGAAGGCATTTAAGTAGCACGAATTTAGATGAAAACGTGCGAGAACTTTTTTAGGCAGCGATGCGCAGTAGTAAAATTATAGCGAATAGGTGCCTTTTGCTGCACGTAAACGGCATGAAAAGACATAACAGTCCCCCAGTGTCCCCTCGAGTGAAAAAATGCAATCAAATTTGAAAAACTGGACAATTAGGGGGAGCCGATTCTGTCCACTTGGCTTAAAAGGACTGGCGTGAAGTGGCATGAAATGTGTTAGTGATTGCTCACTGAATTCAATCCTATGCTTTAATGGACTACAAACACCTAAAAAGCAGCAGTTCCACCTTGTTTTTACTGATTTTTTTTTTTTTTGGTAAAATTTGACATGTAGTTCTGTAAATTCCTTTTGAAATGGCCTTGAAGTTTACTTTACTGTGCAAATGCAGAAAATGTGGAAAGTAATGCAGTAATGCATGCCTGCATTGAAACATTAAAAGATCCTTTTTAAAAACTATGGTATGAGCGTAAATCCTGAAATAAAAATAAGCTACCTGAAACTTCTACCCCATTTGGGATGCTTGATGTGCGCACGCGTGACACCCCCCATTCACACATGATCTTGCATGACCCCGGAGCAAACATTACGCATCGCGCGAGCCACCAATCCGATTAGCTTTTGGAGCGCAAAGTTCGGTTGCGACAGAAATCTTTCATGCCACCACGAGATCGCTGGAAAATGAGCATATCAGGATAATAACGGCCTTAAACTTGACGAAAACAAAATTTTATCGTCAAAATGTTTGTTTTTATTAAGAGGAAAGAACAAAGTAATTTTTAATTATTTTTCAAAATTTTTCTCTCTTTATTAGAGCATTCTAACTTTTGATTGAAAAACATCGTTTCTCTTCATCAGTGAGTGTCCTACTAAATAACATGTCGGATTTTTGTGTACTTTTTTTTTTAATAGCAGTCATTAATTTTGAAAATCTTGCAAAAATAAAAAGAATTGTCAGATTTTAATGAAACTTTCAGAAACTATTCACAAATGATGGAAATTAGTATAAATGTGTTTATTTTTTTTAACGTCATGGTAATTTTTTTATACTTATTAATAATTAATTATATGAAAACTCATGAAATTCTAATTTGTACAGTTTAAGTGATTAATTAGTTAAAAGCACAAGGCTTTGAGGAAAGCAAATCATTTTTTTTTAGTTGACACCCTTCGACCTTAAAATCAGCTCTGAATTGTAACATACAAAACTCAATAAAACAAAGATATTATTTAATTTCAAAAGCTTTTAGTTGCTTTTACTTGTTTGTATGAATATGGATAATATTTTCTGAAAGCAAAAACGTTTTCGACAAAAAATACATTTTTACAAGAATTATTTGTTATTACTTAAACTATTTTATTTTTTTGCATTAAAGTTGTTAAATATTCTAAAATTAATGAAAATCTTGTACACCTTAGTCTATTGTGTTATTAAGTAGATAAATATCATTTACAGATTATAAAATAAAGCTGGTTACAATCAGTAAGTTGCCAATAGCTAAAAATCTAACATAATATTTTTTTTGTGCCTCAAAATAGCTTAAATTCAAATATACGGAAGACCGGAAGCATCATGAAAACAATAGTCCCTCACGTGGTTTGCGTTGGTAGTAACATGAACATTTTGACGATAAAATTCTGTTTCGTCAAGTTTAATGCCGTTTTTATCATGCTATGCCTATTTAAGAATAACAAGGTAAATAAGTTGTTCTCATAAAGCTAAACTGTCACTTGTGACCTTCCGTACTATAACTTTTACTCTCGTAAGATAAAATCACGCACATGTCACTTGTCAATCAACACCTCTGTTAAGCCCGGTTTTCTATCGTTTGAAAGTACTTTTTTTTCAGCGCAGAAAGTAAGTAATGTTTGTTTCAAAATACATTAGATAAACTTTATAATTTCTAATTTTCTGAAATTCATTTTAAAAAAATCGTAATTGATTTTTAAACGAATTTTAAATCGGAAACTTTCACTTTTGTAAACAGAAGTTAAAAAAATGACTGACGATCGATTTTCTGTCAATTTTGCTGATAAAAAAATACAAGATTTTTAACGAATATTTTGGAGGTGCTAGAAATTATTAAAAAATGTAAAAAAAATAATCAAAAAAATACTTTGATCTTTCCTCTTGATATTAACATAAACATTTAGACGATAAAAAATTATTTTCATCAAGTTTAAGGCTCATTTTCCAGCGATCTCTTTTGATACCTACTTCACTGTGATAACTGTTGCATTCGAAACCAAAATCAAAATATGGCCATTCTTGTCCTTACTTATTCCCATATAAGCACTTAAATCCGAATTTTTTCTAATTATGTTACCACTATTAATTCTGACATGAAAAGTGCCCATATCTGCTTGTGTGCAGTGAACGCACATAATTACACATGCGTGTGTCTGATCAAAAATGAAAAATCGATGATATTGATTTAAATATTGACTTAAATCAATTTTTAGCGCCGTCAAAACCTCAGCAGGATCATTAGCAGTAACTGTGTCAAATTTGGTTGAAATCGGTTGAAAAATGTAGGAGATCCGATCAAACATATAAACGAACACATACACATTCTGCCTTTTATATATGTATAGTTTATAAAAAATAAACTTAAAATCTATAGTCTCGTTCCATTAATAACTAATAGACTATAGGCTATTTTTACAAATAAATATATTAGAATTTAATTACTAATTAAAGAATCAAATATAAAAATGTATGTCTCTATTCTTTATTATTTTATTTTTCCAAAATTAATTATTACTTAAGGAAAATATTTGACAGTGCCTACGAAAAAAACAAACTATTTTATTTCTTTGATTTAGTAAATTTTTATTTTTCAGAAACTTAATAATGTATAATTTTTCATGTATGCACAAAGGACATGGATCATTTAATGACCTACAAGCTCTAGCTTTTCTTATTAATTTACATTTTACTGTTGGAATTTTATTGGTTTCGGTTAAGAACAGAGTCGCAACCGAGGAGAAATTATACTGAGAGGTACCGGTCCTGGGAAACAGCTGGCCGAGGCTGCGCCCTCTCATTGCACTAGAGAGAGGTATCGATGCTCGCAATGAGGCCAGTGCAACCGACGTTTGTGGGGACTCGGGAAATTTTTGTTCCTCGCCCGAATGTTTGCTCTCGGTCTCTCCACATTAATCCGACCTTGAATCACAACGCGACTTCGTGGTGGGGAGCCGACTAAATACCAAATTACTATAAAGTAGAGCTGGTAGTTTTAATCTTGCGAGTTTTAATCGTGGGAGAATTGAGCTCCAATTTCGCATTTTTTCATATAGATTCCATAATATAGGTTTTACTTAATTAGCTATTATGTTTCTCTAACTCTTTAAATGTTGAATGTATAACTAATTCTAATTTCTAGTTTCCCATCTTTACACTGTATTAATTTTATCTTATAAATCTGTCCCCTGTTCTGTCACCCATGAAATAAACGTACATCAAATCTTCTTTAAATTAAGTAACAGTAGAAGAATTATCGTTTAACTTTTAAAAGGTCCGCTTAAACATTAATTCAATACATAAATGCAGCGAACAATTTTGAGTTCTTCTGTAGTTTATTGATGCCTATCGCATCTACTCCTCCTTAGCTATTGTGATGATAGCCAGACCAAGAGTCCTTCACAGAAGCTAGCTTAAATGCCGCCCGATAGGGCGGGTTTTAAGCTAGTTTGTAATAATACGTGCACTGGTATTTTGGATACAAAAGGAAAATCGTTCCCTGTGCCTAACTTTTCTAGGGCTTTTGAATGAACTATGAATAACTGAAATCGGACCAGTAGGAGCGGAGGAGTTACTTGGACACGCACACACACGCACAAACACACACTATACTTTAGATTACCCGTATGCATGTATATATATATATATGTGTGTGTGTGTGTGTATGTATGTATATGTTTATATATATATGTGTTTATATATATATATATATATATGTATATATATATATATATATATATATATATATATATGTATATTTATATATATATATATATATATATATATATATATATATATATACATATATATATATATATATATATATATATGTGGATATATATATATATATATATATATATATATATATATATAATATATATAAATATGTATATATAAAATGTATATATATATATATATATATATATACAAACAGTCGTATATAGATATGTACATATATATATCCATATATATATATCCACACACACACATATATGTACGTATATATGTACGTATGTACGTCTATCTATCTATCTATCTATCTATCTATCATTCGCAGACAGTACTGTTTCGCTGTATCACAGCTCCTCAGTGCGACTAGACAACCGAATGCCTATATATATATGTTGTAAAATAGTCATACAAGAAATAGATCATTAAAGTTAATGTAAGTAATGGCGAATTCACTTCGCTAACAGATTAAGAAGTCATTAACTTACAGACCACTCATTGAACAACGTGAGCTTTATTTTTATTAATTGTACAATGGATTAGATGTTCAGTCGAGGTTGTTCGCAAGTACTTTCAGTGAAAACATTCACTATCTTCAGGCATAGATCTTATTTTTTTCCTCAATTTCAGATAATTTTGGGTAAAAATTCCAAGACGAACATGAATTTGACACTTGTCGTAAGATGTTTTATTTAAAAAGTGTGCTGTTATAAACAGTTAAGATATTAAGAATATTTTTGAACGTGCAGTAATGCGACGTTCGATTTTTGAAGATTGTGGTAATGTAGTAATTCAACCTTATATATATATATATATGCGTATATGTGGATGTTTATATATATGGATGCATATATATATGTATATATATATATATATATATACGTATGCATATGTATATATATAATTATGCATATGTATATATACATATATATGTAGATATATGTATGCATATATATGTATATTTGTATGCTTATGTATATATATATATGTATAAATATATGTATATATATATATGTGTGCATATGTTTTCAAATATGTATGTATATATGTATATATATGTAGGCATATTTATGTATATATATATGTATACATATATATGTATGTTTATGTATATATACGTATGTCTTTGTATATAATGTTATTTTCTAAGCGTAGCTTAGATGTGGCACAAGGCCGAAAGTATGGGGCACTTAGTGAAGCTCAAACTCACCTTTCAGTCGTAACTGATCTAGTGAGATAAGCTTGCTAACCATTACACCACGCCGAGGTGTCCATGTCTTTGTATTTATATGTACATATATTTATGCATATATATATATATATATATATATATGTGTGTGTGTGTGTGTGTGTGCATATATGTACATGTATATGTTTGCATATGTATGTGTATATATGTGTATATCTACATATATATCTATATATATATATATATATATATATATATATATATATATATATATATATATATATATATATATATATATATATATATGCATGTATGTGTGTTGGGCATTTGTTTACATTTGTAAAAACAATACGCTAAATTTGGCTGAATCGTTCTGTTTAGTGAAGGTAGCTCAGTGGTAGGAAATCTGACTGACACCAAATCGGTTGAGCTTCAGTCCCGGCTTGAAGCATTCGGATGTCTAGTCACACTGGGGAGCTGTGATTCTGCAAAACAGTGCTGTCTGTGAATGATAGTATATATATATATATATATATATATATTATAGATGCGCGGCACTTTTTACAATGTGCTCAATATAAGTGATAGAGCTAACATATAATTTTTTTTGTAGTAGATAAATAATTTGATTTTTTTGTTCTGGTCAATACACTACCCCGATTGACTCGAACAAAAAAATGTCAAACTATTTATCTACTACAAAATATTTAAAACAACTAACTTTATCCTAAAAAATAGCTACACCCCAGCCAAATTAATATTACAAAGAACGAACATTATCTATGAGTTCAAATGCTCCTTAAGGAACTGTCTTCCTGATCAAATCATAATTCATAAATAATTATATCGGTTACACGACTGCATGGCTATCCAAATGCCTTACGTTACACCTATCTGACCATAGTTCTATTAGAATCCATTTAAACACACATACAAACTTACCAGACTTTATCTGAAACATACTCGTAGAAAATACAAACCAAATAACCTCATCCACATGGAAAAAAAGATTATAAATAATGGAAACTTTAATAATAAAATAGAAACAGTCAACACTTAATGATATTAACTACGAACACGGCCACAATGTGTTAACTGTGTTCGGAAAATTAAACATTGCTATGAAACTAAAAACATACACATAACCCACACGCCCAATTAAATTGAAAAATAAAATCATCCTTGATAATGTCTAAAATATGGCCGAAACCTATCGGTATTATTGAACAGTTTCTACACACTCTGAAGGTTAATCGTAGTACCTTGTGTGTTGTCTTTAATGGAACATATATAAATGAAACATTGTTGCCCAAATACACAATATACAGTGATTTTCCAAGCGTAGCATCAGAAGGCCGAAAGTATGGGGCCTCAGTGAGGATCGAACTCACTGCTCATTTGTAATTGTTCTAGCGAGACAAGCTTGCTAACCATTACACCGCCTCGGGGTGATATATATATATATGTCCAAATTATGCAAAAGTTAAAGAAAATAGTCTCATCTCATTTTAGCACTTATATTTACCAAAATTCCACAAAAATATCTTGAAATACTGAAGAGGAAATTTATTGAATAAAATTGCCATTAACTTCAAACACTGCCTCCAGACGACTTCCGAATCTCCCGCATCCCTTCTAGACGGTCCCCGTGTTCAATTTCTTGAATCCTGCCATAATCTTTGTCTTCAATCCATATTTGGTGTTCCTCTGCTGGAGTACACATTTTCTCGTGTGCACAGGCCTATTGAACTTTTGAAGTCATAAAATATGAGTGTACATATCAAAATTTAAATGTATTCTTGCATACGGATAAGCATGCATATAAATATGGATGATTTACTATTTGGATACCTATATGTACAAAAACAGGTAATGACTCTAGCTCTTTCCCCAAGAGAAAGATATTGTATTGGGTGATATACCCCTCTGAAGCTTAGCCACGTAATATTAAATTTCAACAAGCTATTTCAGCAGTGTCAAGATTATGATTAATTTTTATCCACTTTTTGATTGACTTCATTCCCCCCACTTCCTTTTTTATCCTGATAATCATTTTTTCTCTTTTATATTTTCGTAATAGAGGATTTAGCAGTTGTTGTGGCGTGAAACAGACTGAGGAAGTGAAACAGAATGTAAAAGCAGTCGTCAGCAGAGAATATGAAAAGTTAGGCCCAATGTCGTAAGTACAGACATATTTCACAACAGAATTCTGTTTTTTATTGTCTAGTTCGAATTCCAAATGGTGGCTATAGATTGATAAAACATTGACTCTTTAATTCTGAAAATGTGGATTTACAACTGTTTCTTTTCGTAACCTCCAAGCAGCGTTGCTATTATCTTTAAGGTCTTTTTCTTTTCTTTTTCGCCGGCATCGGTAAGCCAAGAATAGAATAATAGATGTTCCATAGAGACTAAAAAGCATTGTACGGAGAACAAAGTGAGAACAATGCCTGAATTTTGGAGGAGAAAGAATATTGCGTAATAAACATCGTTTGACGCCAAGCGGGTAGCGAAAGCTTCAACATCGTTAAGCGTTGAATGTCATAAATTTCCATTTTTCTTTATACTTTTTTTTTTTTTTCAATTATTTTACAATACGATTATATTTTATTTCCATTTTATCAACATTTTGACACTGTGATACCGGCAAACGGAAAGAAAAAGGTTAAAATTATAACTTGGAAAAAGACGAAAATGGTTAAAGAATGGAACTATAGACAGACTGAAAGAAAGAATCGAGACTTCTTTTGATTTAAAAGCCTTTTTTTTTTTCTTTTTCTTTTTGCGAAAGATATTACCACAGAGTCCATCGGGTAAAGCTAGGATGACAATTGATTGATGGCGCTTCCTTAGTGAAAGTTGAGAAAACAGCTTTTAGGAAACAGCCGGGAAAGGAAGCCGATTGAAGCAATATTTGGTAATTTTGAAAGACAAGTCAGAATTAAAAATCTGATTCTTTTTCGCCTATGAAAAGTGGAAATTGTAAACAAGCCGAGAAAATAGAATTTCTTTAATGACCCAACCCTGGGTTCTTAAATTGCGATGATGGGGAGATAAGCTGACTAGAGGAAACAGCTGGTAAAAATTTATGATAGTATAAACAAATCAGGCTGGGAAAAATTTGCTGACGAGAAATTAAAAACTGCTCTCTGAAAAATCTTCACCAACAATACTGGAACCAGGATTGTAGCGCCTACTCCACGTCAAGAAATATCTACTCAGAAAGTCCGAACGCCGAGACATTCACTGCCACCGACACAAGAAGAAAATTACAAGACCTCAAAGAACTGTTAAGAGGACGTTTCTTTTCTCTGACAAGATAATTCCGCAAAATACCATTTTTTGCAACATTATTGTAAACCTCCTTCCTTTCTCCTTTTCTTACTCATAAAAAGGCTTGAATCTCAAGGGTTAGGTTTCATTCTTATTTCTCACGACGTATCACGTCACTGAATTATCCTTTTTTTATACAGAATTACTTACCTTAAACAGGTGAAATACCAACACATACAAAAAAATGAACTAGCAGTTTATGCTAGGAAAAATATGGACGAGTTAATAAGGAATTTGCTTAGTCACGACTTGCTTGAGGAAGAAGATCGAGAGCTGTATTATTTTTGTATCTACTAAGGAATTTGTAGCAGTTCCTACGTTCTTTTTTTCTTTCTCTTTCTTACACTTGTGAAATTTAATTGTATAAAAATCTTCGCTCAAAAAAACCGAATTTAAAACTGTAAAAGATGTAAGAGCTTTGTTGTTTAACCCTGACTGCCTTAAAAGGAAAATAACTTCGATCATAGATATTATGTTAGCAGAGAAGTCCTTCAAAAAACTTTCTAAAACAAGACAACCTCATAAGTAAATAGTTAGAACAGGTCGACTTAATAAATTCAAAAATAAGCGAAGCCTCTGAAAAGGCAGATATTAATTTGATAAAAATTGGATTTTACCAGACAAAGTATTAGGAACTGAATTTATCTCGCGTATATAGAAAAATAGTGGAAATAGAACAAAAGGTTGTTTCACCCACTTCCACGATAGGGTTACCACAAAAATTCTATTGTGGCAGACCAAATGCAATTTCAAACGCCAGGTCCCAGACTAATGCGCCAAATTTAGCGGCAGTGAAGTCGGTAAATTTGAATTTAAGAATTTCTTGGTTCAATTCGAGAATTGTTGACTTGGTAAATTCTGAGAAAGCAAAACTGTCACCTTTTGAAAGTTTTTTTTTTTTAACAGACTTCGCATCGCAATTAATACCGCATCTGTCACTTAAAGAGGGTAATTATGTCGTAGCCATCAATTTATTGAAAAGGGAATTTTTAGATATACTCTTCATTATTAACGAAATTTGCAAACAATTACTGGATAATAACCCTAAAAATATAACCCAGACTTTGTTAATGTGAAAAAATTTATCAGAAATTAGAGCTGACTTATCCGATAGCCATATTTTTTTTTTTTTTCAAAATTACCCCCTACTCTTCAAAAAGAATTAATTCACAAGGTTGGTAGTAATTATCCAAAACTCAGCCATATTTTTGATAATTACAATGCGGTAATAAAAACCACTCTTAAGAAAGATAACAGCAATTCTTGCGGCCAAGACAAAATCTTAAGTCGCGGGGAAGGAATTATAACCACATTAAAGGCAGCGTTTCTACACAAGAAAATTTTCGACTAAATCCAGCAAATTTGTTACACATTTTAAGGTTTGTAACCTAAACGGGTATTTTATCAGTCATTGTACTAAGTATTCTACTTTTGAGCCGAGTCGTTGTAAATGTAAAGAACTTGACTTGTGCCGTCTCTGTACAAGTGCTAATCAGTGAACTGAAGACTGCCCTGAAGTCTTTGTAAGTAAAATTTGAATATATTCATACTGAATATAACCCAACTGACTTACAAGGGAGAGAACTTGTGCATTTATCGCTCTTGGTAATGATGTTTAGGATACGATAATCGTCGCAACAACGATGTCATTTTTTTTTTTAACCACATGCAAAAGTTTTGACTATTCGCTTTTAGATTGTGAAATTATGCATTCGGTTTGCAACCTTTTAAATTATTTACGTACTGCTTCTGTTTTTTTCCTCTGATAGTTCTCTGACCTTAGCAAATGTAGGCGAGTGACTGCCGGTGTCACTTTTGTGGTACATTCGGTTGTATTCACGATCAGCACGTGTATGTGGCAATACCACGTTAGGATATTAATTAACAATGACTCAGATAAGGTCTGGTAGATTGTTGTTAATCACTAAGTTGATTGCGGAGTTTTGCGTTTTAAGTGTTTTGTGCCCGAAGTGGTAGGGTCTAATATTCTCTTTTCGTTACAGTCGATAAGTTGTTCAGAAAATCAAATCTGAGTAGGGGATTATTGACATCCGCTACTACGAAAGTCATCTTCTAAGGCTTGGAATTTCGATGTCAAGTTAAGTTTGTCCGTAACATTTAATGTTCGTACTATTAGTTGTTGATAATGTTACAGATGTTGATTCAAAAGATATCCCGTTAAAAAGGGATAATGAAAACGCTTACACCGGTGTCGGCATTGAATGCTATTTTAGTTGCCCCTATTTTTGTTTGGCGAACCTGAAGAAGCTGACTGAGTTCGTCCTACTAGTTTTTCGAATCGTTGTTAGCTGGTGATTGTGGTCGTGAATTTAGTAACATTTTTCACTTTTTTTTTATATTAACCATCTGCACCATGTCTTTACTCGCAAAATAAATATCAGTTCATCCCATAAGTTCTATTCGAATTTTAACTTTTTGTCAAAATGAACAAAATTTAAAGAGTATTTTATAATGTCTAATGGAGCTGAACATTATTTTTATGTTTAGATGCATTTAAACTGATCAAATTTTATTTCAGAGAACAATAAAATTAAATTTTGTTTGATTAAAACCCTGCTAACATGGAAGTACCCAAGAATCATTTGAGGCACATAATGCTTTATGAGTTCAAGAAAGGAAACTCAACAGCCAAAGCAGCTAGAAACATTCACTCAGTTTATGGAGAGGAATGTGTGAATGAAAGAACTTGCAGAAGATGGTTTGCAAAATTCAGAAGTGGAGATGAAGATCGAACCGGACGTCCAGTTGAGTTTGATGAAAAGCTTCTTGAAGCAGCCCTTGAAGAAAATCCTGCTTTATCAGTTGAGGAATTGGCAGTGGTTCTCAGTTCAAACTATACAACTGTTCATCGTCATCTTCAACAACTTGGAAAAGTTCCTAAACTTGGAAAATGGGTGCCTCATGAATTGTCAGAAAACAACCTCAAATCCCGAGTTGACATCTGCTCTTCTCTCCATTCTCGCCAACTTGTTTCACCTTTTTTGGATAGACTTGTGACTGGCGACGAAAATGGATCTTTATAGAAATGTTAAGCGTCGTAGACAGTCGCTTGGTAAAGGGGAAGGACCCCAGCCACAGCCGAGAAGGGAACTTCATGGGCAAAAGGTTCTTCTTTCAATCTGATGGGATCGCCAAGGAATAATCCACTTTGAATTCTTACCACCTAATGCAACAATTAATGCCCAAATATACTGTCAGCAATTAGAGCGTTTGAACAAAGCTTTGAGGAAAAAAGACCTGAGGTCAGTGAATCGAAAAGAGGTGATGTTTCATCAGGACAATGCGCGACCCCACACAGCAAGAATCACGTCGCAAAAGATCGAAGAACTTGGTTGGGAAAAAAAATCCTCATCCACTTTATTCTCCCGATCTTGCTCCTTCAGACTACCATTTGTTTTGTAGCTTACAAAATCATTTGGAAGAAACAGCTTTAGTAACACAGGAAGTGGTTAAAACTGACATTTGTGAGTTCTTCGAATCAAAGCCAAAAGAATTTTACAGTAATGGAATTAGTAAGCTTTTTAATAGATGGAAGGAAGTCATAGATAATCAGGGAAAAAACATTGTTGATTGAATCTGTAATTAAATGTAACATTTGGTCACTTGTTTTCTTTATTCAAAATTCGGACAGAACTTATGGGATGACCTGATACATATTTTAGGTTTTAGAGTTTCAGCGAAAGGATGAAATGATTTGCTATGTAGTTGTTGGTATGCAACCTGCTAGCTCTGTTGTCTTGTGCCTTATTTTGCAGTGGCGTAACAGTCCGGGTCATGTACACTGAAGTACATCAGTTTTTGTCCTAGGCGTTTCTGTCCTTGCATCCCCTAAACCAAGTCCTGTTTTAGTCTCTACAGCAAGGAGCCTCTCTTCCGCCCCTTCCCGTGCTCCGTCCCCGACCCCATCCACCTCCTTCCTCAATTCAGTAACTACCCTCCCCTCTCGTGTCCACCTCTTCTCCGACTCACCCAGATAAGGGAAAGGAGAAAAAGAAAAAATAAATATTTCCCTGGGCCAGACTTAATATGCAATGTAGATAGAAAGGAGCTAGAGAAGGGTTTATCAGCACAGAATAAAAAAACCCTTCTAGGTCCACTATTTAAATTATCCACCGTCGACAATAAGTCTGTGGAGGACCCCAGTAATTTCCCTGAGGCTCCTGGGGGTCATTACTTTTATCAGGAATACGGGGGAGGGGGCTATCTAAAAGTTTGGAATATTTTGTTTGAATGTGGGGATGTGTTTCCATATATTAGGGTGTTTGAGCTACGCTCAGCTAATTAAAAAAAACTGTCCAGATTCTGTGAAGGGAGGGTTCCCGTTTTACTCTGTCCCTCGGTATATTGGGCAGTTAAACTAACATACCCTATGGACGTCGGGGGAAATGTCACAGATGGTCGGATGACGACGGAGTTGGGTACAGGGAGCCTGGGACCATCCGTCGGGGTCCTGACACCCGCATATTTCCGGCCAGTTTGCGCTTAAGGGACTCTGGCTTAAATTATGTCAATCAAGCTAGCCAGCCTGAATGTCAGCAGCCTGAGAGATCGGGGTAATGCTGCCCGACTGCTTTGTGATCTCAGGTCCTTTGGAGTGAATGTAGCTGCGACCCAGGAAACACACTTTGTTTGCGAGGTTGATGCTCATGTGCTGTCTAGCGACTTTGTTGTTTATTCAGCATACGGGGACCAGCTGGCCAGAGGTGTTTCCTTGTTAGTTAAACGTTCCCTGGATGCGAGTTCATGTTGGCACGGGGGGGGGGGGGTATGTTGATCGTGACTGATATTGCTATGAGCAGTGGTTCGTTTCGGGTCGTTGCGCTTTATGCGCCCAACGACCAGTGTGAGCGTGTCGACTTTTTCCGTCAGTTGGGGCTGTTCCTGGTTGATTCGTCGCGTTTAGACAATGGGGGACTGGAATGCCTTTCTGGACCCCAACATAGATAGGGGCGGGGAGCTAGCGGGGAGGCATCGGGCAATCGTTACCTGGTTGATCTGATCGGCGACTTTGGGCTCGTCGATAGATACCGGGTCGATCATCCGAGGGAGGAGATGTGGACGTGGGTTCGTAATTGGCCGTCTCTCCACGAAGCTAGCTACCTGGACAGAATGTTAGTGAGAAGAGTCGATCTAGATTTACTAGATTGTCCTACGTTCCACCGTGTAGACTATTCAGATCATAGACTCGCCTGTGCCTGGATGGTGTTAGGTACTAGGCCTAGAATGACTGGACACTGGAAGTTCATTCTGTCCTTACTCGACAGGTGGGTCTTTCAGTAACAGCTAACTAGATTAAGGCAGCGGGAATTAGGGGGGCGGTTATTGGGAGTAAGTGGTGGGAGAGACTTAAGGATAGGGTTAGGTCCTTTACCACCGAATATAGCCAACGACTCGCTCTAGATAAGGCTAAAAAGGTGAAGACTCTAGAAGATAGTCTGTCCCGGGCGGTGGCTGGGGGGATTCCCTATCTAACACTTTCGCCCCGGCACCTCAACCTCCGACGTCTTATTCTCTGGGTTGAGGTGTCTACTCGGTCCTAACCGAACTTAAGGGAGTGGCCGTAGGTCCCCTGAGCATCTGTAGATTATTCGACTTGTCCACTGGCTTAGTCCCCTTAACGCAACGGGACGGTTTCATGTTGACACCTCTCCCTGGTTAAGTTAGACGCTATTTTGTGTTCCTTGTTAATGTGAATAAGTCTTGTTCCCATCCTATTTCCGGCTTTTTCTTCTGTTATGATCCATGTCGAGATTCCCAATCATTCCCGTCATTTATTTTTCCCTCCCCATTCCATTGGTGAGTGTGCTCCTTGATTCTATCTATCGATAGAATACAGCGGTTACTCATTATTTTGAGGGATGGACGGTTCCTACTAACATTGTTTTGTTTTCGTTTTGTCTTTGGTTGACATTTTGAGTTTCTTGTCGGGGTTCATATCCCCTCCCCATCATTTCATGTTTCATGGAATTTATATATATATATATATATATATATATATATATATATATATATATATATAGTGTATTGGGGCATCATTCACACGTATATTTTTTAATATAACAGACAACGAATTTCTATTATGTTTGATCATGAGCCGTTCTAAACTTCGTATATTTGCTTTAATTTCGGGAGAAAATAAAGACAAAAATTGTTCAACATTTGGATATTTTTTTTATTATTCTATTCTTTGATCTGCAAAAATCCTAATATGCGATTATGCTGTTTTAATGTTTAATGTCAACGTCGGACGTTTCGGTCTAATAGACCATCTTCAGGACATATTCATAAAACATAATTAACATAGACCATATACAATTCAACATGAAAAAGATGATGGACATACAAGCAATACCGGTATTTATTCATACAAGAAGTACAAATTGTGGCACGAGGCCAATAAAGGGGAGGGGTAGAGGCTGGTCAACACTAACTAATCAGATTCGCGACCCATTCGTACATTACATTTTACCCATTCACCAAAAGAACTCGTCCATCACCAAACAATCCTTCAACCACCATAATACCACGTGCTCTCAAGGGAGACCTACCAAAATCGCGCCCCATGCCATAAAAAATTTTAATGATGATATATATATACAATTCTAATAATGATAAAATGAGAGGGAGGAAATGAACCCAATAATAAAGTTAAAATAAACACAAATACAAACTAAACATAATTGATGTTAGTAGGGACCGTCCAACCCATAAAACAGACCGCTGTATTCTGCCCAGGGGACAAAATCAAGAGACGCTCTCGCTAAGGGAGTGGGAAAAAGTATAAAATATTAGGCTGGAATGGGAAAATATAAAACTGACCCAGTCGAGATGAAAGGGGGGGGGGGAAAAAACAAACTGGGGAGGTTGGGAAACTCGACTTGGATCATAACCAAAGAACGGCCGGGATGCAGGAACAACACTTACTCACATTAACTAGGCACACTGAAGCTTGTCTATCCTAACCAAGGGGAGGGTCCCACAGGAAGCCACCCCGATGTGCAATAGGTTGACCTAGAAGAGAAAATCAAGGCTAGCCCCGTTCACACGAAGTAAGCTCGCTTCTTTTACCCACCTTTCGCTAAAGACTGTCGAATGCAATCGTTTTCTATCCGATCTAATCTTCATCTTGAGCTGATAATCAAAGAATCGAATTAGATCCGAATGAGAAAGACGATTGCCTCGCAAGACTTCCTCCTTTCGCGTCGTCCAAATCACCATTCGAGCCGTGGCCATCAGCGTCAGAAACACCATCCGTTTCATCCCGGAATACGGGGGCGACACATTGTCACACGCGTATGCGCGATCAATGGACACAAGCTGTCCGGGAGCGAGACGAGCCGTCAGCTCGACGACATGGTCCCATAAGGGGCGGACCTGGGGGCAATGGTAGAAGGCGTGCGCAGCCGTTTCTTCTAAGCCAAGGCCACACCGTTCACAGTCTGGCAAATCCGCCAAGCCCCATATGAAAGCCTTGTCGTTGAGAGGCAGCCGATTCCGAGCCAATCGCCAGCTAAGCGAAAACTCAGGGTTACTGAGGTAATCCGCCGCTGGCGCCCAAGACCAGTAGGAGCGATACTCCTCCTCCGACAAGCCGAGCATATCTCGTAGGGGGTCCTTCGCGGGCCTCTCCACTAATTCACAATAGAAGATCTTCCTAGGCCGAGAAAGGTCACTGGACCGGGAAATGGCCCTCAAGGCCGACCGACACTCGCGAAGGAAAATCGATTGATCCCGGGGTTTACGACCGCGCTCAACCCGCGAGATGGGGGGACTGATGGTAAGGCCAGGGAACGCGTCCCTAACAATCCCCTCCAGAATTGCGCGGCGTAGGAAAGCCAACCTAGAGGCACGGATGTGACTCGGCAGGTGCGGCATTCCCAGCCCCCCATGACACGGAGGTTTAGTGCAGACTCGTCTGTCGACCCGATTCCCGCGTCCCCTCCATAAAATGGAGGATAACGATCGCTCGAGTGCCTTCTTGTGGGTCTTACAGAGAGGAAGTTCGGACAATCGATAAAGAATCAGGGGGGAAATGTATGTAGCACACACCTCCGCCCTGCCCTTCACGGACAACCTCCGTCGATTCTAAGTCTGACCAGCGGAATCGACCTTTGCTCGTACTTCAGACCAATTCTTCTCCAGCTGGAGGTCAGGCCCAAACCACACTCCAAGAATGCGGACAGGACCGTCTGTCCAACCGAAGCGGCCCGGAAGAGCGCCCCCCCTCTTCCAGGCACCTAACCGCAAGCCGGACGACTTGTCGCGGTTTATTTTGGCCCCTGTCACCTTCTTGTACCGATCAAGCGCCTTCTGTACCGCCTCAATGTCGTTGCGGGACGACACGAAAGCATATACGTCATCGGCGTACGCGGAAACCCTGGCTCGAGACCCTCCAGGAACGGCAATTCCACGTAGGGCCGGACTGCCGGTCTCGTCCTTCAGCCGGCGAAGGAGAGGCTCCAACGCCAAAGCATAAAGGAGAGAGGCGACAGCGGACAACCCTGACGAACCGACCTAGACAGCACGAACGCGTCCGACAACCTTCCGTTCACCTGTACCACAGCGCTGGGGGAGCGATACAGGAGGCTAATCCAGCGGCAGAAGTTGGGTGCGAATCCAGCGGCCTGCAGGACAGTAGCAAGGTAGCGATGGTCAACCCTATCAAATGCCTTGGACTGATCCAAATTGATCAGCGCGGCTTCTTCGTCGTCTTTTACACCCTCTATGATCGTGCGGATCAGATGCAGGTTGCTCTGAATTGTTCGACCCCTCACAGAACAAGTCTGCTCAGGTCCCAACAGAGACTGGGGAACTGACTGCAAACGCTCCTGCAGGATCTTGGCCATAATCTTTAACTCTGTGTTTAGCAGAGTTATGGGCCTGTAATCATCTAGGTTCCCCCCACCACCTTTGCCCTTTTTCAACAGAGTGATCACACCCCTGGTGATCCGGTTGGGGATGGACCCCGACCGAAACTAGTTGTTGAACACTGCAGTCAAAATTGGAACAAAGATGTGCGACAGCCTCAAGTACAATTCATAGGGAAAACCATCCAGACCGGGCGACTTGTCTCTGCCGACCTTCTTCAAAACCGCGTAGACTTCGCCCTCCGTACTCTCTCCCCTCGCAGCTAGCCGCTTCAGTCGGCGAAAGCCGAGGAAAGTCAACAAATAGCTACGAAACTCCTCCTCACGGAGACCAGGCTCCTTAGTAAACCGGTTCTCGAAATGGCGCCGAAACGCTCCGCACATGTCGTCAGTGGCCCGAAGAGTACGCCCCTCTGGGGATTTGACTTCACGAATGTAACGATCGCCACCTCGACGGACCTCTTCCCTGCGCAGATCTGCGCCCAAGTTCACAACTTCGGAAGACATCTTGCTTAACTTATGTCTAATTACCTGACCCATGTACCGCTCGCTATTCGATCGATCCAGGGCCTCCTTAGCTAAGGCTACCTCTAGGGGATCCCCCCCCACCCAGCCACCGCCCGGGAATAACTAGCTTTAAGCGTCTTCACCTTTTCAGCTCTATCTAGAGCGAGCCGTTTGCTGAAATCAGTGGTGAAGGACCTAATCCTACATTTAAGGCGTTCCCACCATCTATTCCCGATAACCGCCCCCACTAGCTCCCGCTGCACTAGTCTAAGTCTAATTATCTGCTCCTGGAAGTCCCGCCTGTCCAGTAAAGACAGATTGAACTTCCAGTACCCAGCCATTCTAGGCTTATTGTCTAACGCTACCCGTGCACAAACGAGTTTGTGATCCGAATAGCCTACCCAGTGGAACGTAGGGCAATCTAGTAGTTCTATGTCGGCTCTTCTCACTAACATTCTGTCAAGGTAGCTAACCACCTTGTCAAAAGACCAATTAAGAGCCCACGTCCACATTTTTCCCTCGGGATGATCGACCCGGTATCTATCGACGAGACCATAATCGTCGATCAGATCGACTAGGCTGCGATCGCCCCCTCTCCCGCTAGCACCCCGCCCCCTGCCTAACTTGTGGTCCAGGATGGCATTCCAGTCTCCCATTAAAATTAGGCGCGTTGAATCCACCAGGAACGGCCCCAACTGCCGAAAGAACGAGACCCGCTCCCCCTGGTCATTGGGCGCATAAACCGCAACGACCCGGAATGAACCACTTTTCACGGCAATATCGGCCACGATCAACCGGCCCTCTGCATCGGTATGCACAAGGTCCACCTTCGCATCGAGAGTACGTCTGACAAGCAAAGAAACATCTCTGGCAGACCGGTCCCCATATGCTGAATAAAGCACACACGCATCGGAACTGCAAACAAAGTGGGTCTCTTCGATCGCGGCGACATCCACATCAAAGGACAACAGGTCCCGGAGCAGGCGGGCAGCCTTACCCCGATCCCTCAAGCCATTCACATTCAGTGTAGCTAACAATTGCCATCGTCTAGGCCTGCAAAAGAAAAAAAGAATAAGCGCAAAAACCTTATACACATACGGGGCGGAAATCTGCGTTGAGCAGGACCCCGACAGCTTGTCCCAGACTACCAGTGCCCAATTCGGTCGTCATACGACCGCCCAGAACAATACCGCCGACGTCAATAGGGTACATTAATTTAATAGCCCTATATAAGGAGGGGTGAACTAAAACCGGGACCCTCCCAGAGCAAAAGTTGCGCAGTTTCTTCAAGTCGGGGTTGTCCAACTCACACATTCTAATGTCCGGAAAGGCCTCCTTGGCCTCGAATATGTGGCTCCATACTTTTAGGTAGCCACCAGTGTCTCTGACACAGGTAATGACACCTGGAGCCTTTGGGAAATTACTTTTGCCGTCCACCTCCGTCGTTTTGTACAGCACCTCCAACAGGGCTTTCCTTTGTTTGGACAGGCCCCTTACATACTCTTCTTTGTCAATTTTACAAATTGACTCGGGGCCCTCAAACAATTTCTTTTTCTTCTTTTTCTCCCTGGTAGGATGGGGAGGGGAGGAGGTGGACGTGTGTGGTGGTATGTTCAACGAACTTGGGGAAGATGTGGAGGGAGAGGGGGATGTAGGAAGGGGAGGAAGGGAAGCTCCTAATGTCGGGAGAGCAGGACGATCTAATTGTTGAGGCCGTGAAGGAGCGCCTCCTGGTTTTGACCAGACTGCAATACCAATCCAAACAGATAACTGAAATCTTTTATAAGATCAGCGTTCCGTTTAAATATGATCACGTCGTCGTCACGTGGGCGATGTTGTGAAAACGTATTCCTAAAATTTGAGTATTTGGAATGAAAAACGAAAAGAATTTTATTTTGATCTAAAACTTATATGTACGTTTGTCGAGCATTAATCTTGCTAGAAAAGGGGAAATATTAAAGAAGCCAGGTCTAGTGTTCACCGTGCGTGAGATAGCTATTATGCCTGCTTCATAAATCCGCCTAAGATTTTTATTATGAAAATATTTTAAAATCTTCACAGAATCAAAATCGAAGTTATGATCAGCTTTAGTTGTGTGTACAACTAAAGCATTGCTTAAATTTCCGAGGCGAATATTTCTATTAGACCGAAACGTCCGACGTTGACATTAAACATTAAAACAGCATAATCGCATATTACGATTTTTGTTTGTTTTTTCAGTATATTTTTCTTCATACTGTCGGATCTATATCCATATATTTGCTTACACACACACACACACACACACACACACACACACACACACACACACACACACACACACACACACACACACATATATATATATATATATATATACGAACATTAAAACCTTGTGTATATGTGGTATTGTGGTGTGTGCAGGATTGAAAGGTGATGGATGAGTTCTTGTGGTGAATATGTAATTGTAATGTATGAATGGGTCATGATTGTGGTTAACTAGGAATAGGATAACTAGTGAAAGACTAGCCTTTCTTCACTTCCCCCTTGGCCTTGTGCCACAATTTTGTATTTTTTACAAAATAAATATATTTTTGTCCTAGGCGTACAGGCGCTAAATCTTTCTGTGACGCTATTGCTGGAGCTGTAGTCGATAGAAGTGCTTGTATAAATTTATGCAGCACGATATCTTATCCTATATTAACCTCTTAGCTATTGCCATCATTTCTTGGGGATAATTTGAAGGGTGTTCTGTAATGGTTGCTGTGAACATTAATTTACCCAGAGTTCCAGCTTCGTTTTCTAATGTGATTCTACGAGTTTTTTTGTTTTTTTTAATTCATCGCAATTCTGTGAGTCTAACACTGAGACAGTAATATTTGTTATTATTTCCGCAGGCAGTGATGCGATGACCATATACAGTTTTGTTGTAAAAGCAGTAACGCCTCTTCGACTATTGAAAACCAACCATTAACGACTGTTTCCATAATGCCAGGTGTCTTGATACTTTATTTGTTGAATAGAGGTGTCGTCTTTCTTTTCCATTATTTTGTTTAAATATGTAAATTCTGGAAGACCTGTAAGGTAATATCTCTTTGATTAGTTCCTGTATTTAACGAGTCCAAATGAGATATTTGAAGACTGTTTTATACCAATACCACGCTTATAGGTACTTGGGCTTAATGCCATTTGTTCCAGGCTCGTAGTTTAATTCGGTTGGGTTTGCCAATTCTTGCTTTGTTTTATTTTTTATTTTGGCTCAAAGTTTATTATTTGTGGACGTTTGTGTCAGTGTATAGTAAGATCACGTCGTGGTCACCACTTCGTGTTTTCAATGTTGTTTGACGAAAATTTCCACGTCGTCGCCAGTAGTATTTTCCTTTGTTTAGATCGATTCAAATGTAGAAACATGGGCAGCATTTAATCATTTTTTTTAACAGGTAAAATATTGAGTTATTGAAAATGTTGCATTTCCAGCCTGGCACGTTAGTTACGCTGATGAAAGCATAAGTTAACGTGTTATGTTGAATATTACAAGTAAGTTTCTTGATTCTTTTTTTTTTTTTTCTATTTTTCGTTGCAGTTGGTATGTCGTATGAATCCCTTTTTAGGTTTTATATAAAAAATAAAATATGGGTGGACGTTAGTAAGGTTGTTGTAAAGTTAAATGATTCATTGATACATGGAATAACATCTAATATATTTTTCTCTCTCCAGATTCGCAGAGAAAATGGTTTTTATTCTTTTTGTCACCCTTGCTTTGCTCTGGATAACGCGGGACCTCCAAGCTGCAGGCGGTTGGGGTCTTTTAGTTGGTGAAAAGCAAGTAACAGATTTATTTTATTTATTTAATTATCAGAGTTAGGTAAGTACCTTTGATCCAACTATATGTTAAATTAATCATGAACAGACAGAAATTTTCTATGTATTTACCATTGTAGTAATATTTAAACTTAAGTTAAAAGGAAAAAATAAAATCTAATCAGGAGGTATAAAAAGAGATTTTTCATTCAGTCTCTGTTGATCAAAACAAATACAAAAAAATCAGTTTCTCTTCTAAAACAGATAAATACGAGACTTCGCACTTTGCAACAGGTCGTAGTCAGTCAACTAATAACAGTTCGTTTACACAATTCCATGCCAAACGAATACCTTTCCCTAAAGATGAAACAAAGCAACGAGAGATCAACAGACTTACTGACAGCTGAAACTACATGTCAGCTTCTCTAATTTAATACACTTCCGCTTCATTCTCTCCTATAAGCTCTGAGTCATGACATTTACTAATTGCATGAACTTTCTATATAAGACACATCTTCATTTCTCTAAAGGATATAATAAGATTGACCGTTATGAATTTTCGACTAGCATTTCTTTCATCTTAATTTTGTTTTTTCATCTCAGTCACTTAGATCTTCATTCAATGGATATCAGAAAACAACATTAATCAGATATAAACAAAGTCTCGACGAGATTCGAAATTTTAACCGTTTTGCATCGGGTAGCTTTTTCCCGTAACATCTGTCTTACCACTTGAGCTACAGCAGCTTTATGGTTGGCAGAAAATAAAATCTAACGATATAAATTTATTCTTCACTTATCCTCGATCGTTCGAAGCAAATATAATGTCATTGTTTTTACAGAGACCACTAGTAATGATATTATCTTAAAAGTTTATTAACTAAAAAAATCGTCAACCATTATTAATTTTTGACTAGATTTTATTATAATTAATTTTTTTTTTTCATCCCGTGGTGTTCTAAGTGGCAGCAATAAATAGCAACTAAAATTAAGATACAAGAAATATTGGTTAAAAAAAAGAAAAGAATGAATAATGATTGATAATATTTCACCTAATCAATATTCAAAATAATGCTGCTAGTATTAACCATTCTCCAGGGAATAATTTGCTTGATTGAACTATGTCCTGCACAGACAACTTTCATTTAATATCTGTAAACTATGCATCATGATTTTTTTTTTTATGAAAATAGTAGAATGGCTTTTCGCTGCTTTCTCCACGGTTTTCAATCCAAAGTGGTCTTTATATTAGACGGGTCACCAAAGCTGTGCAACGTTCACAGAGTCGAATCATCCTCATTCCCTCCATAATCCAATTGTAAGGAGGAATTCTCACTCGGACAACTTTTACCGAGAACTGCCACTTTGTGGAACAGACACACGCATGGATACTTCACTGAACATTCTAAATTTAACCTCTAAAAGTCTAGGGTCAGTCGTTATCTATCCTTCTTATCCTCATGATCTTCAATTCCTACTTGCTCCTCTGACTTTTATATCATACACCACATTGAATAACCTTCCACTTTGAATGTCTCTTGAGCCTTGAATTGTTATTTTACTTAACCCATAGCTGAGGAATAAAAAAAATGGATCCCTGATTTTCCCAAAGGCACACGTGCGAAGTGGACGTAGCAGCCTTCGTTGAAATTTGAACTCGCCTAGGCGATGCCATCTTCCTTGCCGATAACCATTACGCTACCTGCACTTTGACTTTTTAAAATCTTTTTCGCTTTCTGAATTGTCTTCTCGCTTTGAGCTGCAACATGAAAATAAGATGACTTAGATGAAACATTTGTTTTATTTATTTACTAGTAATTAGCCGTGAAAAAATACACGGATATATTTGAATATCTATGAGATTAGTCTAAATGACATTTTTATATGCATTTAGATTTTACTATAAATTCATAAATATATATTTTTTTTAAATTCCGTTTTTATATTAACACGACACTTGACTTTAAGCTTCGTCAAGCACGCCCTCGTATTAACGAATAAAAGAATTTGATCACTATATAGTAATGAAACAGGTTGCTACTGATTATCTGATAGATGCATAGAGAAATAAACAAACAGAAAAAGTTTCACTATTCATTACATAGTTTATTTATTTTATTTTGTCGTTTCTTGCAGATTTGCCTCCGATTCGACGCCGGCCATTTTGATTGGCGTGCTTTTGTTTATCATTCCTTCGGAAATACCAAAATTGAAAGCCCAAGAAAATAATGGTTACTTTTTCTTTTTTACATATAAATGCATGCATATATAACTACAAAATAGCAATTATAAAAAATCTAATACATCGTGCAGAAACTAATTCATCTACAAAACAGATTTTTACAGTGACCTAAAGAATATAAAACAAACACTTATTAATAATAGCTTTCCAAACTATATAGTTGATGAACAAATAAGATGCTTTCTTAGAAGTCTTAATACTAAGCAAATAGAAAATAATACTGCTTCAACTAATCCCAAACATATTAATCTCCTATATCGTAGTCAAATGCATACTAATTATAAACAAGATGAAAATATACTAAAAAAATTAGTAAATACGAATATATCTACAACAGATCCTAGCAACAAAAAATAGGTTAATCATATACTACACTAAATCTAGTATATCCAACTTAATTATTCGCAATGATTTACCCCTCTCCCTCTTACAAATCCAAGTGCCCTTTGGGAGATTGTATCTCCAATGGATTAAATAATATTTATGTTGGTCACACCACAAACTCGCTTTCACGACTCTTGACTCTACATTTGAATGATAATTTTAACATTTTTAGGCATCTAAAACAACATGCCTGGCTGCGTACACAATTCCGTAAAATCCTCATTGAAAACACAACTATACTTAAACATGAAAACAATAAACAAAAATTAAAAATTCTTGAAGCTATATACATAAAACAGTTGAAACCTAACCTGAACAAAATAAACTATGAAATCTCCACAAATATTCTTAAATGCCTATAATTGATAACTGAAGCCCGAGAAATAATCGCACCGAACGAGTTAGCGATCGACGCCCAGTAAGCTCTCAGCATCACTACCCGTGACCCCAGTCAACCGACCCGACACACGCATCTCCACCAGACCCAGGTATAATTACGGTGAACGAGCCAGCTGTCGTCGTCCGACAGGCTCTCGATGTCGCCACCATAACCTCGGTCAATCGACCCGATACACATATCCATTCGAAACCCACGTGCCACAAAATCGCCTCCATTACCTATATAGAGACATTCCGCTTGCATCCCCTGTGTCGGCAAACACAGAATCACGGTGAATGGGCCAGTGTGGATGCCCGCCAAGATCTCAACACCACCCGTCACCTCAGTCAACCGACCCGACGAACGCAACAATTCTAGACCCTACCAACTCTTCCCTTCATTTAAATAGCTTTCCTTGTCCGCATTAGAGAGATAATTTTTATTTTGTTTTTTTCTTTCCTGCTACCATACACGTATTTATAACATCTCTCTTTCTGATTCTAAGTATAAGTGTCCTTTTTGTTTAATTTTTCCTTAAAGTTTTCTTGTTGCTCACATGTTCTGCCCACGTTATTCTCAGTATTCTTCTGCGGAACTTTTGTCGGCTCGAGTCCTATTTTCATTTGTCAGAAAATTGTCCAGTATTTACTGCCATATAAGAGGATTGATACTATATAACAGTTCAGTATTCTTTTCTTTGTTTCTAACGAAACACTCTCCGTTCTTAATTGTTTAATATTTGCAAGGTATCTTTCGCTATTCCAATGCACTTTCGGATTTATGATTTATGTATATGAAAAAATAGTGTCTGTTTAAAAGGAAGCCAAGCAAATTAAACTTGGGTTAAATTTGATGTATTTATAAAGAAGCAAGAGTAATGTGTCAGAGAATAGAACAAGAGAATTTTTTTTTGTAAAAATGTACAATCATTAGACCAAATTTGTATTTGCTATAATATATATTATTTCAAGAAATAAAATATTAAAGTAGTCAATAGATTTCAATAAGGTTCGCTTGTAAGAAAAAGAAAATCCCTTCTTCCTCGAAATACAGTCAAATATACAAAGTGCAAAATGTTATTTGTTTACAGGACGAATGTTTTGTCCTTTGTTGAATAATATATTCTACATATAATGTTTATCTCTTGTGTATATGTACAGAGAATTTGTAAATAGTCCCAAAGAATTCTAAAGGATTGACGTATGATAGAAATCTGAGGAGAAAAGTCAAGAATTTACTTCCGACATGACTGAAATTAAGAGAAACCGTGTATTTATGCGCACGTGTACTCGAAAGAAATGCGGTACACGAGAGAGTTAAAGTGAGTCCCACGCGTATCAGAAGCCCAAAATAGATCAGCCACCTCGGCATTTTCCCACATTAGGACGTTTCAAACGCCATTGATTAATTCTAGCCCATATCTGAAGAAGTACTGCTTGGGAAACAGCTTCCTGGGACTTAATTACTTTTATGTCTCAAAGCTAAAATGCAAAAAAGTGACAAAAATATGAGAAATTGAAAGAGATATGGCGTGCGCTATGGTTTACGTATTACCTGAGTGGAGTCATTGTTTGATATAACAACTCATGTTATAAAACAAGTGTGTTAATTTACATATTGCCTTTTGGAACTAAAGTGATAGCCGAGTTTAATGGGACACAATATCTTTGGAGTTGAATTAATAAATCACCGTAAAAATAGTCTTTTAAATGCCAAGTTTTCATAATAAACTCTAGAAATACTAAAAATATATTTTAAAACAAATGTTCAACAGTAAATAATACGAAATAATAAATAAAAAATATAAACGTAAAAAAAAACAATATAATAAATATAAAAAACTAACAATAAATAATAATAAATGGCCAAAATAAATTTTCAATGACAAGCCCTGGAAACAACTTAAAAATAACTATGAACAGAATATAAAACTGGATATCTTATACAATGACGTGACCTTTTTATGAAACTTGTTTTGGCAAAAGGCGCACCCATTGAGGATAGAATCCCTTAATAAAGATTAAAGTAGCTCATAAACTATTATTCCATGTCGAGATGCCCATACAGAATAACAATGCTGATGTATTTTGCATTTCACAATTTTATAAAAACATATCGATGCATAAGCTTACACGCAGAGCCGTCTTAACACATGGACCCGATGGGCTATTGCCCTGGAGCCCCACGAGTATAGCAACCTCATGCTAATCTGTGTAAGTTAAGTGACTTGTGTTACAGAAGTCCCTTTTTAGGAAATATTGAAATTACAACGACAAGCCACACGTATTGCGATTGGTGAAAATAATAGAAAGATCCATTTCATTTCAGTTGGTTCTCGAATAAAAAAGAAAGTGGGAGAATGTCCACTTAAGACCGGAAATGGTGATGACTTTCTTCAAATAGGACACACACACACACACACACACACATATATATATATATATATATATATATATATATATATATATATATATATTTTTTTTTTTTTTTTTCTTGTAGCAACCGTGACAAAATGGGAGCTTGTCCTAAGCTTTGATGTTGATTTCAAAACAAAATCAGAAATTCAGTTGTCTTAAATAAAACAAATAATTTTCTAATTCGATGTTCATTTCACCATAACAACAAAGAAAGTAATTCATATTTCTCTTCGGATATATATATATATATATATATATATATATTTGATAAAACTGACTTTGTATTTGTGTTTGTCATTTTCTGCTGAAGAATTTATGATGCAGTACTAATTGCCAGGTATTGATCACTTGTGGATATATGAATGGATAAACTTTTTAATTGTACAAGTTCAGAAAAGCGTTGAATGTAGTCTTGCAGAGCTATACATAGGTGAGGCTATATCAGTGCCAGTCATTCTAGCTATGCCACTAAGGTAGATCCAGGTATTGTCTGACAGTTTTGTAAATCAGCACACAGTAGAGAGTTTGTATTAAGAATAAATACTGTTCGTACAATTACAATGTAATGTTCTGAGTGGAGCACAGGAGAGAGTTGAAGTGGAGAAGGAAAACTTCCAAAATTACCATCGTGGCTCAACACAGATACGACAGCCACTCATGCCATTCCCTCAGATATAGCATCCACATCAGCATCTACTCCTGCAACATCAGCCACTAGTACTATTCCCTCAGATATAGCATCCACATCTACATCCATTTCTGCTACCAACCATCCAGTTTCAGCAGACATTCTGAAACCATTGCTTTTGTTGTTGCTGGTGACAATTGACAAAAGGAAATACCCAAATCTGTAACAGTAAAGGAGATTGCAATCCAAGAGACAGTTCCGGGGCTATGGAACATTAATTATTCCAAGGTAATAGATTACTAGATTCATAGTGGGCCCTCATCATGTCAGAAGCATGAGAGTAACCTTTCAAACTGGCACAGAGTGTATAAAACAGCTGGAATAGAAAATATCAAGGAAAGATATTTATCAAACAATATGTTCAAACGTGACCTGCGGAATGGTGAATGGCTACTCTATTCCCCATCCCAAGGTCGTTTGTACCGCTTTGTATCTCCCTTTGCTACATCAGGGTTAAATGACTGGAATCACAGCAATGTTATTGTAGAACATGAAAATGGAGAATATCAAAAGTGCATGCCAGCATATTTGATAAGACATAAAGAAGCTGGAAGTGTAGATGCTTTATTACTTGAGCAACATCGCTCAGAGCAGGAATATTAGCATAAAGTGTTGACACATGTGGTTTCTGTAATTCGCTTTCTTGCCTCCAGAAGTTTGCTATTTTGTGTGGAGAAAATCAGATTATTGGGTCAGCAAACTATTTAGGTATACTAGAGCAGCTGTATGAATTTGGCCCTTTCTTGGAAGAATATCTCAAAATGTATGGAAATCCTGGAAAAAGGAATCCGTCATATTTATCTACAAATATTTGTGAGGAATTTATTGAGTTAATGAGACAACAGGTTCTTTGTACTATTCTTGAAGAATTAAAAGAATATTATTCAGTAGGTGTAGATTCCACTGCAGACATCTCACACACAGATCAATTGACATTTACTGTCCGATACATTAAAGGCTGTGAGCCTGCGGAACGATTCTTGGTGTTCATCCCCATCTTTTCTCATGGGGCAAATAATCTAACAGACAACTGTTGTGGATTTTCTTAATGAGAACAAAATTCCACTCATCAAATTGCTATGGTCGGTCATACGATAATGCTTCAAATTTATCAACCTAATGAGTTTGCCATCTATGCACCCTG
Source organism: Acanthosepion pharaonis (assembly GCA_903632075.3). Lineage (NCBI taxonomy): Eukaryota > Metazoa > Mollusca > Cephalopoda > Sepiida > Sepiidae > Acanthosepion > Acanthosepion pharaonis. The sequence goes on along the minus strand of CAHIKZ030005176.1, from coordinate 655,610 downwards.
TGCTGGACACAGCTTAAACTTTTTGTGGTCAAGCGTCTGTCAGTACATTTTGATACTGTTCATGCTCTGTAAAACATGCACCAGATTCTCTATCAGCTGACAGTGAATACAAGGCGAGAGGCAGAGGGACTGAGCAAAAAAAAAAAAAATGAAAAAAAATCTTTCTCATAATTCTTTGGAATGACATGCTAGAAAGAATGAAGAAAACAAGCAAAGTCCTGCATTCAAAGGATGTGAACATCGTTGTTGCCACGAATCTTCTTGATGCTATGAAAACCTATTTTCAGGAAACTAGAGACAAATTTAGTGAATAGGAATTCAAAGGCAAGTGTATGCGTCCAGATACAGATTATAGTGATGTGAAAAAACAGGAATGAAAACAAAGTGTGCTTCTTAATATATACGACGGATCAACAGAAAAGGTACTTCTCGGTAAAACTAAAAAGTTCAAGAAATTTTCCTCCCTGTTCTGAACACTCTAGTCTTTGAACTGACAAAATGTGTTGAGGCTTATTCACAGACTGAAAATCTGTTTTCTTTCTTCGGTGAATTGAAAACCATTGCTTCTGATACACTAAAGAAAAAGTGTGAACAACTGGCTAATATGTAGCACAAAGAAATGGAATTATGACCTTTTAAATGAATGTGAACATCAAGCACTACATGGCTCTCAATGAAAATTGTGGAACTCCCTCTGCACTGTACTGAAAAATAATTTTGGACAATTTGAAATTCCCAAATTTTGAAATTGCACACAGATTACATGATGGTGATCAACTGTACAGAACGTTCTTTTTTAAGACTGAAACTTGAAAAAAAATCTGCTTCATAACACAATGGTGCAGCATCATTTGAACTGGCTTTCACTCATGTACATGGAAAATGAAATCCTATTCCTGAAAACAACTGACTTCAAACCAATAATAAAGCAATTCTCTAAAAAGAAATGTTGCAAATGCTTGTTGTAATAAGAAGTTCGTAGTAATTTAATACTGTGCAATCTAATCTGTGTGGCTTAATGAGTATTATTTTGTTTTTCAAGCCTAGTAGTTAATATCTTCTTCGTATAAGAATTCTAATTTCGAACTCGGCCAAAAGACCAGATCGGACTCATTATCCTGGATTTGTAAAACTTATTCGTTTACAACAGTGGATGTTCACATAATGAAAGTTAGGCTTTCGATAAAACTGTCATAAGGGATAATTTACGTGTTTTCCTTTATTGCTTTTATATGTTTTATGCCTTAATTAAAAAAAGTGTTACTCTCCAGTTTTGTTTTATTTTAGACGATAGAGACTCTAAAAATCCTCCAACACTATTGACGTGGCCTATTATTCATAAGAAACTCCCGTGGGGGATTGTGCTTCTACTTGGCGGAGGTTTCGCACTCGCAAATGCTTCCAAGGTAAAAATTTCGTTCTCAAAAAGAAGATTGAAAAAACAATATTAATTTGAATTTTCGGTCATATCTATCTACCAATCTATATATCTACAGGTTGTGTTGAATAAATTGCCTAAATTACACAAAAATAACTTTGACATCTCATTTTAAGATATATTTACAAAAATTACACAAAAATATCTTGAAATACGAAAGAGTAAATTTATTCAATAAATTCGCCATTGGCTTCAATAATAGCCTCCAGACGACTTCGGAATCTCCTGCAAATCTACTAGATGATCTTTTTTAAGTTTGTGAATGCTGCCATAATCTTTGCCTTCAGTTCATCATTAATGTTACAAGGAGTGTTGCTGGTCTCGCTCAACTGCGCCCCACACATAATAATCAAGGGGGCTGCAGTCTGAGGAGTTAGGTCGCCAGATATAAAGGGTGATGTAGTCGCAGAACTTGTCTGACATCCATGACAGGGTACTCCTGTTTGTGTGGCAGGGTGCAAAGTCCTGTTGCCAAACATAGGATCTTCCAGATGTCACCCTCTTGACACAGGGCAACACTACTTCCTCAAGAGGTTTGGTGTAGGCCTTCATGTTGAGTCTGAGTCCCTGTGAGAAGATGAATGGAGGCATAACTTCGCTATCGCTAGTGATCACTCCAAACACCTTCGTAATCACCATTAGACTCATCCAACTCTTTCCAACTCCTCTGCACTGTCTTCAGATTAAAACCCAAACACTCTGAAATGTTCGTATTGGAGCTTCCAGCACGAATGCTAAGCAATACAGCATATCGTTTGAGTATGTACGAGTCTCATTTGGCTTGCGAAACGCTACCCAAATTTCTGGTGCAGTGAACTGCGTCATTGTGCTTGTTTTCTCACAGACGGTGCCTAACTGACCCTACTATACTGTGTAATCAACAAAACGCGCCTGCGCGAAATTAAAAATATAAAGTGGCCACAATTTATCCATCGCACCTTGTATAGGGTTTTAGATAGAACATTCCAATTAGTGAGCGGACGTGAGGTGAGTTAATGCCTCTGGCACAGGAAGGACAACCGAGATAGATTATGCCCCACTGCCACAGTTAGATACCGGTCCGGTCTTGAGAAGAGGTTAGAGCAACGCGTACTTTAACCAACGTCCAGACTCACAACATGGGGCACAAAGATATCCATAGCTGGTAGTTGACCACCTCACCTCACCTTAACTCAAACGATACCAATCTTGTAGAATGCAAACTTCATTGACTGTAAGTACCATGTTTATGTCATGTTATATTACTATTTTATACTGTTGCATTTAATAAAAATGGTAAACGTATTTTGGCATACTTCTTTTCATTTCTCTTTTTAGTATCTCGTATTTATGCTTGTTTAGGAGCTCCTTTAATTCCCGACGTGATTATTTTCAACTCCAATATAATGCATGCTGAAATGATAATATTTTTACGGTGTGAGAGAAAAAATGTCATACAAAAAAATAACTTATTAAAATTGACATTTTTTCTCTAAATTCTCCTGCTAAAGAGCATATTTCTTTTCTTTCTCTGTTTAGTCCGAAAGTCTATATATATATATATATATATATATATATATATATATATATATATATATATATATATAATTACATTTTCAATTCAATATAGCTGTTTCCTTTATTCTTCGTCTTGGTTTATACTTCGCACTCGAAATGTGAATGGCTAATTTAATCCGCTATGTCAGCTAATCTCCTCCCACTCTGTAGTGTCAACCTTAACTGCTGCTACTATTATACTAAACAGTAATAAAAATCATTTTGTAAAAATAACATGGTGCCGCCACCTTTCATTTTAAATGCAACCACGTGTGTACGCGAAAATCCATTTTTATTCTTTGCACAAATAGACCTCTTTTAAACAAAAAAGTATTAATTTATAGGCAGATAATCTTGTCTATACTGCATCGGTCTTACCACAAGACGTAATTTCAAGGGTGAAGGATATTAATATAATTATTTCATCTCTCTCTGAGAAACCATTTGATAAAATCCACGAAAAAGATATAGCGTGTTCGTCAATGTCAATGCACAAAGTGCATCTTGCAGTTATTGGAAAAGGAAGCACCCAATCATATTTCCTGAAACATTGGCAAAAGTTAGAGCAGAGAGTGAAGTAGACAAGAGTATTGCCATGTATATTTTCTTCCAAGAAATACCGGTTCAATATAAAGTGGCTCTTGCCTCACTGGATTAATCTACCCCAGTGGAACATTTAGCTTCTGGAGCAGATCATATTGCCGACTTACTGTCTACACAGGCCTCAGCGGTGTCCACCATACAATCGCCAGATCATAATGTCTTTATAGAACTAAAGGAAGGGCAACGAAGACTGGAATCCCGCCTGAACAAAATGGAGGAAGACCTAGCGCGTTTGTCTTTCAATTACAATCGTGGGCCTACTAGTTCATTAGACATTACACGGCACGAGAACAAAAGCCTATATGTTGCAAACACAAAAGATTCGAAGTATCGGTGAATTACTGTCTTCTTCCATGTTATTTTAAGGAACACAGAAAAACCTAAACTGATAAAAGAAAGCGACATCTACTGTCGGTACGCCTAGATCTGGCCACCTACTTTATGTGACTGATAGGGCCTCTGGAATATCCTTCTTGGTTGAGGGGGGGACACAGGTATCCCTCCTTCCAATGACAACAACGGATAAGAGGGAAAAGCTTAGCAAATTTGTGCTACGAGCCGTAAACAGTTCGTTAATACACACGCATGGCGAAAAGTGTATGGAGCTCAACATACACCCACATTTTTATAGAGGCTGGTGTGGACAACGCTGTCTTGTGTGCTAATTTTTACAAAAATTTGGTCTTGTTATTGATCTAAACAGCCGGTGCTTAAGAGATCCGGAAACACATCTTAAGACTTCATTGACTGTAAGTACCATATTTATGCCATGTTATACTGTGAGTGATGCTCTGAAGAAAGATTGTGAGAAACTTGAATTTGAAAAGAGTTCTTCACCTGTTGGTTTGGTAGAAATCATTAAATTTGCCTGTGTGTAGTCAAATAACCTTAGGGTATTGTATGCTGTGTACTATTCTGTACTAAGAAGCAAAAAGGTATCCTGTAGGAAAAGAAAAAGAAAACTTTTGCAGCATCTAGTGGTTGTTAGCAGAAGTGTGGTAATCCCACAATTACGTATACTTATTACAAAGAAGTGTTGGGGAGAACATTTCTTTTTTTTCCAGTTATTTTATTAAATCTTTTGTTACAGTTCATTTTAGTTGACAATTGATTGTTTCGCTCATTTGATTACTACGCTGTTGTTTATTGATTATTTACCCCATATTTTTCTACCAGTCGGAAAAAAACTAAAATATTGTACTCAAAGGGAAAGCCCTTGTTTTTTTCCTATATATATTTCCCAAAAGTAAATTGTTATAATTTGTGTTTACACAGTGAAATGTAATACATAACATGTAATACAGTATCTTTTCAATAAGTAACATATCTAACTCAAATCTTTAGTGAATTATGATTGTTGTCATTTGATTTAAATTTAAGAACAGATTTACATATCATTTATTTTAGTAACGTTTGCCAATTATATTTCTCGCTTGCCGATTTCGGGATTTGAAGCCTTAGCCGTGCCAACTTAAGACATCAGTAGAATTACTCTTGTCCATTACGAGTCTATTGTACGTCTCGTTGTTATTTGTTTCTCACGTCTTTCCATTTATTCCCGTCCAATTCGTAACACGCAATTATATAATTTCAGTCCATAGTTTAGCCCAGCTTGTCTTCACAATATTTTAACTTTATCACTATTATAATAAAGAATACATATCATAAATTATGTGGTCCATGAAAGAAAGATAATGCAAAGAGGGCATCAAAATTACATTGCTAAGCGTTCATATTGAAAATTGTTTACAGTATATAAAAAGTTTTTAACTTAAGTATTTCAGATATGTCCACGAAAGTCTAAAAAAGTCAATTTCATAATGTGTTTATTCAATAATGATATTATGAATGCATGTGTGTTGATTTTTTTAATTATTTCACACCAAGCAATGCGATAACGCAACCAAAATGCAAGGAGTTACTGGTAGTGAAAGAGAAAGGAAAATAAAAAAAATAGAATATAGGAAGACAGAAGATAGCGGTCGGCGTTGCGTTCAAATTTTTGAAAATTGTAGATGGGAGGGGAGCAAGAAAACTTGAAGTGGGTTGTACAAGCGAGAAAATATACTATTAGAATAGAACGTACGGTTGCATCTAGCTCGTTCAACAGCAAAACTGTGAAATTTAGTTGCCAATCTAATTGCACATTTAAATTCATACAGTCGAGGCACCAAAGAGAGAAGCTCATCAGAACAAATGCCATTGAAATCTTTGTAGAAAAGTTAGCGAAGCCAAATCAGGAACGATTACATTACAGACCCTTCCTTTGAATTTTTTCAAAAATCTCGAGATATATAATAGAAGCGCCTGACCAGATATGACAGAAATATGAATGGCAGATTCATAAATGTGCAAGACGGATTCTTATGAGAAAAATAGTCTGGTACGTCACAGTGAAATAACTTTCTTAGCAGCAAACCTAGCAATAGATTCAGTATAATCACTCCACTCCAAGGCGCAAAAATTTGTTCTTCTTGATGTTAGCATCAGCCATGCTGATCTGATGGCAAGCCGAAAAGGTTCTCTTTGGTGATTAAGTTGAAAGCATTTTGTTTAGGAGGCGTTAAATTTACAAGCTATTCTTTCTTTGCTCAGGTTACCCATTGGTTGGATGTCCTTTTTGAAAGGAGTTGTCAGTTTACTTTGTCCTATCTGTCGGACTTGCTACTAAGACCAGAGTAAAGAGTTGCATCATCTACATCGATACCTAGTTGGGGACTGATGATATCGGGAAGGTCGTTGAAGATAAGAAGCAACGTAGGTTCAAGGATAGAGAGACCTTATTAATGTGAAAATGAACTAGAAGCGATTCCGTTCAACACGAACTTCATTACACGATTTGTTAGGAACGATTCGATAAAACCATATACCCATCCAGAAAAACCGTAACCCTTGATCTTGTTGTGGAGGCCAGCATACCAAAATCTGCCGAACAACTTCCAGATATCTAGAAGTACAAACCGAGCTTCGGCGTTCTGATCTAAACCTTGATAGATAAATTCAGTGATAGTCAGCACACCTGAAGAAACGGAAGACATATTGTTTATCCGAAAGGAAGCCGTGTGAAATGAGATGCTTAACCAATTCGGCATTGATTAGAGACTCTAGTAATTTGCAAAAAAAGAAAAAAAAAGAGAGAGAGAGATAAGAGAGTAATAGGGCGATAGTTTGAGAGTTCAGAAGATTTCCCAGTGTTCTTAAAGACTGAAACTATAGAGAAGGATTTTTAACACGCTGAAAAGCAAGAAGCTACGAGACATTTATTGTTTGGAAAGGACAGGAACCAGTCCAGAAGCACATTTCTTTATGAAGATTACATGGATACTGTCGAATCCGCAAGCCTTGTGGAGATATAGCTTAGAAACGATAGCAGAAACCATGGGCGGACGGACATGTGCATATCACTTAGAGAATCTGTTCTAGGGCAGAAATTGGGCAAAGATCCTTTCGATGACTCAAAAGTGGAATTGGAAAGTAATTTGCGAGCAAAGCATTCTGCATTATTAGGTTGAAGAGAGGAAGGACTGAAGATTTGTTCTTGTTCAATACACTCTTACAGATCCGCCAGTAATCGCTAGAAGCAAACTTGTGAGAGGCTGTATGGTGTCACATTCTATCAGCGAGTAGTGATTAACTTTTTGAGGACACGCATCATGTACGCAAAAGGAGCCTACAAAATCTTTCCCTAACATATGACAGTTGTGATTAACTTGACAGGTGAAAGCTTGGATTTATCTAGCTATTGATTCGGTCATAGGAACAAGATTATTTTCAACTTATAAGGTTATTCTACTGATTGCCCCATAATATTTTGTTGTTGATTATATATATATATATATATATATATATATATATATATATATATATATATTAATTTTTTAATTTGAAACTAACGTCTCTGATTTGGGCATAAACGAAATCGCGAATTATTCCTTTTAATTGCTGTTCGACTTCTGTAATCTACATAAAGTACATTACATGTCCGTAATGGTATGTCGAGTTATTGCCGAAAACTAAGTGTTTTCTCAAAAGTTAAAGATCTTATTTTTTAAAATACCTGATGCCAAACATATTAGTCTTTGACTCGTAAAATCTACGATACTCCGGGTGGATATAGTTTTCGTGTGTTTTCGCATACCTTGAGTAGATATTTAACATAAGACCATAATAATATTATAAGTTTTATTGATATAATGAATTATTTGGTTACATGAGCGCCATTTCGTCGAATAACTAAAAAAAAAACATATTAGTTATGGAATCTGTCAATTTTTTTTCATAGTAGCAGTTTGGACTACGTCTACTGCAACTTAATCGCCCAAAAGATATCTTTCGACGTAAATTGACGTCCATCAGTATAAACATCTTGTTTAATGATGGACCAAAGATTTTCGATAGGGTTGAAATCAGGAGAGGCTGGCTAGCGGACACACCATCAACCTTTCACCTTGTAAGCCGTTAGAACATAGGAATGCTTGGGTGGCTTTGGCAGAGCTAGGTGGGGAGCGATGCTATGCATGAATATTAGAATCATTAGAAGTAACAGCGGTATGTCCTCTGGCCAGAAATACAAAAACTCATTCAGGAAATTGCAGTAGGCGGCTGCGGCCACTTTAACACACTTCGGGAACTTTGACTGAGCCAAAATTATACCAGCCCAAATTCCTTAATTATACCGGCCTACAACATGACTACTCCACTCTGTTGTTGACGTCGTAAACGTTGGTGATGCTCATCTCCGAAATAGACCCAATCATTTGCTCAGCTGTCAGGTTCTTCAAGAGACTCCCTGCTCTCATCACTTATGTACAACATCATGTACTTTCAAGCCCATTGAAGCCTCAAATTCCTGTGACGGGGCGTTAAAGAAGGCAGTTTCCGAGGAGCTCACGTGGAAACCATGGTCCCGAGGATGCGATTTCTGGTGGCTTTCAGTACATGAGGAAGTCCAGCTGAAAATAGCTTTGCTAGTTTGTCCGGGTTTCCCACGTAACTTGCGGCTAATATTCCTTAAATCCGTATCAGTCTTGGAGGTCTTACAGTCGGATCGTTTCTTCCTTGGCGAAGGGTCTCTCAGGAATCGTCTAACCGTGTCCACATGATTACTTAACTTCTCCGCACTGACATGAAGAGTGGTGCCTTTAGCATTTTTCCTTGATGATGACAGACTTTTCTTTATCATTGAGGTATTTTCCACATGCCATTGTTTATAGACAGGAGAGATGCTATTAGCATGGTTCACCCCAAAACTGTCGAACATGAAATAAAAAAATAAAAAAAATAACGTTATATGGAATAATGAAAACCTAACAATGTTGTGGCCATATTGTGCAAAGCAGCTGAGAAATGTTTTATCAAAATCAACTCAGAAAACCGAGAAATCCTAAATTTCACTACGAAGCTATCAGCGTGGTTCGGATGTATATATTATCACATTACAAAAATGGGAATCGACATGTAATCTCTGTTACTTTGGCATATATGTTATTATATAATAGATTATAGTAACTCTGTGTGTATGTGTCTACAGCAGAACGTCACAGGTATTGTCCAATATTTCCCCTGCAAATCTTTTTCTCTCTAAAATGACTTGTGAGAGGGGAGGTAGATGGTCATTCAACTGCTTTTTGTCGGATTCTGTTTCCAGAATAGATTCAATGCCACACGTTGCATACTTACATGCATGCCAGCTAGTTTCTTTTCCAATCGTTTGGTCAATGTCCATGTGGTACAAGACAGATACTTTTATGCCTTGGAAAAAAAGTCTACTTTCATTTTACCCGGTAGAGAAGATTTATAACCTATTGACATCTTCTCCATTGCAGTCCAAGCATTGTCAATGGAAATGTTCCTATCACTTTCAATGGAAAAGATAGATGGACTAAATCGACCATTTTTAATTGCTTGCCGGACAAGAAATTCATGGTGCTCTGTTGATTAAAACACGTGAGCTCTGTTTTGTATTTATATAAAGATCGATTCTTCTTGGACACACTAGCATTGTTTATCCACTAAAAACATGCGTTTAGCAAATATGCGAAGCCACGGGATGCCAGTCTGAAGACCTACTAGGTGTGATGGATAATCGGAAAACTGGAAAGTCATGAGACTCTATACAATCAGTACACCCTGATAATATAGTATCTCTAAGAAATGAAACATTTTCTCCTTTCCTAATGCGTTTGTAGTTTACAAAGAAAGCATTACACCAACAAATTAAAGGTGTTAGCCTAATAAATTACAGTCGTTTAGGCCACCTATTGCATGCGAGAAAATAAAATTTACAAATACTATTCCATTTGTTCTGTCGCAGTTGGCCAAAATTGAGCCGTCTTGATGCTGTATACGACGTCCGTTTATTGCATATAAATAGTGCGGCAAACATAGCTCCTACATATATATCTCCCCCCTCTCATTTACTGATAATGCATTAACACAATGTCTTACCATTATTTTGACGCACCCTGTATAAACACATAACAAAAACTATTTCATACCTTATTGTGTGTGTGTGTGTGTGTGTGTGTGTGTGTGTGTGTGTGTGTGTGTGTGTGTGTGTGTGTGTGTGTGAAAAGTAAGATCCCTCAGATGAAGAATCTAAAATAGTACAGATTTGGAATCAGTGGAAACAGAGTAAGCAGTAGAAGTATAGTACTAAATAAGAACAGGATGAGATACCCCTTGACATAGACATCAGGAAGAGAACACCGTACCTCGTAGATTAATTAAAGGTTACTCAGATCGACAACCATGTGAATGAAACAGGTCGGTACAACGGCTGAAAAACTCCGGTAACAACAGTGGGGACATTAGTCCGAATATAATTAACTTAAATAAATGTAAACTGAAACTTTGAGCAAAAAACATTCTCCATCAAAGATTATCATATACAGAGACAATTTCTTTAAAAAAAGAAACAAGATATTCGAACTGTTAAATTAATGTAAATGTTTTATTCGTTTTCATTATTCGTTATCATTTTTCAGTTCATCAACGTTTTTTTTAGTTTAGATATCTTCAAAAAGTTCATTGCCTAAATAATATCTTCCTTTTATAATTTCACAATCCTCGATTGCTTTCACTTTTTGTATCATCACCATAAGATTCATGACACACCGTCTTGTTTCCGCTGCACGTTCTCTAAAATTAAACCTGAATAATGAACATTATCGAATTTGCATTTTAGATTCAACCGAGCTTTACACCAAAATTATCATTTTTCTGCAAACATCTCTTAAAAAGTAGTGGGCTTATTTTTACACGTTACCTTTTGTTGGTTTATATAATGTCGAATTTTATATGGAGCACTAAGTGAGGGTCGATCTTATTACTCAGTAGTACTTGTTGTCTATGAAACGAGGTTCTTATTTTCCTGTCGACTACAAAATTTTGTCAAAATGTCTTCTGTCTCTTTGATTTTGTTCTTCTTATTGAATCCTTTCTTACTGTTCAGTAACGTTTTCTCAGTTTCCTTCACTCTACCACCTTTCATCCTCAGTAACCGTTTGCTTCTTAATGACTTTATCGCCTGGCTTGAGGTGAAGGGATTAAAAATAGTCAACCAGATTATCTTACTTCAAGAGTATGCACGCAAAAATAATAAAAACTCCGAGTAAACTTCAAATACACTTCTAAAGTTTCCCTAACATTATACAAAAGATGACATCGAAAACGTTTGCATTAACCTCATACATTAAAGCATTCGATTAACCTGATTGTTCTAAAAGTTGTTAATTACTTGATCTCTTTCTTGTTTGGACCACAGGTTTCTGGATTATCAGCATTAATTAGCCAACAACTTATTCTCCTTTCGTCGATGACCCCGTGGGTAATGAACATGATACTGGCGTTTATTGTGTCCCTAGGAACAGAAGTGACCAGTAATACAGCAACAGCGACTCTTCTGATGCCCATCATGGCTGAAGTGGTAAGGTCAAGTCTTAGTTATTTACACTGGCATATACATGTTTTGGGGCAAGCCAACTTATACTTTTTCTTAGGGATGCTGAATTTATAAATCAAGTTCACTTTTACTGGTTATCTCCACATTTAGCTGTACAGAACTTGAGTATTTAAAAATACAATTTATAACCAAATTTTCCATAATGTTCAAACTAATTCTGAATGCTTCCAGGGAAAAATCCATGAACGTTACAAAACTCCTGATTACTAAAAAACAAAAAAAAAACAAAACAAAAAACAACTAGTTTTCAAAATGGCAGTGCAACTGCATTGTTTTCAGTTATGAATGGAAATAATATAAAACTAATGGTGGAAATTCAGCATCTCAAATTTTGGGCCTGTGTTCAGCATCTCTTCTCTCTCTCTCTATATATATATATAAATATATATTCCATTTTTTGCAAGAAAGAAATAGGCCTTTATGTTTATTTCAACAGGAAAACAGCTACCTTGTGGTAAAGTTCTAAGCCGGTTTTCGGATCTGGTCGATCTCTCATATATATATATATATATATATATATATATGTGGACTGACTTTAACTATATATATATATATATTTTATATATAACAGGCGCGATAATGAAGCGGTTTAACGTTCATTTTTATTGGACGAAAAATAGATAATTTTATTTTATTTTTGACCGGAACATGTGTGTCAGGGACATTTTTTATTTTTTAACAGGACTTTATCCCGTTCATCTGTTCTCGCTCTTGAATATTCCTGTAAATCAGCCGAATATGTCTTATTTTATTTTAAAGAAAATATATATATATATATATAGCAGAAATTGACCACTCACTTTAACCTTATTCTAGTGGATACACGTATTTGAATAGACGCTTCGTTTATTTATTAAGCAGTATATTTATCTATTGTCACGCGAAATCTTAGTAAAGAAAAATGTCAACCCTTCGGCAGAAATCGTACTTGCGCTCCATTTAACCCGGCTCGCCTTACCAAGTGGACACAGACGAGTAGGCGGAGCTAATTTCATGCTTTCACGCGAAATTTCTCCTGTTATAGCTACGAGTATCCACTAAAAAGAACGTTTTAATTGATAAAAATATGTCGCATTAATAAAAATCCATTTTAAAGAGTCCCTTTGTTTACGTTTGGATACCAAACCATGTATAATTATGAAAAAGCTTCAAGAGATCTATGACTGGGGAAATTTTACTTAAAAGCATGAAATTGGCTTTTCCTGGTTGTCTCTTCCTTCGTGGCCAAACAGTAAGACGCGCCAGACTAAACGGTGGTGCCCTCTGCCCTCTGGGGTGCAGGTTCAATTCCTGCCGAAAGGCTCAAATTTTTTATAATTTTTCTCGAATATCCAGGTGAAAATAAATAAACTGTTTAATAAATAATCGGAAACCTTACTCAAATACGAATATCCACTAAAAATAACTTTTAAAGTGATAGAAATCTGTCGGATTAATAAAAATCCATTCTAAAATATATATTCACGAACTTTTCTCCAGAGTAATCATATACTATAGAACCTCGTTTAACTTCATTTCGCTATAAAACTGATGAGAAAAAAATAAAACCAATTATATAAAATTAATATTCGTAGAGTACAATAATTGTATAAACAAACGACGGCAGACGTGTGCGTATCACAGAAATATCAGAAAGCAACATTTTGATCTGAGGCAGTGCGCACAAATACCCTGATCCGGGGCCTAAGTACTGCATACATAAATAATCTCGTCATTTTTATAGATATTATGCTCATACATATATGGTCTGAAATTCGCTTGGGGTATGAAGCTGAAAGTCACTATGCAGTGTTGATTCTTATGTCAACACCTTATGTTTGTATCGATAAATGATCTATCTTCGATATTGTGCTCTTTTCCCCAAAACATTATCTTGAAATCAAAAGGACTTACGACATTATCATATAGAAATATACGATCAGTGAAGTTAAGCAACGTCAGGTCTGGTCAGTAGCTAGATGGGTGACCGCATGGGAATGTTGTAAGCTTGGATGTGCTCGTGGTGTAATGGATAGCGTCTCGGAACTGGAAATCGGAGAGCCGAGTTCCAATTCCAGTCGGGTTTATCCTATTCACTTTCGCGCAAATACCTTTGGGAAAGGTATGAAACGATTTCTTCTCCCCAACTAGGGGTTAATTAGTAAAACTTGTATGAGTAAATCATTATCTCAAGTAAAGAAAAAACAATTCTCACAATCTAAAAAATTTCTCTGGTTTTAAATAACTTGCAAAAGGTTAATAAGCCGCAAAAATCTAATTAATCATTGAAATCAAAAAGTAAAGTACGCTTCATTTTTCGATAAATTTAACGTTTTAAGTAAGTCTTAAAATATTCTTCTCTTTATAATCTGGCTAAAAAAAGAACATTTCAATTGTTTCTTTTTATTGCTTTCTTGTAGGCTCTTGGAATCAATTTGAATCCTCTTTATCTCATGATCACGACAGCACTTGCCTGTTCGTTTGCCTTTATGCTTCCTGTGGCTACACCACCCAACGCGATTGTATTTTCAGGTGGACACTTGAAGGTTTCCGATATGGTAAGCAAAGTTTGGTTTTCTCACCAAATATTTGATCCTAAGTTAATTCAAAACCATGTACTTCTTAACAACAACAACTTTGATCCTGGTTTGTTTTGAAATCAATGTTTATCGCTTACAAAAATGTTTTAATTCGCAACACAAAAGTTAGCCTACCATTCTGTTACCATGTTAAAATTAACAACAAAAATATTGAACTGTATTTTGCTTTGAACGGGTTTAATATCACGAGCATACCTTGAGTTTTTACTGAACCAAAAGGTACTGATTCCTCATAGAGTAACTCAATAAAGAAAAAGATTTTAAGCTAACCCAAATCAAAACTACTTCTCTACATTTTACAAAAGAGTTCAATATGAAGTGCAATGTCTGAGTGGTGGAGAGTTGATACAGTGATCAGTTTAAGTTCTGATCAAGTCTGTTGCGTCCACTTCTCATTAATACCCTTGAATCCATCTCTTCTTCGCCCAACTATGAGTTAAATAACATTATAATCTGTGTTTGATCGGAAACAAGTCTAGAACAAGGATAATTCTGAATTCAAAGCTGTAGAGTAGGTAACGATAAACAACTCCATTATATTTCCCAACAAGTTATAGTAATTCACTTATAATAAAGAAAGGAAGTCTGTAGAGAGCCATGATCGCCCACGTGCTGAATGGACATATTCATTCTAAACGGGATAAGGGAATGTTGAGTAAACCAGATATTAATTAATAAAGGTTTGTCAATTTTTTTAAAAGTTCACTTAATACAAAGCCCAAGAGCCATTCAGAGGGGTTAATGAATAGGATATGCGATAAAAAACAGGAGGAGGAAGTAGGAAAAAATTATGACAATATAAAGGATAGTTAATGATTGACCCTTGACTTGAAGAATGAGTCTGTTCCACAAGGCAGTGTTTCTTGGAAAGAAGATTTTGAGTTGAAAAGATATGGAGGGGGCTCCGGTGGCCGTAACCAAACAAGGAGATCGTCATTTACCATGGGAGCTAAGCTAAACAGAATAGTCTGAACATTTAGTATGGGAGTAGCAATATACGTTTGTAACATTGTGTCTGTAGGAAAGAGGTTGTAGTGTGTAAAATAAGTCATCCCCCACAAGGCCTTGTAAATATTTTGAACTTTGTGAATGCTGGAAAGTGAGGACTGGTACTTCCATCTCGGATATAGCAGCAATACCTCATTTTTTTTTATTTTTTTTTTTTTTTTTTGTCTGATCTGACCTTTGTAAAAATAAAACATGGCAGAAATCAGGTACGTTCTGATGTGTTACAAAGAATCGACCATTTTTCCAGTATCTTTAAGGATGAATTGTGTAAGTTATAGCATTAAAATCTAATCTTGCATTTCAGTTGTTAATAAGGATTCTATTGATTAGCACAGAGAAGACCTATTATCTTATATTCTTCTCAGGGGAAAGAGAAAATTGAAATTCTCCTTTACCCCATAACTTGTTACTGCCTTAGTCGGAAGTAGAAAGGGAAAGAACTTACGTTGCGTTATATATGTTTTGAAAATAAACAGGAAATATGTTAATTATTCAAGGACAAGTAACTCTTAACTGAACTAACATTTTAGAGAATAAGCTTTACATTCAGTTAGACTAATGTTCTTATCTTTGTTGCTATTATCACAATTTTTGGGTCGTTGTAGATTCCAGCCTTCTTCAGATATCTGTTTATCTAGGTATCCTTTAGGAATTTCGAATTGAATCCTTAATTTAATCTACAGAATATCTAAACTTGTTCTTATTTAGGATTGTTCTGTTATTTTTCGCTATTGAGCTTAAGTTTTTGCTACCTGGCCCAGGTATTAAAAAGTCATGTCATCAAATCCACAAACCAGCGATTTAATCCATTAGAATATGATGGGATAATCCTGAACATAGAACTGCTGAAACATGATGATAACAACAAAGATGTCCGAATAAATAATGTAAATAATTTTTTATTGCGTATGTTTGACATTATATTTTTACAAAATTATAAAACATTAATGACTCCCAAAGTAATATCAACGCGGTTATTTATTTATTTTTTTAAGTCCCTGAAAACATAACCACAATCAAGAATATTATAGCATTGACGAAGTTGAGTCATGAATAGTTTCCGTTTTTAGTCTATACCGCCTTTATTCTTCAAAAAATAAAGTACAATTATATTTTATTCAGTCCTATATTCACCATTATTTTCAATGAAGTGTTGTTGCTTAGGCAGCTCTTCGATACCTTTTTGAGTAAAAAATTTTCAGGTTTTAATGTGAAAAACTTTTCGTCGAACACTTAAATAATCTGGTTTTCATTAGGGAAAGTTTTCCCTCTTCAAAGCGTTTTGCATTGATCGAAAAAGATAATAATTGGTTTGTGTAAGGTCAAAGTGAATGTGGACCGTAGAGGAGAACAAACCAACTAATCAGTTCCTGTTTTATTCTGTGTTATTCTTGAGTTGTCACGGAGGAAAAATTTTTCTTATTGATGAGATCAGAGCCCTTTTTTCTACCAAATTTTATGGACATATTATAGCTGCTGGACATATAAATATGCATTTAAGTTTCAGAACAAAATTACTAATAACCCGATGATCCTGCCACATTACCTTTCTTCCGTGGAGCTTAGCTTTTGGGGTCGGTTCTGGAGATGTTTCCTTGCCAATCGACTATCTTTTGCATTCAACATTGTAACCCATTTTCTTTTTTTATCACCGATTGCGATAGACTTAAGGAGCGATTAGTTAAGAAATTACTTACGATTCAGCCTAAGGAAAACACTGAAATAGGCATCTTTTTAAAAATTTTCTTAATGGGAGTTGGTTTTGTTTTTAATTTGTAGCATAAATGAATTAATTTACAAAAAAGAAAAGAACAAAATTAAAAAAAATAAAGTGGTAAATTAAACTAAAAAAATAAATATAAAAGAATCAAAACAGTGTCATTTTGTGTGTATTTATTATTAATAATTCAGACATATCACTTTATTTTTCTTGCAGGTTTCAACTGGGCTATTTATCAATATCATTTGCGTCTTTACTTTGACGCTAGCAGTCAACACATGGGGGGATTCAATTTTTGATTTTTACCACATACCACATGCGTTCTTTGACAACACCACCCTCATAACCACTTTGGCTACGTCCAATGTCAGTCTACCATAGTGCACGTACACGCACACACATATATGTATACGTACAATGAATAGGTGCTAAAAGGTCCATGGACAGAACGATTTCTTAAATGACCAAACATCAGATTTATGGGGTAAGGATTTCTCAGTCAGGCCAAGAACTTTTCAGCACACACACCCTCATATATAATTTTGTTTTTCATGTTACAGAAACGTTTTGTATTATCGTTATATAAGCCAAAGTAAATGGCAGATGTTTAACATGTATTTAGATGAAAAGCACCTTGTACTTACGTGTGCAGTTGTGTAGCACTGATTATGCCTTAATTCGAACCAGCATTTACAACGTTTCGGCCATTTTATTATCCGACCTCCTTCAAATGTCTGTCTTCGTACACGGCAATTTCGAACCGAACCCTTTATTCACTCCACAGTGGCAGATTCTCATTTCATATCAGTTGATTCACTTTTATGTCGCCTTCATGTTTCTTCCACTAAAACCAGACTAAATGTGACTTTTCAACACTGCCACTATTATTTTTCTTTTAATCGGATATTATTTCTTATTACAATAAACGTTACATTGGTTGCTCATATTTGAGTAGACATCTTTGTGTGTGTAATGTTTATTAATGTCTACTGGCCTAGAGATCGAAAAATACTACTTTAAGAAAATGTACTTTCAGGGAAATAATCATGATGAGAATGCAAGTTCAATTCCTGTCGGGAGACACATTTTCTTTAGTTGGACTTCTCAAGTTCTAGGCCAGTAGACATTAATTTTACAGTTAAAAATAAAATAAAAGAATGAAGTAAAAAAACAAAAACAAGGATATCTACACAAAACAGTAAACACGGTTACCCACTAAACATGACGGTTATATTAAGTATATATAACAACAACAAAGACTTATTTTGGCATAAATGTGATCGACCGGGTTATTTCCCCAAAAAACAAGTCTAGGCAAGTAGAGAACTTAATATCAAGAGAAAGAGCAATAATAATTATTAGTAATAGAATAAAATAGTTCACTTAAGCCTTTATATTACGCCAATGAACAAAGAACCAAAGTAGTTCCTAAAAATATCAATGTCTTTTGAAGAATATGTCAACTGTGCTCATAAACAAAGTAAAAAACAACAAAAAAAAACCCCAAAAAAAAAACCGTAATGACCAGTGAATAGATATGATGGGACACTGAGTATGTTTCTATTTGGCGTGGAGTATCAAAGATTATATGCACATATTAAATATTTTATATACACTTTAAAATACCATCTCTTAAGACGATGTTGGTTATTAGCAAAAGTCTGATATCACCAAAAAAAAAAAAAATAGTGTAATTATTGGCTGGTAGCGGTTTAAACTTTTAGGCTATGATGATGTGAAACTAACAATGACAATGATGACTATAGACTAAAACCTTCGCTTCCGACCTGAAATATTTATCAGATGAGGTGTGAAGTCAACAAAAGCTGTGGTGCTTTTACATTTCAATTAGCTTAATAAAAACTTTGCATTATTTGATAAATTATCTCATTTAGCTTGAACTTTAAAACTTTTCTGGGATAGGATGCATTACATGAAAAAAGATTTTACAACGAAACAGGAAAAACTATTTCATTCCATCATTTGTCAACCACAAAATTAATCGGAATTCAATATCTTTTTGGGGGTTAGATAGAGGTGATGCTATTACTTTTATTTATTTGTTTATTTTATTATATACGCGTGATTGTCATATGTAATAAAAAAAATCATACATTCGTTTTTACGGTCCCCCCCCTATCTTTTCATAATATACAGTTCTATCACAATTTGATGGCATGTTTTGATTTATTTATTAAATATGATAGTTTGTGTTCAATGTATGAATGCCCTCGGGAAAAGTAGGATTCCATCTCTCCTCCCTTAGCTATGATTTAAATAGCAGAACAGACTAGAGACTCTAACCTTGGCTAGCAACCATTCTAGAACAACAATTCTGAATTTAAAACAGTGGACAAGGTAACGTGAAACTGTTCTGTCTTGGCAATGTACAGCTTCTCTTTCTGACTTTCTTAAACTTCCCTGTGGAGTATAGAACCACAACCTCACCACGCTAGGGGTTACTGTTGTTGTGGTTTTCATAGCAAGTAGTGTTTTTTATTTATTTTTATGTAGTTGTTGTTAACACCATGCTCAATCGGTTTTGAATTTAGAGCTATTGTTTCTATAAATTGTTTGCCAACTAAGACTACAGAAGCTCAGTCTGTACTGCTATTTAACTCATAAGGAAATGGATTCATACTTTTGCTTTTTTTTTTTTTTTTTTTTCAAATTTGAACTTGGCAAGTCAATTCTAATTTCGCTTAAGTGAAACTGCGGAGGACCAAGATTGCCTAGGTCTTGAAGGGACATGGTATTTACGAGGAATCAATGTCAAATACTGACTGAAATGAATGGAAAACGTATCGACCAAAAATATAAGTTTGGGTGACCAGAATTTTTCAATAACTATTCCCAACAAATGAGATCAGTTTTAAAACTGATCAAATAATATCGTCTTACTCTTAGTCTTTATAATAAACTAAATTAATGTAGAGGACACTATGAGAATCGAACTCAGTAACAGTCTGCAAAACTGGTTTAGTTCACAATGATCCACCCAGTGTTGTCTAATTGTAATATGTAAATCGAATTTTATTAATTTTTCTTTTAATCATTTTAATATATAATCCTAAGTATATTCACTAGATAAAACCATAACGATATTTGTAAAAATAATAAAAAATGAATTAATTTTCCTTGTTTAGAAGAATTTTATAGGCAGAACAGTAAAACCCCTACCGAATACTAGTGGCTAAAAAAAAAAAAATAACTTGTACACATTTTAAAACAGAAAATTTACTTTATTTTTTTTAAATATAGGTGTATTCGCTAGATAGAAACAATTTTATTAAAAAAAACAATTTTACAATTTTTTTATTTTTTAGAGACTCGCATATCTGGAAATATACACATTTTAAAAGTGAAATTAAGAACTATTTTAATTATTCTTAATATCTAATTTAGGTGCATTCCCTAGATAAAAAAAATTATTTATAAAAAAAAATCTTCATTCGTTTTTCTTGTTTACAACTTTATTCCATGATTGACGTACTGGCTTACTAGAAAACAATTATGTACGATCCTTACAAAAAAATCCGACTTCATAAAATTTAACATAAGACAAAAAAACTGACACTTTTTTTTTATATTTTTACTTGCTATTTTGTTGTTAACTTAATTTTACAGCAAAA
This sequence comes from Acanthosepion pharaonis, assembly GCA_903632075.3. Lineage (NCBI taxonomy): Eukaryota > Metazoa > Mollusca > Cephalopoda > Sepiida > Sepiidae > Acanthosepion > Acanthosepion pharaonis. The sequence goes on along the minus strand of CAHIKZ030005176.1, from coordinate 635,131 downwards.
AGTTGTTTGTTTTTTTTTTTTTAACTGAAACAAATATTTCCTTCTTTCTCTTCTTCATTTCTTTTGTAAACAAATAGATTTCAGTGCATATTTATTTCCTAAAACTAGTCAATTACAGTGTAACCCGGATTTAAGAGAGTTGTCGGGACCGGAGAAGAAGTCTCTTATATCCGGGTTTCTTTTATATCCAGGTTTGGTCTATTTTGTTTACATTAACATAGGCTCTGGGACCAGAGAAAATCTCTCTTATATCCGGGTCTCACTGTAAATGTTTTTAAGATTTTTCAATCTTTTTGTCTTACAATGGTATAAATGATAGATTTAATTTTATTAACTAATTTAACATCTGAAAGAATTTTTCAATAGTGTTTCTTTGTATATGGTCACTCAGTAGTGATAGCATTTAAAAAAAAAAAAAACGAACAATTTCGGTTTCGTAAAAAATTTCGATGCGGTTTCATGGTAGAAGATGAAACGGAAAAAAGTAGTTGTTTTTTCAGTTAAACCACCCCCATCTCTCTCTCCCTCTACACACACAACATAATAGGAAAGAACAGTGAGATTTATAATTCAGAGTTCTTAGCTTTTATTTTTAATTTTAAAAGACAGTGCAAGACGATCCGTAGAGAGCTTAATATAATTATTTTTTTTGAAAATATGATTCCATTGCCACACAGAACATCCTACATTTCAAAACAGGAAACTCCAAATATAGGTTAATTTTAAAAATTAAATCCTCAATCGTTTCGTTCCATTCTCAAGCGACTTTAAGAATAACCTTCTAAGAAATTTCTTAGAAAGTTATTCTTAAAATCGCTTGAGAATTTTCCTAAATTTAGTTATTTTGTAACAATCTAAAAAATAAAAATAAAACAATGTTTATTTTTTAAAAATTGAATAAAAATATTTTTCCATAAGATTGCTGAAAAATATCATGTCAATAATAATCTATTATTCAGAGATCTTCTGAGCAATGCCGGTTATCCTTGCTAAACATTATAAACGGTTGACTAATCTTAATGACTCTGGTCACCAAATGTTTGTATAGCTACCTTCCTGTGATGCACCTGTTTCAAACAAAAGGCTATTCCTAGGACAGAGTAAGAGGCGATATACCCCTGTGCAGTGCCTGCTGGATTTCACATCAGAAAAGAAAGGTAACTAGGATACTATTGAGAAGAAAACTCAGAAAAACCTGTGATTAAAAGTTATGCTGAGAAACATGAAAACACAATGATGGTCTAGCATCTCAGCTGAAGTTTAAGATGCACAACTCAAGGTGACTTTTCTGGCTGTTAGGAACTGTCTTTGGTCCATCTTCAGCCTCTGTTGTTTCAGTCAAATCTAAAGATAACCCTACATTAATTAAGGACTCTATAGATCACAGGGTGTTGGGAGGAACACTTTACTGATTTGTTCTTTATTGTGGAGTTGGATGTTTTATCATCAAGAGTATAAACAGACCTTGCTATTAGCCAACACAGGTAAAGTTTCTGGTTTGGATGGCATACCAGTGGAATTGTTGTGGTGAGAGTGTGAAATCGATTGTTTTCAGTCTGATTCAAAACTGCAGTGAATGAACACCAATTCCCCAAGATTGAATTGATGGCAGTCTGGTTACCTTATTGTTACATATGTGTCCACTGTTAATACCAGAGACACAGCATGGTTTTTACCCTGGAAGGGTAAAAAACAGACATTTTCGGCAAGGCAACTGCAGTAAAAATGTATAGCACAAAATGTTCCCCTATATCAAGTCATTGTAGACGTAACCAAGGCCTCTGACAATTGAGATGCTCTGGGGAAGGTTTTGGTAAATTGGGATGCCCACCTACTTTCATCAACATGTTTAAGGAGCTCCATCGTAGTATGAAAGCATGTGTTATATTCAATGGGGAACTATCAAATGAGATACACATAAACAATTATGTAAAGCAGGGCGATATTCCCACATCTACTGAGTTTTCTATTTATTTCAATATCATACTTTTCACAAATGCAGCATCGGGACTGACATTCATTTTAGAACTATTTGTAAGGTATTATTCATTCTAAGAAGATTTAATGCCAAGTCAAATACATTCCAGACACTTGTACATGAATTATTATATGCTGATGACACCGACCTTGTTGCATGTACTGAGAGGGACATTTATGTGTTGGTGGACAAATTCTCAATGGCATCCACTGCCTGAAAAAAACGTAGGTGATGTTTACTCCTCCACCTGGTGCGCCATAAGATGAACTTAATATTTTTATCAGTGGCAGAAGATTGAGCATTGTGTGTACTTTTGTGTATCTTCTGTTGCTTTTAGCAGGTTGGAGAAGCTGCTATAGTCTGACAGGAGTGTCACTTTTCAAACCAAAATGAGTGTATTGGACATGAGTGCTATCCTGCTATCCTCATCAGAGGTATTGACAATTGTCAACACCTAAAATGGCTTGAACAATTTCACTAAAAGTGGTTGTGGAGGATCCTTTACATTAAATGGCAATCAATGACACCGGATACCACTGTTTTTCAGAAGGCTAGTTGTCTGAATGTGCAAAAGTATGATAATTAACTATTAGATGCCATGCATTGGGCATGTAGTCTGTATGGAAAACAGTAAATTGCCAAAGCAGTTGTTTTATGGTAGGCTAACTCCTGATGGACATCCAAGATATAAGCCAAGGAAGAGATTCAAGGATTGCATGAAAAACAATCTAAAGATCAGTTTGGATGTTAAGAATTAAGAAGAGATGGCAGAGAATCACACAGAGTGGCAGAGCGCTGTTGCAAAGGATTGTGAGACATCTAAAGTAAAGAACTTGGTACTTGTAGAACTTAGAGGGTCTGTGGAAAGGAATTGTGTAGAACTTGAATGCTAACATAATGAGCTGGAAGTGTGGGAGATGTGATCGTATTCTGTCTAAAGCTGGATACATCAACTATCTGGAATCACACAAGAAACAGCCTTCTTATGCTTTGCAACCAGGTGATACTGTTTGTGTGGTTTGCAACAAGATATGTGGCTGGATTGAAGAGACACATGGTAGTGCACAAGGAACAGATATCACAGTAATATCCGATCAAACCTGTGAAGACAGAAGAACTTATCTGTCATCTATGTTTCAAGCCATGCAAGTCAGCTGCTGATTTGAAAAGTCAACATCATGGCCATTCAAGAAGAGGCATCAAGGGGTAGGGGATGAGATATTGATATGTGGGATAGTGATCAACTGTGAAGATGGAAAAATCAGTATATATAACATTCATGTTTGCTCGGGTGTCAGAAAGATTTGGCTTGACCATCAACTTAAAGAAGACCAAGAAGTTATGTATCAACCAGCTCTTGACAAGTGCTACACCATTTTGAGCTACCCATGGCAGTGACTTGATTCCTTGCAATTCATTCCAGACCATTGCTACTTTGCTCTTATGACATGGCACTGCATCTTCTTGAAAAAGGTAGACATACTTGTTAATCTGATCGGTTTCAAATAGTGAGAGTTGTCCTTTCTCTAATATTTGACAGTATTTTGGAATATTCAACTGCTTGTCAACAAGAATCAGCTCAGATTTCCCACCGAACCAGACAGTGCCCCACAGTATTACTCCAATCCTGCCATGTTTCACAGTCACCTGCAGACATTCAGTGTTCTAAGTCTCATTCTGATTTCTCCAAACATAAACCTATCTCAAATACGAATATTGGCAGAATTGACTTTCATCTGACCAAATTACAGACTGCCAAAATCCATAATCTTTATTCTTGAATTCTCTCGCCCAGTCCATACACCTTTTCCTGTTAACCTCTGAAATCAAGGACTTCTTTCTTGTAATTCTTCTTTGATAGCCTAGCTCTTTCAGAGTTTTTCTCACAACATACGGCAACATTTCCATACTGTTGGCAGCATCTTTGATGCACTGATGACGGTTTCTGATGATTTCCCTGTGTGTTATATATATATACACTATATTTTATATAAATGATAGAAATTTTTGATGATTAGAATAATCATTTATAGTAATTCATTGAGTCTAGAAAAATCCTTACCAGAATGCAGAAAGCACTGGAAAACGATTTCATTCTATTTGGGACTCATCAGCAGTGCACTTCTACTACAGAGAATCAAACCCAAATCATTATGATACAATGCAAGTGTCATACCACTGGACCAATGGGCCTCAGTGATGAAGAAGAAACTGTCTTGACTTGATATAGCGCCACTACTAAGTTCCATGGTGATACTCCTCCAAGTATTGCCCCAAGAGCCACGTTTTCTTTCTCCAAGCCATTCCCTCCAGAGCATTAGAAGTTGGATCAGCAAGGATATACAAGAGATAGAAACTTTAGGGTATTAGAATGATCATTCATAGTAATTCATTGAGTCTAGAAGAATCCTCAACAGAATGCAGAAAGCACTGGACGACCGCTTCATCCTATTTGGGGCTTGTCAGCTTGGAATACTTGGTCCAGTGTTATAGCGCACGAGTCTCAAACAGGACAAAATGGCCATCCAGTGCTTTCTGCATTCTGTTAAGGATTCTTCTAGACTCAATGAAGTACTATATATATATGTGTGTGGTGTGTGTGTGTACACAAGTCATTCCCTGTCAAATCAACAAGGATCTGACCATCACTGACACTAATTTTTTTTTTTTTTTAAATTTGGTACACTTATATAGCTTCATGATACAAATTAAATACTACCTATTTTACATCTCTAGGTCAAAGGGTTCCCAAGGTATGACCCTTTAACCCTTGCCAAAAAGGTGAATTTTTAAAAATAGTCACAAAGTTTAAATATCAATATCTCAGTTGTTTTTCCACATACAAAATCTAGTTTAATCCTCCTTATAAATAAAAACAAAAATAGGAAAAATATTCTTTAAAGTAAATGAAAAACACTTCCCTAAAAATAGCAAACTATCAAAAAATACAATAAAAAATCAGTTATAGTTGTATGAATAAGGAGAAAGTAATAAAGCTAAAAAAATGAATAAATAAAAACAATAGTAAAACATTCAGAAAATAGCATTAATTGTTGAAATAAAAATAACTATTTAATAAATGTTTAAATCATATAAAGCAACTGTATCAAATATTAACACTGACAAAAAAATATTTTTTTACATAGGAGCAACCAAACCCATTTTTAAAGATTTAATAATCATATGTCATTTAAAATAAATACACAAATAGCACAACATTATCAAAATATATATGGAGACAAAAAGAAAATTTACCTACTAAAGTTAAATGGGAAATTATAAAAAGTACCCCCATATAATATCACCAAAGGAATTGTAGACTGTGTTTAGAAGAAAAAGTATCAATATTAACTTTTAATAATGAAATTAAATTATTAAATAAGAAGAATGAGATAATGGGTCAATGCTGACATATTAACAAATATTTACTTTGTTACTTTAATAATAATATAACATAATAAATAAAATATAATTTAATTAATAATACAAATACAACATTTTTACTGAGACCAATTAATATTAAAATTTACTGAATAATATCACATAACTTCAATATAAACCATAAAAACAAAACAAAATTAATTTAATTTCAAGGAAAAATTTACAACTGGAAGAAAAATCCACAACTGAAAAATGAAGACATAAACAAAAGCAAAAATTTATTAATGTGTGCGTGTAAAAGAACATTAATTCATGAATGCACACATGTACAAAACAGACTGAAAATGTGGAAATATTTAAAAAACAGAACACCTTGAAGAATGGACATTAACAATAAACTTCAAATTAAGGGGAAAACAAGAAAAAAATTGATATTTAAAGTAATATATAATATTAATGCTCTGTTTTTAATATTATCTTAATATTTTTAACATTGAGCACTGTATATAAAATATCTGCTGTTTCTTAAACCTATATATATTATATAAAACTAAAGAATGATAAGCAGTGATATATATATATATATATATATATATATCTAACACTGCATATCATTCAATAATTTTATATATAACACTTTTGCAGTCTGGTCACAGACTCTGCTACCTTTGCCATTAAATATTGCCATCTTTCAGTTAGTGCAGGTTTTGAATTCAGAGCTGTTCTAAACTGGTTGCCAACCAACATTATTTAGGAAGGATGGATTCAAATTTCTCTCAATATGAAAATACACACAATGACCTCAGTACACAGATCCCACTTTCCAAAACAATAACCACTCGCATGCACACAAATAGATAAATTTAATTTTAAATATATAAACATATCTAAGCAAATTTTTACCTGGAAAACAAATGACACTTTTACAATTTCCATCACTGGGGATAGACAAAAAAAAGAAAAGAAAAAAAAAAAAAGGAAAATCAGTGGTCAGAACGAGGATTAAAATAAACTTGTTTCATCAACTTGTTTATTTTGGGCTGCACTTCCAATGCAAACAAAATTTAACCAATTAAAATGAAACTATTAACAGTAAAGATAAATAACTGAAGGAACATTTTGTTTATTAAAAATACAAATTTGAAAGTGATCAGCATTTGGAAAATTTAAAAAAAAAAAAAAAAAAAAAAAAATTGAAAAAATAAATTAGACAACAAATAGTTCTCCAATTTTATTGAAGCTCTTTATTTCAAGAATTTTAAATGTTAAATAGGAACAAAGGATTATATTACATATTTTATAAACACACAAGATTTATGTCTTTATTATTATAGACTACCTACTTAAAAGGCATCTATAAATATTGCAGATAAGGACTTTTACAAGGTTAAACAAAAACCTTGAATTGGAGCTGGCTATAATTTTGTGTTAGAAAAGGCAAACTCATTCTATAGGTAAAAACAAAAAGGAATTTATTTTGCTTCAGTTGAGTCTTTTCCATTGTTGTACATCAGCACTTATATAAATAGTTGATGAAAAAGACATGGTCAAAATGTAAATATTACTGATTAGAGAAAAAGAGTTAAATTCTATAATTAACAAGCTACTAAATGAAACTAAGTCATACAACTTTCTCTAATTTTTAAAAAAATTAGTATGTAATTCTCAATTGATTATCTTTGAAAGGCTACTAGAAGTAAATGGTGAAATATATTAATATTTAAATTTTAAGACACTTGCATATTACAAATAGAATATGTATACTTCTGTAAGGGTTGGCAAATTGAGCTAAATCAGAAAGCCTTGTTCAACTAAATTTTTAAAGTTAGCTTAATTTGATTAATAGTAGTCCCAAAAAATCACAAATAGTCAAATCTGGCAATCCTAACTTCCAAATGATACAGATTTTACAAATATGCATGTACTAACCAACGAGAATAAATACAAACAAAAAAAATTAAAACCTGGATATCTATTTAAGCTAAAAAAAAAAAAATTTTTCAAACAAAAACTACCCACTTATGGAAAGACTACTTCCCCAAAAGCATAAAACATTGGGTTTTGGACTAAAGACTACAAATATTTTACCAAATAATATTAAAATGACATGTAGCAAATACCAATCTCCAATTGTTATTGAATGATTTGTTACACAAGTAACTCACTGAAATAAGAAAATGTTATAAAATGATTTTCATTTGTTTCACACTTAAGGAATGTTTAAATCAGTTTGTTTTGAAATATTCTTCAGATTAGAAAACACTTGCAAAATCTATGTAAATATTTGTTCATATTTAAACATCAGTGCAAAATTGATAGCAAAGCAAACAAGAGCAATGCACAAGTTTGAAAACAGCATTTTTCTTAGCTAAATGTATAACTGAATTTCACTGATCCAGCAATGAGGATAAATGTCAAGGTTAATATATCACTAAGCCTCACAAAAGCTACTACTGTCATTTGTTTAGAAGTCTTGCCATAGAGAGAGAAAGAGAAGGAGCAACATAATTTCAAGATCACAATGTATTTTTGCTAATCTTTTTTTTTGCATTCATGTGGGTTAAGTGAAGCAATTGGGCAATAAACTATTACAGCCATGATAATTCCTTATTTATAAAGAAGTTTAGAAGATCTTATCAAACTCAATGCTCAAATACTGAACTTTTTCAGAATCTCTAATCTAGAATTTTAAGCTAAACTTTCTTAACACTAAAAACTGTCATTTTCTAGAGAAAAGCAAACCAACTTAAATTTTATGACGTCTCATTAATATACTATTTTCTCAATGACGTAATTGTAATTCAGCAGTGAAAATTGTGCCATCAGTGCTCTACCAAAGAAGTCAATGCTTCAAGTACAGACAGATCATAATTTAGTTTTTCATTTCTATGTCACTTAAATCACTTGACTCAATATTCCAAGAAAAGAATTAAAAAAAAAACATTTCAAAGATTTTTTTGTAGCAAGGACTTTTGGACAGAAAAATAAACTTGGGATATAATATTCTGCAATCATCATTATATCAATATTTATATAAGACTCAAATCTGAAATGTCTTTGATGAAAATCTGAAGTTCATTACATTATTCAATAGATGTCCCATTCAAGGCACGATGCATGATTCTTAAATGACTTTGTAGGATCATACGTTGTGAGAAGGACTTTTGACAAATTTGACAAGAGAACTTTTTTTGAGGAAAATGAATAGACCAAGTTGTGTGCCTGTTACGAGGCAGTGTCTTTACAATAATATGTTTTTCAAGATGGAGATCAAGGGTAAAAGAGTTGGAAAAGTTTTCATTGCATATAAGGCACTTGAAATTATCAAAGAACTTTGTTTTTAGTAGAAAATCAGCTGTACCACGATCTACTCCACAATTGGTCAAAGTTGAATTTTCTTCTAAGTTCAAAAGAAATGTTGACTGTTTTGTGTTAGAATCAGAGTGAAACATTTCTGACTGAGATGAAAGGTTGTCAAATTTTTCAAAGAGAGAAGGTCTTGGCATGTATTGTCCATTAATAGAATTAGACAGGATTTTCTTTTCCTGGTGGCAATCTTTTACATGTAATTCATAAAGGCTACTGCTAAAGAAGTACTGTTGGCAAATCTTACAAACATACTCCTGCCTCTCTTCCATTGCATGTAATTTATGATGAGTCTGAAACTCTTCCTTTGTACTAAAAGCCTTATTGCAAATGTCACAATGAAAGGTAGTCTTTTTTAAATTGCTTTTTGCCACATGTTCCGAATTTGATACTGATCTCTCAGTTTCCTGACATTCAGAGATCATTTTAAGGTTTTTCTGAATTGCCTTGGAAATATTGGGTCTTTTTGATCGATTACTCGATTCCACTACCAAGTCCTTAGCCCTGCAAGATCTAAAGCTCAATTTACGACTAATTCCAATAGATCTCTTTTTGGCTTTATGTCTTGGACTAGTTGCTGATTTTGTTGCCAAAGTCTCTACTTGACTACATTGTGTATTGTCTTCAAAACTGACTTTCTGGTCATCTGCATGTCCATTTAAATGTGTTGTGAGCTGAGACAAATCTGTAAAAGTTTGGGGACACAAATCACATTTGAAAACTCTTTCACCATTGTGGATAAGCTTGTGCTTTTGAAGCTGAGCTGAATTCTTAAATACTTTGGAGCATACAATACATTTTGTGTTGGCTGATGCAGAATGTGTCATCATATGTCGACCAAGATGGCAAGGATGGGCAAAGGAACAATAACATACATCACATTTATAAGGTTTGTCCATTACATGAATCTTTTCATGTTGAACAAGTTTGCACATATAGAGAAACTCTTTGGGGCATGTCTTGCACTTGAAAATTCTAGGTGTTGGCCGGCCAGCACAGGAATGAGTTACTAAGAGCCTTTTATCTGGAAACATTCCTTGGCAGACTTTACACTTATATTTTGATCTCTCAGATTTTGCATTTTTAAAATTCTGTGTTGAGTTATTATCAACCATAGATTCTTCAACTTGATGTTCTTCCCTATGTTTGGTCAGTTGAGAGAATTTCATAAAAGATTTCTGACAAACAGAACAATTCCATGGTTTCTTGTCAATCATGTTTCTAGAAAATTGAAGAAAATACATTGAGTCTTTGCATAAAAAAAATCATCAAAATAAGAGAAAAATTGCATGCATAATAAAAATAAGCTGTTCATCAACTCTAATTTAAAAGAAAACTAACAGTCACAAATTATATAGATATTTGTGCAGTAAATTTGTACAAAAATATCTGTAGACATGGTGATGGTGTTTGCAAAGTGTGAAACCTAAGATCCGTAACAACTCTCCATGCAACCACATGCACACTATATAAAAATCACACACACACAAAGTCATTCCATGTCAAATCTAAGGTTCTGGCCATCACCGACACAGTTTTTTTTCAAATTTGGTACACTTATAGAGCTTCAAGGTACAAATTGAATAGTGCCTATTTTATATCTATAGCTCAAAGGATTCCAGAGATTTGACCCTTACCAAAGAGCTTAATTTTGGTAAGTTTAAAGTTTAAATACCAATATCTCAGTTGTTTTTTCATTTACAAAGCTAAATTATATACTATTTTAAACTAATAGATATAAAATGTTATATATTTATTCTTTTGTTTAGAGGTCAAATAAAATAATTTGATTTTTAGCTTTAATTTCTCAAAAAGCACATTTTCATTATTTCTTTTTTTTAAATTTGACAAATTTGTCCACCTTATGTACAAAATTTTGTGGCAGACTTTTGACTGCAGCCTGGGCAACAAGGGTCTTGAGTTGGGCCAGAAACAAAATGGTTGATTTTGGCATCTGCTAACTTTCATATCTCTCAATATGGTCGAAATGTATATTTTTAGAAAACGTTTTATGTTGATTAATATTCACACGATAGCCATGGTATTTTAAATCAACAAAATTTGTGTTATTTATGGTCAAATTTTGACCAATTTGGGAGAAAATAAACAACCTTATTTTTCATTTTGTTTACATTTTTATTATACAAATAGATTTTTACATGAAAAAGCGACATAATGAAAAAATGCTCACTTATTTCGCCTTTATCCACTGTGCCATGTGTCCTCAAGGACAGTGGATAAAGGCATTGGTTAGATCCAGTGACAGGACCCAAAGAGTGTGAGTTCAATACCCACTTAAGGCAGTGGAGAACTTTCAGAGGGAAATTAACAGGAAATAACTGATAACTGACATCCATCAAACATGGCAGGTGGAACTAGAACAGTCTACCCCAATGAGCGAAATAAAGGGTTCAGTTCGACATTCCAACCACCTGAAGAAGGCCGGAGCGTACAACGGCCGAAACGTCGTGATAAATATGGCGACAAAGATGAGGACAATAGTCCGAATGTAAATAATGTACATAATACCTCATCTCAGAAATATAGACAGACATCTTTCTTATGAAATTTAATCTCACTCTTAACAGTCTTATTTTAATTTCTTTATATTTCCCATAAAGCATCGTAAACGTAACGGTAAAGGTGAAAGCCAAGTACAAAAAAAAAAAAAAAAATTAGAGCGCTGAAAGTTTTCCTTAAAAATAACGAGGTAAATAATTTGTTCACTTAAATCTAAATAACTTCACTTTTCGCCTTCCGTAGAACAAATTCACGTAATTCGTCATTCAACTCAAAAAAAAAAAAAAAAAAAAAAAAGAAGATTTTTAACGAAAATTTCGAACGTGCTCGGAACGATAAAAAAAGTAAAAAAATACCCCAAAATACTTTAACCTTTCCTCTTTTAATAATAACATGAACATTTTTAGACGATAAAATTTTGTTTTCGTCAAGTTTGTCGTCTTTTTCATTATGCTCTTTTTATAACGATCTCATGGAGGTACCTATAAAAGTTAAATAATGCCCCCTCATCCCAAGAAATTAAGAGGAAAAAAAAAAATAATAACAACGAATAAAGAAACGGAAGTCATCAAAACAAGCCAAAAAAGAAATATTTACTGTTCAGGTTAATTATTTTGCTGGTTCCAATTTAAATTAACCTACTTTTTTTTATTGTAGGGATGCGCGCAATTATGACAGTAATTGAATAACAGGAACAATTTAAATTAATAATTAAAGTCATGAAACATGATTTTTTTTTTAACTCACTAAATAAAATTACGATTAAGTTATTTTTCACTAAATTTAGTTTTACTGAACAAAAATGTGTAATTTTGAAGCAACTGTACCAAAGAAAGTTGCCAAAAAACTACTAAAAAGTAAGCAATACGAATTAATTACGATCTATTAATTTTCATAACTAATTAATTCCGTTGAGAAAAAACAAAGAGCAGCTTTTTCACTTTTTAATATTGATAGTTTTTAAGTTCCAAGCACAGGGTGTACACTGTAAATTTAAGAAATTTGCTCCATAACAGACGTTTTTCAAATGAAGATATGGAGCATCCTTAAGAACACCATTATTAAGAAAATCGCCATTATATTCAAACGCTACAAGTCTTACAACTACACAAACATGTGATATTCCTAAAAATGAACTTACTTTAGAAAAATAAATTAATATTGTTAATAAATATTCACATAAGTTATTTATTAACTCAGCAAAAATAATTAGAATTCAATAAACTAGCAACAATAAAATATTTACCTAATAGAAAGTAAATTTTCATTTAAAAAAAAAAAAATAACACTGCAGAATAATTAAAAAATCTTTCAATGAATAAAAGACTTATTATTCACATTCAATATTTCAAAAGCAATAAATTAAGGGTGAAAGAAAAAAAAGGTGCACAACTTACAAAGCAATTGTTGAACTTAAGAAGTTAATATCTTTTTAACTAAGCAAAATACAACTCTTAGTATAAAAATAATCATTACTATGGATTGAATAGATAGCGTTATCAATATATGCAGAAAGCTATAGTATTACTTACAAAGCGCAATTGAAAATACCGAACGAGCAAATACACCTTTTCAAAATTCGCTCCAAATAAAATCCGGTGCGTACCCGGAAAAAGCACTACTCCAAAAAAAGACCAGATATCTGAATGTTATTGTCTGTAGTAGCCAGAAAATATGAAATTTTGTTATCGCATTTATTTTTACCCGAACAAAACAATTTTAAAAAGTGTTAATACTAAAAAGAAATAATTTTTTTCAGGTTTTAAGCAGCCTTTTCGAATATCCCTGTCATTTGAGCACAAAAAAAGCAGATTCTGTAAACTAAACACTAGTAACTAAAACAGTAAACTAAACTAAACACTTGAAACCGTACCTAGTTACGAGAGTAATGACTTGAGAAAAAAAATGTGTGCGTAACTCTGACCCGTTGTGTCAGCATTCAAATAAAAATTATGATGGAAAAAATATTATCATTGAATTCGCTTTCACATTTTTTTATACCCAGATTTTATAATCGCGCAGTACACATAATCAAATAAAGGATAGTACCAACTACCAATAGTACCCTATAAAGCATTTAATGGTTATCTCCCTTAAATCTTTTTTTAAACATTCATACTATTTTTGATTCAATTGCAAATCATATATTTATTTTTCATTTCTTAAGTAAATACATTCTTTAATGGCACCTGAATTCAATATCCTTATTTCTTTACAAGAAATACAAGAAGACCCAAGATTGTTGTGTAAGGGCATGCATGGAAGGAGCAAGTTCATATTATGAGGATCCAGGGTCGGTGCAAGTGTTTGTGCCCCCTCTCCCGATTCTATGATACTGAGTGAGACCTCTATTCTACTATTTCTTAATTTTTACAGGGTAATATTCACATACAATACAAATTTTATTGTAACCTAATTATACAATAATTGGCATTTTCATATACATACAAAAAAATTCTAAATTCTTTTCAAAATAATGGATGGCGTCAGTTTTTGTAGTAAGTTTTTCCATTTTTTACTTAATAACAATATCACCTACTTACAAATTAATACAGAATTTTAAAAGATTTAAAACTTTTAAATTATTCTAATTAAAATTTTTAAAAAATGAAAAAAATTCTTGTAAAAATTCATTATTCATTGAAAACATTTTTCTGAAGACAATAATGTTCATTAAGAGCTTTCCTAATTAAATAATGTCTTAGTTTTATAAATTTCATTTTTTTATTTTACGATTCAGAGCAGATTTTCAGTAAATGGTGTTTCTGTTTGACAAAAACAGATGTAAAAAATTTTTTTAAAAAGCAATGCTTCTAAAATAATTTCATTCATTTTTGTAAATAAGACCTGAAAGTTTAATTAAAATCCAGTAATTATTTCATTTTTGCAATAATTTCCAAATCAATGTATTTTTCACTGCGAAAATGACACTAAAATTACCTATAGTAATCATTAAATCTTCAACATTCTCCCAAGCACTGGTAACTGGCCAGATTTCATCTTGCAGCATGATAAGTCCCTTTTAGCATTCATGATATTGCGAAGAATGACTGGACCCACAATCCTGTCTGAAGTCATCCCATACCACACCATTACTTTGAGCTGATTCTGCATTTATTCAGAGATATCAAGAGGATGTTTATCTGCTCATTAGTGATAGTTGTGACAGTTCACAAACCCACTGATGTGAAATACCACTTCATCACTCCAGAGGATATTTTTAAAAAGATATGGACCAATCTTCATACCAAGCCAGCATATTCTCTCTAAACTCCATGCAAATGTTGAAGTCTTCAGTGGAGAGTGATTAGCAGTAATGCACCTTCCAAGCCTGTCATTTAAGTTCCTTTTTGAGCAGAGTTCATATTGTGTGAAGTGAGAGCCCACTTTCCCTTGCTGCCTGTTGAATTGACTTTCTTGGGCTACATGTAAACATTTTTTGAACTGCTTGCACTGTCTCCTGGTCGCTGGACTTGGAAAGGTTTTTTATTTTTTTGAGTATCATCTACAGACCCTGTAGTCATGAGTTTTGCATGACATTTCTTGATCGTCTTTGTGTCAACTTGAGCATGCACTCTTCTGATAGTCCTCCACCATCTTTGCACTTGAACAATGGATTTCCAAACTTCATAATGTGCCAGTAGCTGGGCATGCTTCAGCAGAGTAAAATGTTCAGCCATGTTTGTAGGGCTTCCAAATTTCAAACAAAATAATCAATCTGAAAAGACAGCTGCAAACAGATTTAAATTCTCATACATTAAAGATCAAACACAAAAAAATTGAGAAAAAAATAACAATAAATAAATAATTTATATTTTTTAAAAAATAGTTACTTACTTTTAAATCACTGTGTATTATTTGTTTATCACTTTGATTCTGTTTTTTCATTTCAAAGTATTCCAAATTTTCAGATAAATTTTGCTAAGATCCACTGGAGATTTTCCACATTTTGTTTATATACATTAATAGTATTGTATATTTTTTTATTATTATTTGATGAAGTATTGTCAATTTTTTGTTAGTATCTTCATTTCATTTGCTTAAAGTCACTACTATAAGATTTTAAAATTGATAAATTATTTCAGAATCTATATTATGAAAGAAGAGTTGATTCTCTGTTCGTCACATTGTCTGCATATAACTTTATCTGTGCATATGTAAGTATTGTGCATGAATGATTTACATATGCTTGTCATTTAATTTATACATGAGAACATGCACACACACACACACACAATTTGACTAAGTTTAAAATAAGAAATTGAAATAAAACATTTTTCCCCTCTCATTTTGGACAACTCCTACCTTGGGCTGAGCAATAAAATCACGTCACTGGAGATAAGGGAAAAAGAATTTGCAACTTTAAAAAAAATCAGATAATTATGTGATTTCATTGAACTTTTCAGGCATTACTCAGTAATAGAATTTCTGGGTGAGAAGTTATCATTATTTACACTACATTTGGACTATTGCCCTCATCTTTGTTGCTGTTATCACAATGTTTTGACTGTTGTGCCCTCCAACCTTCCTCAAGTGTATATTGATCTGGTTAACCTACAGGGAATTCTGAACTGAACCCTTTATTTAATTTATGGGGTAGACTGTTCTCATTCTACTGCCAATGTCTAGGGACATCATCTAGTTCTTATTTTAGTACTGCTCAGTTATTACTTGCCTTGTTTCTATTGAGTCCAAGTACACACTGCAACAAGGCCCACCATGGCTTGGTAAGAACAGTTGTTAATATCAGCAATTGACAGTTGAGTGACTCAGTGGAATCCAGGTGCTTGTTGATCAGAGTAACCTTCAGGGAATTTTAAACTGAACCCTTTGTTTAATCTACAAGGGTAGATTGTTCTCACAGGAACTGAGAAAGCCCCCAGAGCAACCATGCAACACCTATCTCCCCTCAAGAACAAGCACTTTCTACTACCCACAGCCTGACATACACTTCACATACTCAAACATCACTATACTTATCACACCACACTTACTTCTTTTTATTAGTATTTATTATTATATATAACATGTTGTTTTCTGTGGGGGGGGACATAGTTTACCATTTAGTGGATTATCACATTGGATTGGGGATCCAAACAATGGAAACATCTTAGGCCTGATAGAGCTGCCATCAAGATGTGATCCTATTCTCCAAGAGCATGTACAAAGACTTAAAGAATACCAGGAAAAACTTGGGCATCTTCAAGTTCATCACTTACCTCCAGAATCATAAAACGAGTCTATCTCAGGATGTTTTAGTCTTGTAAAGCAACATATTTTTCTGGAAAGGAAGGCTTCAAAATATTTTGCAGTTATTGCGGATACAACACCAGACTCCTCCCATGTTGAGCAAACAACATTTCTGTTGAGGCATGTGAATTTAAAGGACAGTAGGTATGTAGTACAAGAAAGATTTCTTATGCTTGTCAATTGCAGCAATAAACAGTGGTGAAGAGTTATTGCTCAGTTAATCATGGACACCTTAGAAGAGCAACTTGAAAATAGCTGTTTATTTCAAGTATTTCTTCCACATTATCTCTTCCAGATATTAAATTTTTGCAACTATTGCATTTAATTTTCTTAAAAACTGCATAACAGCAATAACCTGCTAAATATAGTATAACAGGAAGAACTTCTCTGTATTTATTAACATCATCCTATTTAACATCAATTCTAAATTTATACATATCTAACTTTTGCTCCTCTGTCACTTCATCTCAGTTTGGTTCTTGTAAATTTGTCAAATCAATTTCAATATACTGTTGATTAAATGGTAAACTAAATTTTAAAACTGATAGCATTCTGATTTTTTCACAAGCACTTGCTGTATTGAGATATTATACTGATCCCCACTAAGTCGCCAGTACTGACCAAACCTTTCCTCGAGGTGATCAGTTTGAAATTTGCCAGGTAATATGTATGGCATTTTCAATTCTTCTATGCAATATTTGGTCAGTTAGAAATGCATAGGTCATATGATGCAAAGCAGCGAAGGTTTCCTTTTTTAATTTGCCATTTCTTCCAGAAATGCTATTCCAAGATTCTAACCAGTCACAAAATACAGAAAGAAATCTAAAATTTTCTTCACTTACTCTAAGTGGATTACAATGTTTATTTCTAAGCCAACAACTTTTATATGGTGTTTTTATATTCTGTATTGTCCACCAAGTATAAAATATGTTTTATATATTCAGAAAAATTAGGCAAACTTTTGTTTTCCTAAGGTCAATAATCCCTGAATAGTGTACTTATAAAAATTTGCAGAACTAAATTAACATTTTGCCTTTCAAGATTAGTAGGAGAAAATGCCTTTGAGGTCAATTTATAATAATATTTGAAAATTGACTGGGATTCCTGTATGTGAAGTTTCTGTAAGGGGCACTTTGGATACTATCTACTTCATGATTTCCATTATGACAAAATTTTGGGAAAAACATGCATTTAGTTGCATCTTTTTGACCAAGTCAATTGTTTCTAATGTATTTTAATATATGGACTGAGTTGAAAAGGAAGAAAAGAGGTCTAGATTTCATAAGTGGGTGTGGATATACAATTGAAAGCTTTGGTGGACTACAAAAGAAAGATATAGCTTTTTTATTTATAGCATTATTGTCCGATTGATAATACTTGAAACCCTATCTCCTCTAAACCAATTATTATACATTTAACTATGTCAAATAAATTCTCAGCTTGAAGATATTGTGAGAATACACTGCTAAACATAAAAGCCATAGCACTTGTTGCTGCTTCATTGCTGTTTTCAGATAAGCCAACAATATTACCTCCCTTTATAAATAAGGTTTTAGATGAATTTCATCAACAAGTAAAGATACTGCAGTGTCTTTTTTACTCGTAACTTAAATTTATTTTTAATATACATAAGAAAATTGTTATCGTGTTGCCCAATTAAAGGATTCATATATGTTGATAAGGTTAATCTTTTAATGGTTGAATAGCTAGGCAAAATTATATTTTTGCTGTCTCTTACCCTTTAGGGGAGCAGTTATATAACAATGAAGAAAATATCATCATTTCTGTTGAATAATCAAACTTATTCTGTGTCATTAAATTTAGCTGCTCATATGTAAATTTGATCTAAAAAATATTTGATTATTCTTGTATCAATAGTAAAAATGATATTACCAATTTTAATATAGAAATCACATTTTGAGGTTTGGATTGCTGTTCTGTGTCTATTTTTTTTCAGAATTTCAAGAATATTTTGATCTGTTGCATGTTTAGGAATCTTATAGTCCTCTATTGAATGCATTTCTACATCTCTACAAAAACACATGTACTACAAAATCAGATTCAATTACAAGAGACACATTGATTTTTGGATATGGGGATTTGATGATGCTGCATATAAGTGTCTTTTGCTGTCTAACAACAGTAATTTTTGTCAAGAAAATTTAATTTCCCTTCTAAATCATTAATATTATGGAATTTATTCTGCTGTTTGTATGCTAAGCCATCAGTATTATTTTGATTTAAAACACTTTTAAGAGTCAAATTCTCTTAGAATCTGGCAACTCTGTAGAGGTGGTCAGTGAAGATAAATATGAGGAACAGTCTGGTAGAATTCTAGGGATAGCACCATCATGAAGATATATTTTCTGAAGTTTAATTGTAATTGTGGCTTCTGTTTTTTATCAAAAGATGATGGTTTTGTCTTCAGGTCGAAAATGTAGTTCATAAAAAATTTTTAAAACCAAACCTATTTTAAATTCTTGTAAAAATCTAAAATATTAAGCAAAATCTACATTACATTAATGAAGTGTTCTGAGATTTCTAACATAATTTAATTTAGTAATTCAACAAAAAATTATTAGTGAAAAAACTATTTTTAAAATATTTTTACAATATGAAATAACCAAAATATTGATTGCATTCTTAAAATGAATAAAATGATGAAGCTATATAAAAATAAACAGAATTTTTTAACATTTATACATTTTTAAATTAAAATAATAAATAAACTTTTTTTAAGAATACAATTTACAATTCTAAAAAATTGTTAGAATTAAAATTATTTTTTGTCAATAAAAATATTCCTTTATGAATTTATATCAAAAATTTATTTAAAGTTTTAGAAAAAAATGAAGCTTTTAGCTTTTAAAAAAATTTGCAAGAACTGTTGTAACTTTGTCTTAATGTGTTGTGAATTACAATTAATGTGTTGTGAATTACAATTAAAATAATTTAAGTTTCAATTAAATTTACTTGCTTTTTAATACAAAAAATACTCACCCTGCTAAATTTATTATGTGTAAAATCCATTCTTTTGATAAAACATTATCTGATATTTGGACACATTCAGTGTCCAAATATCAGATAATGTTTTATCTTTTGGAAAAGAAAACACATGGACTTTCATTCTATTTTTGTAATTTCCTTTGCAATGAGCTACAACATATCTATAAGGCACTGCTTTTTTTTAAATAAATTGATTCAATATTTAAAAGAAAAAACAAATAGATAATTTAAAACGCATGTAAGTTTGGTGACTAACAACTGTTCTTCTGAAAAGCAAGTAAGATGATCTTCTCTTTCGGTGGTCTTGGCAGGGTGTAGTGGACCCAGGGGTGCAGCAACTAACCCCAGGTGAACCAAGATGGTGACTGCACTGTGTAGAATCAAGAGTTGATCCCAGCCCAACAGGTTATAAGAATTCAAGATCTTTTAGAGCTTTAATTAACAGCAAAGTATTAGCATAGTTTCATGTATGTGTCAATGTCAACGATTTGGTGTAAAGTTTTGACTGCTATAGATATTTGCAACAGAGTAATTCAAGCCAGATATGCCATACTGGATATGGAGGTGTCTAACATTGAAACTCTTCTTGAAAATTTGATAAAGTTACAAAGTAAATGGAAAGGAATATGAAATGAAGCAAAAGAAGTTGCATCAAATCTTGAGATGGAAACTCTGCCTCTGAACAAAGATGCACAATGATGCAAGTACGCCTGACAGCAAGCTGGTGGAAATGACTGACACAACAGATGATTCTCCAGAAGAGTCCTATTTCAGAAAAACTATTCTATGCTTTGACTGATATTGTTGTTGCAGGATTAACATTTTAATGCTGTTAAGAGATTGGCTGAAAATTTAGATTTTTTTATGGAAATAATCCACAATGTCTGAAAGTGGGCTAGTAAAAAAAGTAAAAGCTTTAGCAGATCAATATCCTGCAGATCTTAATGATGAAGATTTACAGAAGAAATGCAACATCATTGAGCAGTACAGAAAGCTAATTTTGGAAAACCAGAACTGACACCTCTAGAATTGTTAAATTTGTTAACAGACTACACATTGTGTAAAATATTCCCAAATGTTTGCCTTAGTTTGAGAATATTGTTGACTATTCCAGCTACAGTAGCATCAGCTGAAAGATCTTTTAGTAAACTCAAACTTATCAAAAACTATTTTAGGTCTACTGTCTCAAATCAGACTTGTTGATCTAGCATTACTGAATACTGAATCTGGTATTGCCAGACAAATTGATTTTGATAGTGTTATTAGAAATTTTGCAAACAAAAAAGCCAGAGAAGCACATTTTAATTAGTACTCTGGTTAAATGTTACAGTATTCTTGTTGCTTGTCTTTGTCACGCGTTTAAAATGCTAAGAACCGATTGCCACTCAGTTGCTGATTTTGCCTCCAGCCAAGCTGTAGCCTGGTCTCACTTGAGCATCTTTGAGGTTAATCGATTGTAAAATGATGCATGTTGGTTTTTTTTTGTCAGTTCCATCCCAACTTTCAAATATTAACACATTTACATTTTGAGGGTTTTTTACATTTACATAAAAGAAAAATCCCTGAAGATATTACTCAATATATATATATATTCAAATTCAACCATGAACATATTAAAAGTTTGTCATAAATCTTACCAAAAATAACTTAATAAAACTCAAAAAATATTTTCATTGAGAGTAGGTATTTGTGTGGAGTAGTGTGTTAGGATGTTCTTCATATTTATTTATCAGAAACTTTGGAAATAAAACAGACTCAATCAAGAGTATAAAATAAATAATATATTTTTATTTGATTTAAAGTGAGTCCTTTGATATTCAGTGTAGTAAAATGTTTGTTTATAAGGCAAATTTTGGTAGCAATCTGGAGAAAGTCCATTTCGGTTTGGTAGTAGTTTGAGGTTAGACGTTGCTCATAGTAGTAGTCAGCTTAGGTTAGTGACAGAGATATGATAAACAGATGGCCTCTTAACTCCTTCATGCATGGCTGGTTTCTTTAGTAGTAGCATCTTTTGTTACATCTCTTGCCATCACTTGCAGTGTGATGGGTTTATATCCCTTTTGGATCCAAGCTTAGTGGTACAAAGCTTAGTTTCATCACAAGTCTTTATTTTTGTTATTTTTTTGATTGGCCCAAATTATTTTATTTTCCAGTGTTCCTTTCCTTTTTTTTATGTAAAGCAGAAATTATGTGTGAAGCCTCCCTGATTTTTGGTACTTTTCTTAGAATCTTGGGGCATTTTTCAGCCTGGTTCAGTCTTTTATATTTGAGGGTTGCCTTCTCATTAGTTGAAAGATAAATTTAGAGAGAGAAAAAGAAAGAAAAAGGATTTGTAAATGAAAGTGCAAATGCCTTATTTTAAATCTTTTTATTTTTGTTTAAATATTTCTATTGGGACTTACTACACTGCTTGCATAATTTAAAAGATTTTTTTTTCATATCTACATTGAATATCTATTTTTAAAACTTGTAATTTTTCATTGCAATTCTGAAATTCCCCCATAAGGGATTTTTCTATTAAATGAAAATGTTTTAGGAATTGAAAAATGTAAAATTTAATACCATTTTTGTTTTCAAGTGTTAATATTAGAAGGCTGCTGTAGTTATGGCAGTTAAAAGGTTATCGTATATAAATAAACATTATTTTCATTATGTTTTAAGTAAAAAATAAGTATTATTTTTTTACAAAATCCAATCAGTTATTCTGTAATTTTGAAACAAAAGACAAATATTGGATTTTTAAATTTATTTTAATTTGCCTCCAAGAATGAAGATTTGGTGAGTGACTGTGACAATGTTTTAAAAATTTTAAATAAAACCTTATGTAAAATTATTTTTTTTTTTATAAATTAGCTTTATGTTATCTTTCAAATAAAAATAAAATGTAACTTCAAAGGAGACATTTAAATTATTCAAATTGCATTTTAAAGTTTTCACTAAGTTTATAGTGATACGTTATAAATGACCATTAAACATTCTATTTTAAATTTTTTTTATGCACAAATAAGAATGAGCGAACTTTAAAGAACTAAAAAAATATATCTGGTTTATTTTATTAATTCAATTAATTGTTTTTAAGAAAAGATAATTGAGGCTATAGCAATTTAAACTTAGTTTCAACAAAATAAAATTGTTTTTTGTCTAAACTGTCATCTTGAATTTATTTTAAAAATAAATAATTGTTTTATGCAGTTTTAAAATGCATCATTAAAGAAAATATAAGAAAAAAATTAAAACTTTAATATCCATCAATGAAAATTCTGAATTACAATGGCTTTTAGTTGGCAATGTTCATTCACTGGGTCAACAATACAAAATTTACCTATTTTGCATGAAATGAATGCAATACCCTCTTTTTGATTTGTGTATACCTAGAGTTGTGTGGAGGCAAGATATGAAACCAATTGATAATTAAAAATGAGACATTGCTCTACAAGGTGGTGTAAATTTTATATATTTTTTAAAGTGTTGAATTTCATCCACTAAATTTTTCAACTTAGAAATTTTTGTGCAAGATTTTAAACCTTATGGTTTAACCACCAAATTGATGAGTTTCATTTTTTTTCTTTAAAATGCAACTATTATGTCATTAAACTAAACAGACACAACTAATTAGAAAAATACCACTTTCAAAATATGGAAAAATCACTGTCCGTCATTGAAATAGAGACATAATTTGAAGAGTTGTGGAATAAAAATCATGAAAAAGAGAAAAAGTAAAATTTTATTTACATCTTGAAAATAAACAAGATATCAGCAGTTGAAATGGAAGAAAATTTCACTACTTTGACAGATGTTCACACTGTCAACTAGGGCAGCTGGAATATCTAAACTGTTTAAAGCAAAATCTGATAATTGGTTGAAAACTTCCATGAAACTCAGAATACAGATTAGTGAAGCTTTATTTATATTTTAATCAGGGCTGGTATGTACTACACCTGAAACCCCAGTCTGATTGGGGGGCCCCCGGGCAGTGCTTTGTGACCCTCATGATTTTATCAACATTTGCTTTTTTTCTACCTACATTTACATATGTTACAAAATAAACTAAGCAAAAGAATGAAAAAAAGAATACTAAAGAATGAAAATTTTTTTTGTAGATTTTGATGACATTTCTTTAATAAGACTATCCATACTCTCAGCTGGTAGATGTTAATTTCACTGATTAGAAAAATGCATGTACTTACAAAATTAACATATTATAGTAATGAGAAATAATGGTAGATTAAAATATTTCTGTACTTATGGAATTTAAATGCTGCCAGTGCTAAAATACAGTCATGATTCACCTGATCCCACCATCAAAATTTCATGCACAGAAATGTAACTACTCATTTAAAGTTTTGTTTAACCATGGAATTTAGATGAAAATTTGATCTTCTCTTAAAATTATATTAAAGTGCAATAATCAGTGTCAAAAAGAAATTTAATTTAAAATATTTAAAATGATAAATTATTGGGCAAATTCGTCAGCAGATGACAATCTTCAAAATTCAAAACAAAAACAGTTTTAGTTTTAATATTTATTCTTGATTGAAAGAGACTGATATAAATTGTAATAATAATAATAATAATATGTACAGATTTGAATAAAGCACCCTGACAACAGAACATCATTACACCATCAATAAACATGAACCATTCCATAAAGGAAGCTAAACAAAGTTAAGGAAAAACACTTTCAAATATAAAATGGCGAATCTAATTGGGGTAGAGAGAATTACCATTATTTATTTTTCCAAGATATCATTTTGAACACCATCAAGTTAAGTGGTCATGTGTTGATTATAGAATTTTGGCATGAGAAAATATCTCGGAAAAATTGGTGATTTGAAGATAAAGAAATTTATTATCAATTTATTTTTTTTTCTCAAGAAGCCAAGTGTTCCTGTAGACACTAACTTCATGAAGGGACCAGATAGCAGACTTTGACAATTGATTGATGATGTTTGTAAATGTAAAGGTACTGGTTAAGAAGACGCAAAGTGACCAAAAGCGTCGAAGATCTTAGAGATTTTAAATGGCCATGTGTTATTCATAAGAATTTTGGCTGATGAGAACGAGGATTTTGTAAACAAAAAATTCTAGGTTATAATTTTAATGAGGCCAGCTTAGCCACACCTGCATGGCCGGGACACCATTGTTTGAGTGGCAGCAGTGGTGATAGGTGGAGGTAATTTGATGAGAAAGACGGAAATTATTAACGCTCACTGAAAGGATTTGGTATGAGTTATCAATGTGAGGAGGAGGGAGTTTGGGAGGATAGCTGTCCTGCAACCTCTCCTCACAGACGAATGAACCTCACCCCCCAATGAAAAGTGATTAATTTTCCAACACATCCTTGGGCCTTCTGCCAGAGTCTTTGGAGTTGCAGTTTAGGTAGCAGGAACCAGTGTGTTGCCTCGCAGAAGTTGACTGAGAGATTCCATGACCTCCGACTTTGCCTGTCCTATCAATAGCAGGTCATACTGACAAATGAAGCTAAGCCAACACTTGAAAACTAAATCGGTTGACTTAGAAGACCAGAACTTCCCTAAGAAGCGTAAAAGTGTCACTCCCTGTAGAAAACAGGTTGGGAGAAAAACACACACTCATGTATATAACAGACGGATAAAAGTTGATTTGTTTTCTTTCAACATACTTGAACCTCTTGGTTTTTTTATTTGCTTCTTTTCTTTACGCTTGTGCGATATCACCTCCAGTTTAGACTCATCTTACACTACGGCCCGATGTCTGATTGATCTTGTCTACCTAAGATCAAAATCACAACATGGGCAAGTAAGACTTGAGATTGAAGCAGTTACTTTGGTAACCAGACATTGGAAGTGAGCTGAGAACGATGGAGCTGGTGTTGAACTGGTTGCAGCTAATGTGAAGCCATTAGAATTGATCGACCATCCCACTTGGTACCCTGACCAAAGGATTCCACTGGGTAGCGACAACCGCCGACCGACCAGGACACAGACTGGTGGCAGTGACTAAGAGCCAACCACAAAACGCCAGTAGGACAAATATCACAGTTTTGCACTGCAACTGGGAGTTCACCACGAGCTGACAGCTCAGTGTCACAATTTGACTAAAAGATTTTCAGTACCCCACCTCAAAAAATATACTGGAATTGAACAAATTTTATGAGAAAAATCCTTTTTGAAAAATGAGGTTTTTCATCAAATGAAATAAGCAATTTAGTTTTTTATTTATTTATTTTTTTAAATACCTTAAGTTTTTATTAGAAAATACTTTCCGAATTAACCTTTAATGAAACTGAATAAATTTAGAAAAGTCATTAATATACAGTTTGCAGATTTATAATTTTAGAAGCATAAGAATGTCTGTAAGATTAAAATTTTAAAAGAAATAGAGCAAAATTCAAATGTCATGAAAGCTGACTTTAAAATATATATATATATATATATATATATATATTTCAGTTCTATTACTGAGTTTCTGGGAACAAATTGCAATGATGAAGGTATCATTTCCGTTTTTGGGAACCAATTGTAATAACAAATGTATCATCCTAAATGTTAATCATATGTGCAAGTTAATAAATTGGAGTACATGAATATACCT
The DNA here is from genome assembly GCA_903632075.3 of Acanthosepion pharaonis. Classification (NCBI taxonomy): domain Eukaryota; kingdom Metazoa; phylum Mollusca; class Cephalopoda; order Sepiida; family Sepiidae; genus Acanthosepion; species Acanthosepion pharaonis. The sequence goes on along the minus strand of CAHIKZ030005176.1, from coordinate 609,057 downwards.
TAGTTTTTGTACATTAGTGGCAGCATACACAGTGTATTAAAGGAAAAAAAATGTTCTTCTCCATGACAATGCAAAGCTGCATACATCAAAAACACAGAAAAACTTTTGGAACTTTGTTGATTTGCCATATTCATCTGACCTTGCACCAACCAATTAATAGCTTTTTTGTTCATCTCAAAATGTCTTGATGGCAAAAGCTTTCCCTAATGAACCAGATTTAAGAGATCTTTGAAAATTTTTTCACATCAAAACTTAAGTAATTTTACTCAAAAAGCATCAAAGAGCTGCCTAATAAGTGATAACAAGTCACGGCAAATAAATGTGAATATATAATTGAATAAAATGTAATTATATTTTAATTTTTTGAAGAATAAAGTTAACAAAAAAAAACAAACATTTAAGACTCAACCTAATAAATAACTAATAATTTCTTTTGTAAAATATTCCCTTAAAATAAACTCTTTGGAATAATGCAACTTATAAATATTTGCTGGCTGTCAAAATTTCTTTAAATGAGGTAAACAGAAGAATTTATATGCAGACAAAGCAATGCTATTACTGTAATGAAAAAATATACTTTTATATTAGGACATATGCAATATACAATTACAAGATTACAGCAAAAAAAAAAAAAAAAAAAACAAAAAAAACCCTAAGGTACATGTTACATGCAAGGGACATGAAAATCAAGCTATCAAATTATCTGGATAATATAGTAACAGATGATGGAAAGTGTGACACTGAAATCTGAAGGCACATGGAAATAGTGAAAAATACCTCTCAAAAACTAAGTAAAGTATTAAGACATCAGAAAATGTCTGGAGAAACAAAGAAAAGAGTGCTATGTAATCTTTTATATGACGGTGAATGACGAACATTGTTCTCACAGACGAAGAAAAGACTTGAAGCAATGTGGTTATATAAGTGAATAACATGGACAGATTATGTAAGAATCAAGAAAGTTTTAAGGGGAATAGGAAGTAAAATAAAAAAGATACTGCTAACATTTAGAAAAAGAGAGTTGAAATTTTAGGGACACATAATTCTCCAAGCTTTCTTGGAGAATTTAACACTAACAAGGTATATTGAAAGCAAGAGAAGCAGGAAAAAACAGCAAGTAACCACCTTAATGAGTTTAAGTGAATGAATGAAAGAACAAGCACCACTGAGACAAAAAAGAGTCATAAAGGGGCAAGAGTTACTAAAAGCAAAAAAGGGGTGTTGTGTAGGATCTTGATCACCCACATTCTGAAAGGGCATACATATAAGAGAGAGAAAGAGAGAGAGAGAGAAATTTTAAATCAATTTAAATAAAGACTATTCTTAAAATTATATCTATTATTCTTCAGTTTTCAAAACATCTACACTCTTACTCATAACCTGAAAAAGAAAAGATTTTCCAAAAAAGGATACGTCCAAAATAATATGTACGTCTGGAAAAAATAAGTCAAGGAAATAATAAGTAATTTGATAATTAAAAAATTAATAAATAATTAATAAATTCTGATGAGTAAAAATAAAGCAAGAATATTGCAATATTATCAGAATATTGTACAATTTAATAAACTCATTTTAATAATGTAACGGTAAAAAACACAGGACACAGCAGGCATTTAAGAACACACCTTGAGCAGGTCATAAAAATGGAAGATGACCTAATGTAATATTATGTGCCAAATTTTACCATTTTAATCACTACAGTGATCAAATGTTATGATGATGATTAAATTTATCCACAACCCCAGCAAGTTAAGATGCGAGACACAGTGGTCAAGCCCTGGATCAAGAGGTGACTCGGAGACACTGTGGTTATCTCAGCCAGACTGCTCCCTCTTACATAACCTCAAAGTGAAATTTTTAAAATCATGTCACTCCCATGTGTTCTAGTTCAGAAGTATTATATACGGGGTTCTGAAGCCAATCAAGTGTCAAAATACCAAGAACACACTGAAAGTGATCTTCATTGATGTGACAGCAAACATGAATGAAAATCACCTTGGTTGCTTTCAAGACTGTCCTCAAATTCCTTTTAGTCTTTACAAGGACCAACTGTACTCATCACTAAATATGTTTATAAAATTAAAAAGGATACAAATAAACCTCCAAATAGTCCACTGAGGAACAAGATCCTTCGGCTGACAAAGTATTTATTCCATCGAGAACCAGCTTTCACCATTAACATTATCTAAAAAATAAAGCAATAGATTATAAAATCTGTAAGTATAAACAATAATTTAACTTCCTGTCACTTATAAATTATTCAGAAAAGCTTCATAATAAACAAACCCATTAATTTACAGAAAATAGCTGTTCTCCAGTTGACATTCTTGTTTTTTAATAAAGTGTTAAGGTTGCAGAATGTTGAACAAACAAGCGCATCAAAATATATATGTCTTAGCCACTTTTTGACAATCAAATTCATGGAATTGCCAAATCATTCAACCAACCACTGCATCATGGCAAGCATTCCACCTCAATTATGCACAGGGTGCAGCATAAATACCTTCTACATAGTAGCAATGGTGTCTTCATCTAGCTAATATTTTACCATTATGTGGGAGGTATTTCTGCTGCAACCTGTAGAAACCAATACTTTCTAAATAGTCTGTGCAAATTAGTAATATTCTGGAGAGTTTCTTTGTTTAGCCACAAAACTTAACTTTGTTATAATCCAGGACCAACAAGTGATTAACATTTACATTATACAGGTTATGCCTCATCTGCCTTCACACTGTCAAACTATCAAATATAATTTAGTAGAGAGTGAATCTTAATACTTAATAGTTATTGGTTGTCCTTAACAGTGCCCATAATGAAATGGTATAAAATATCTACACAGGTAGTGTTACATTATATAATTAGTAGCCTAATGAATTCTAATAAAGTAAAAATGATAAATGAAAAATATATTTGCATTCACAGTGAAAAATATACAGACCCTATAATGATTTTATATTTTTCAACAGACAGTGAATCAGTTTCAACCTTTGAAAACAAGAGATAAACATGATCTTTTAGGCAAACAGAAATTTCTGTAAAACCTCATGCATTGTTAATCAATCCATTGTTTTAAAAAGGAGGAAAGGAAACTTACAGGCTGAAGTGATTAGACAATTGGTTCAAGTGGATGACTCCAGATTGTGTTTACTGAATGTGGTAAGCCTATGTCAAACATTTGTCTGTATTTTACACACACACTATATGTGTGTGTGTGTATATATATATATATATATATATTAGATATATTGAGGTGGTCTAACACAATATATATATATTAAATAGTGTGTATGTATATATATATATATATATATATAGTATTTATCATTTAAACAGAAGAATATTGCATTAAGAAGAAATCAGATTGAGTTAAGACAAGCACAATTTAATGTTCAATTATTAAATAGATTAAAATTAATTTGGAAAATGATTTAAACATTGTAACTACTATTGCTCATACTAAGAAGGTATCTCCATGAAATCACTAAAAAATAAGCATACCATGATGAAAAAATGCTCCAAACTTTATGAAAATAGAGTTTTATCATCAAAATGTTTATGTTATTATTAAGAAGAGAGACCAAAGTATTTTTAATAAAAATTTCAAATGTTCTAAAAAGGATGAAAAAAATTTAATAAAATAATAATAAAAATACTTTGGTCTTTCCTCTTAATAATAACAAACATTTAGACAATAAAAGATGGTTTTCATCAAGTTTGGAGCCTTTTTCATCATGGTATGCTTTTTTTTTTTAATAAAATACCTAAATACTAAGGCACAAATGTTCTACTGTACCAGTATGATTATGACAATATATGAGAGAGAAGTATATACTTCCATTCCCCTATAGAGCAGGCAACTTGGAAAAATGTGTCTTTTCCAAGATCAATATATCCTTAGCATAGATATTTTCTTAGAAAATCTTGTATATCACTTCTGTTCATTATCATGTACTTATTCTGACTTACTGTCCCACTTTAACAGATTTTCTAAATTAGTACTTGAAACGATGAGCATTGAGAAAGGTGTCCAACTTACAGAAAGTAAGAGCGAGCTGATGAAGTAAAATATAAATCCATGAAAACTTGTGAGTCCCATAATACCAGCTGTAGCTCCTCCAAGAGCTGACATGGATGTGCGACAATAATCCATGACAGCGGCATTATTTCTCATAGCAATCTCACTGTAGGCCACAGAATCTAACAAAATAAAGATAACAAACATATATTCAATTAGTCATCAATATAAAGAAACATTCATACAGGTAGAAAAGATTTAAATTGACCACTCAGTTTTCAAAAAAATATCACGCAGAAATCAATAAATGATGTAGTATGAATCAGATAAAGGTAAAGAATTATTGTAAGGTAAGAATATTAATATATAACTCATTAGTATACATATGGATAATGAATTGAAATACTATACTAATATTTAACATGCTTTAATCAACAAAAGGTTATGTAGTGATATGTAAATGAGGTACTATATAAAAGGCAGTATCACTATACCTACAGGGGAGTTATTTTCTCTTGACAAGATTACATCTGTCAGAAGGAATACATATAACAATATGACGGCAGTGATCAGTTACTTAACCATGATGGAGGATCTTAAATATGCTTAAGTGTCAACAAGAGTAAAAAAAGTTAAAGGACACTATAACTAGTGGAGGAGAAAATGAAGTTACAGATTTGTTTTTGGCCTCAGTGGGATGTGAGGCCATAAAAAAATCTCCATCATGGTCTATCCCTAAGTGTTGGAAGATTTAGTGTATGAACAAATTGCTACCATCACAAAAGCAAATATGTGACCCCCCCCAAAAAAAAAAAATTGGTCATAGCAGAAAGAATTAAATTTCTTGAAAGTAGACAGAGACCAGATGAAACTATTATGCAATAAGTACAGAAATTGAAAGAAGTGTTGAGATATTGTGAGTTTGAAAGAATGGGTTTGGAACAAATGTCTATCAAAGATGAGCTAATTTTGCTAAGACAGATTGAAGGAATGCTTGACATCTCATAAAAGCATAAAATTTTAGAGTGGCCTCTGAATCTGGAAGCATGTGTGGTGTTCTTACAACAATTGGAATTCATTCAAAAATTTAATGCTTCCAAAGGTAGCATGTAGACTTACAGTACTACTAAAAGCTTACTTGTATGCAGATATTGCAATAAGAAACATGAAAAGAACAAAAATAAGTGTTTGGCCTTTGGGAAATGGTGTTTTAAATGTAAAAAGAGGAATCAATTTCAGATGGTATACACATACGAAAAACAGGTGGGAAATATAGATCCTCCGATTGAAAGTACACAAGTAGTTGAGATAAAGGAACAGGATAAATGTAGGGAAATGGTGAAGTTGAATGGAGTAACTTTAATCATGCAGGTAGAGACTGGAAATGATGTTATGTTGATATCAAGGAATTTTGGGGAAATAATGGGTAGACCAAAGTTAAAGAAGAGTAATCTCCAGTTGAAACAGTTTGATGGGTCAATCATCAAAATTTTAGGATGCTTTGAAGATACATGTGAGACAAAAAATAGATTTGAGATAATATTCATCATAGTAGTGGAAAACATCAAAAGCCAGAGTCATTTAGGAATTGATGCGACATTTTAAGAGTAGATACATCGAAGCTGATAAATTTCATGAAGTCTGTAGGACTGGATGTTGGATTATTAAGGGGATATGAGGTAAGTATTTGGCTTAAAGCAGTCAACCAATGTATTTTCAAGCCTGAAAGTTCCTGTTCACATGCTTACCTTTGGTGGTTGCTAAGCTGAACAAAATGGTGGAAAAAGGAATATTAGAAAAAGTCAGTCAGCGTGGTAGCAATTGGGCTTCACCCCTGGTGGCGATATGCAAGCCCAAAGGAGATTTAAGAATCTGTAGTGATTATAAGGTGGTCATGAATCACCAGACCTGTTTGGATTCATTGCCAAACATTGAAACAATGTGTCATGAATTTGCTGATATGAAATACTTTGCTAAAGTTGACCTTAAGTCAACATATAATCAGATAAAAATTGATAGCAAGTTTCAAGAAGTCACCACAATGAACACCCCTATTGGATTACTAAGATGGACTCATCTGCTGTTTGGAGTAAAAATGTCAAGTCACATTTTCCAAAAAGGCATCGAAAAAGTTTTTAGAAAGGATTAAAAATATAATTGTATATCAGGACGACATTGGCATTGCGGTGCACACTAAAGAAGAGCTCAAAAGTAAAATGGAGCAAATTTTGAGAAAAATAAATAGCACAGTGTTATATAGGAATAAAGTGTTGCTGCCAACACTTGAGTTTGAACATAGATCGCCAGTGAGCAAACACAGGCAATCCCATTATTGAATTAAGTAGACCATGTGACCATAGCGGAAATGCGTAAGTAGGAATTAGCATGGCATGCAATTGATCACCATTTCTATTCTATCCTCTATTACTATTAGGATCGCTATTTCTACTCTATCCCCTATTACTATACAGACTGCTATTCTCCACTCTATTCACTATACTATTTCTCTATATGGATTACTATTCGAGCAAGTACTACTAGTGCGAGTGTTATTTGAAGGTGTATGACACCAGCATTGTTCAATGGCCTTACTATAGTTGTATCTGCTACTATAAGTCTCTACTACAACAGGCATTAAAAAAGTGACAATGAGTATTTGTTGACATCACAAAAGTGGTGACAAGGATTCGCAAGGATTCCTTGAATTTACATGAGGATTTGTTCAACTTACATGAGGTTTTGATAATATTCAGTGGAGTTGAGCAAAATGGAAGAACTAAAAGCTATCATGGTTCAAATGTTGGCGCTACAAAAGCAACAACAAGAACAACAGTTGCAGCAACAAAAATTACAACAAGAACAACATTTGCAGCAACAAAAACAACAAACTGCACAGCAATTACAACTACAACAACAGAAGTTTTTTGAGTTGTTTATCAAAACCATAGAAGAAAAAACTTCAGATTCCTTCACTCCAGATGCTGTTGCTAATTCAATCAGTGAATTTGTATAAAATCCAGATGAAGGGATAATATTTCCAGCTTATTATAGAAGATACAAAGGGATCTTCAAAAGGGATTATTCACATTGGAATGATAAAAAGAAAGTTCAGTTATTATTAAGGAAATTGTCCCCTGCTGATCATGAAAAATATGTGAATTATATTTTGCCAAAAAAAAAAAAAAAAAACAAAAAAAAAAAAAAAAAAAAAACAAAAACAGGTGAAATAAATTTTGACGAAACTGTTCTAATACTATCAAAATTTTTTGTGATAGGAGTTCATTATTTAATACACAATGACAGTGTATTAACTTAGTAAAGTCAGACGATGAAGAGTTTGTCACTTATGCAGGAATCGTGAATTGTGAATGTGAGACGTTCAAGTTAAATGATTTAACTCCGGATTTATTTAAATGCCTGATATTCATACAGGGTTTAACTTCTAATAAGGATGTGGAAATAAGATCCAGGATACTTGCTGAATGAGAAAGAGATCCAAAATGAACTCTAGAAAATAACAGAAGAATGTCAACGTGTTGTGAATTTGAAACTCGATACCACAAGGATTGAGGAAAAAGATAATTTACAAGTACATAGTGTCTGACCATCTAAGAGAAAAAACTACAAACATTTTTCAACTCCTAACAGAACAGGAAAAAATACAATACCCCTCACCCCTCTCAATATCTAATACTTTTCATTGTTGTGGAGGTAAGCATTTTAAAAGTGACTGTTTTTTCAAGAACAAAAAATGTTATGAATGTGGGAGATTAGGACACAAAAGTATATGTTGCAGATACAAAAAAATGGAGAAAAATAAAACGTGATCATTTTGACCCTAAACTAAAGTTGTCGTTGCATCAGATGCAAGTGATTCAGGTATTGGAGCAGTGATACTACACAAATATGAGGACAGAACAACTAAACCAATAGCTCATGCTTCAAGATCATTGATTGCAGATGAAAAAAGCTACAGCCAGATAGAAAAGGAAGCATTGATCATCATATTTGCTATGAAAAAGTTTCACAAATTCATACATGGTAGAGAATTCATATTACAGACCGACCATCATCCATTATTATCCATATATGAATAAAAAAAGGGTGTCCCCACATATATAATGAATAGACTGCAGTGCTGGGGAAATTTTCAATTATAAAATGAAGTTTCTACCACCCAAAAAACATTAAGTCATGCAGACAGATTGTCTAGACTAATACCAAAATTCTGTGAACCACTTGAAGACACAGTAATTGCAGTGATAAGGACCGAAAATGAAATTAATAATGTGTTATGGAATACTGTAAGAGAACTGCCCATAACATTGGAGGAAGTAAGAATTAAGTCAGAAAAAGATGACTTTATAATGAAAGCAATTAAGATTTAAAGGAAAAAATATTACTGGAAATAATGCATTTTCATTATGTAATGATGTACAATGATGTATGCAGAAAGAGTGGTGATACTAACATCATTGCACAAACATATACTAAAAGAATTTCACATAGGACATCCAAGAATTTATAGAATGAAATCCTTAATGAGGTGTTATACTTATTGGCCAAAAATGAATCAAGAAATCATGCAGAGGTTGTGCTCTGGTAGCAAAATCACCAACTATCAAAATTCAACCTTGGTTGAAAACTTATGAAAAAGAAAAAAGAACAGAACATTTGAATATTGAACCAAAGCTGAAGAAATATAGACTCCAAAGGAAGTCATCTCAAAGGAAAGGTGTTATATAGGAATAAAGTGTTGCTGCCAACACTTGAGTTTGAACATACATCATTAGTGAGAAAACACAGGTAATCCCATTATTGAATTAAGTAGACCACATGACCATAGAGTAAACGCATAAGTTGGAACTAGCTTGGCGTCTAATTAATTGCCATTTCTATTCTATCCTCTATTACTATTTGGATCGCTATTTCTACTCTATCCTGTATTACTATACGGACTGCTATTCTCCATTCTATTCACTATACTATTTCTTTATTCAGATCACTTTATGGATTACTATTTGAGTGAGTATTATTGATTAGTGCAAGTATTATTCGAAGGCATCTGACACTAGCATTGTTCAATGTCCTTACTACAGTTGTATCTGCTATTATAAGTCTCTACTACAATGAGCAAGTATTTGTTGACATCACAAAAGTCGCAACAAGTGTTCATTGACATCACAAGATACAGGTATGACAACTGCAATAAATGTGAGTTTAATTGTGAAAAAATTTTGTACCTAGGATATCAAATATCTAAAGTCAGTATATTGCTGGATGATAAACTCATTAATAAGATATTAGAGATATCTGCACACAAAAGTAAAAAAGAGTATCTCTCTTAGGATTAACCAATTTCTATAAAAAATATTTACTGCAATATAGTGACCTGGTGGAACCATTTAACAAAATAAGGAAGAAGAATACTGAGTTTCAATGGATAAAAAGACAGAAGATTGCTTTCAAGAAATTAAAAAAGGCGCTCATAAACAAACCAGTTGTTAAAATTTTCAACCTAGTGAAAGAATCGACATTAACTACTGATGCCAGTGACTGTGCTATAGCCATAATATTGTCACAGGAGGATCACCCTGTAATGTACTCATCCAGAAAACTTTCATCAGCGGAGGCAAATTATTCAAATATTGAGAAGGAGGCATTGGCAAGTGTGTGGAGCACAGAAAAAGCTAGAAATCTTATTGCTGGGAAGGAAATTTCTATTAAAATCTTGGTAAATAGGCAGGATTCAGTGTTGAATAGAATTATGAGTAGAATAAAGAGAAATACATGGAGCAACTTCTCTATGGCCTTATAAAGAGTCAAGACAAATTAACAATAAAAAAAGGAATTATATATAATGGAGATATAGTACCTCAACAGCCTCTGAGAAAAGAAGTAATTGAAATTATGCATGATATACGTGGAAGTATATTGTCTATGCAAATGAGGTTAAAGTTGCAATCATGGTGGCCAGTCTATTCGAGAGAAGTGGAAGAGTATGTTAAAGAATGCCCAAAGTGTGCAGAAAAAGAAATTTAGGTAAATTAAAATTCACTCTTGACCAAAGGAAATGAAGTCATGGACACAAGTGCATATGGATCATGCCTACATTAAAGGTATAAGACTATTTCTGATATTAGTCAACTTGTATTCAGGTTAGCCTGAAGTTATTAAGAAATTAATTAGAAAAGCCACTACTATGAAGCGGGTGTTGAGGATAGTGTTTTCAAGAAATGGAGTTCCAATAACCTTGGTCTTTGACCATGCACCCAAGTTCTGCAAAGAAAGTTTATGTGCATGGTTAAAACATACTGATTACATTCCACACAAAACACCACCACAGAGATATGAAAGTGAAAAACAGGAGAGGGAGATGAGAATGACTGTATCCAGTAACAGTGATGAACAATCTTGGGGATGAGAGTAACTGGAGATAACTGATTCTTCTCATTTGAATCATCATGATAAGAAGACCTAGATCTCCTATAAAAAGAAATGTAGTTAAATGGGTCTCTATTCCTTGGACGTCATTCGTACAATACAAAATACTGCTTATTCAATCTGCCGTTCTTGCGTTCTACACACTTTACCAGCATAAAACCGTTCTGCCTTCTCACTGTTTCAGCACTTTTTATCAGGCCAACACCACAGCTGACCAACTAATCAGCATTCTTCACTTTTGTTCTCAGTTACCCAGGCAAATAGCTTCCTCCAGTCTGACCAATCAGCATACAACTTACTATTGGTCAAACCATGCCAAGCTGTACAAAAAGCCACCATTACAGCATATACTGTTGGAACAGTCCGACTGGAGATTAATGCCATTTTCAAGGAACAAAATGTCAATGCCATGTGTCACATGCTGAGGTATGACACTTATTTTCCTTTGCATCAGATGCAAGCCACTCTGACTTGCTTGTTTCTATGTGACTGTTCACCACAAGAAATAGAGAGGCTCACTCTGAGAGACGGATTACGTCTCCCAAGGTTGTTCATAGAAGTTAAAGATTAACTAAAGGTATAATGCCTCTTACATTCAGGAGGGTAGTGATATTTAAATGAGGTACTGTATAAAAGGTAGTACAACTATACCTATGGGGAAGTTATTGTCATTTGATGAGACTACATCTGTCTGAGAGGATACATATTATGACAGGTTATTCAATAATTCTCTTGAAAAGAGTTCCAATCACTTACAAGTTATTTTTTTTCTCAGCTAAAATTTTCCAGACGAGCTTATTTGCTAGTAAAATAATCTCTGAATAAACATTACTGGATCATAAAGTGCCAAGTACAAAAATTACTTTTAACTTAGATTATTTTTTTTCATCTCTTGTAGACATACATTGAAAAGTTTTATTGGTTAAATGGAAGAAAGCTTTTCTATTGATATCTCTACGGAGAGGTTATTACTTTGTTACTATTAGACAACTTAGTGCAGGTTGTATAAGTATGTAATGAATATAATGGCATGGAAAGTGGAATCAGTAATCAGTAAGATCAAATGCTAGGTTAATTTCTACTGTGTTCATTTTTGCATGAATGTTCTTGAGAGGCTTCTTCCCAGCTATGGGCTAAATAGCAGAATATACTAAGTTCTCTAGATTTTGATGGAGAAGAAAAACTGAATTCCAAACCATGAAACCACATCACTCTCTTTCCAAAGAATGCATAGGAATACACAGATAAGGAAAAGGAGTCATAATTATCTTCATCCTGAAGGAACATGGCATTAAAAAAAAAAGAGATGTTTCATTTTTTTTTCTTAATCATTTGAACAATTATTAAATGGGTCTCATTCATTAATAATTTCAAAATTAATCATCAGTACAATGTATTTAGAACTCATAAAAATGAAATCTAGATATTTCTAAATAGAAAAATAAGTGATTTTTTAATGTATTATTATTATTATTACTTCAGAAAGAGGATCTTTTTTAAAATCATGAAACTCAGAGATGCAAGTTCCTTTGAGTCATAATAAGCATAAATTCATAATTCCTTTCAATTTTTCTTTTATAAAAAATTATGCTATATTGTATGCAGGGTAGAATTAATTTTTTTTAAACAACTTAATACAAGGTGCCTATGCAGATACCAATCCCATACAAAAATTATCTTAAATTAAAACTTAAAAGCAAGAAAGGATACGATAAAAAACATTAAATCCTAGCTTACTACACAGAAAGGTGAATGTATATTACATTAACACAAACACAGATTCATTAATACTTTATAAAAAAGAAAAAAAAACATTACTATTTTATTCATTGATGTTTCCAACACCGGAAGTTTCTGAATATTAAAAATCCTGAAAAATCAATTTGTACTAATTATTGAAGTTGAAAGTGAAAAAACAGGAAATATCCTGATAACCACCTTTGTTCATTTAACATCATCATAAAAATATCTGTCTTGCATAGGCAAACATGATCAAGGTTAGAATTGTTATCAGATTATCCATTTATTAAACTGCTTCCTACATTGTACCTGAAAAGCTATCCCAAGCCTGTATGGACTATCCACACTTTGTTCTAAGAGAGACAGAAATTATCAACCTTGAATGTAGTAAGCATTATTTTTATTGGACAGAAAAAAAAAACAAAAACAAAAAACAAAACAAAAAACAAATTGAAAATGTGTAGCAAATGCAAGACCTTCAAAACAACAGACAAGGATAGCAAAATATTAGGGGTAATAAAAACAACCACACAGTAAGGGAACACTCCTCATACCCTTATCCTCTATAGTCAAGTTGTCTTTCAGCTCAGATGTAGGTTTATCCCGTCGAGAAAATCCTGAGGAAGGTGAAGATATTTCTAAACAAAACAATGATTAAATGAGAATGCCAATTAATCAAGAAATGTCAGAATATAGAAAAGGTTTATTATATAGTTTGAAGTTTTTGTTATTTAAGGTTCATCATTTCACTATTTGGTAAATTTAATGCCAAGACAAAATATAAAATGGTATTTTGGGTGATGGCAAATTACAAAGTCACAAATTTCCTAGCAAGAAAAGGTTTGATATTGTGATAAATTAAGAAATTCTTTGCCAGGCATCTCATGTTATAACATTTTTGACATTTAAATATCACAGTTTATGCTTAGATATTAATTTTTATCATTTAAATAAAGAGTCATTCCATGTCAAATCAAGAAGGTTTCTGACTATCACTGACACACATTTCTTTTCAAATTTGGTACACTTATAGAGCTTCAGGATAGCAATTGAATGGTACCTATTTTACAACTCTAGGTTAAAGGGTTCCCAAGATATGACCCTTTGACACTTGTCAAAAAGGTGAATTTTGAAAAATAGTTACAAAATTTAAATATTAATATCTCAGTTGTTTCTTTTCACCCACAAAGATAAATTATATACCATTTTAAAGTACTTGGATAGATCTAAAAGGTGATCTATTATTTTTTTGTTTAAAGGTCAAATAAGATAATTTAACCTTGACCATAACATTTAATTTCTCAAAAATGTGTCTTTAATTTTTATAAAAATTTGACAACAAATTTGTCTGCTTTATTATTAACCAGCATTCAAAGAGCTTTCTAAAGATATACAACTTGACCATATTGGGAGATAGGAAATTAGCAAATACCAAAATCCGCCATTTTGAACTTGTCCTGACTCGGTAAAACTCAGGCCACAGTCAGAAGTCCAACACAAAATTTTGTACATATCTTGTTATAAAGAAATTAACGGTTAAAGGTTAAGGTTAAGGGTCATATCTTGGAAACCCTTTGACCTAGAGATATTTCTATCATGAAGTTCTATAAGTGTACCAAATTTGAAAAAATATGTGTCAGTGATCGTCAAACCCTTGCTAATTTGACATAGAATGATTCTAAACTTATTTACTACTGGAAAAAGTAAAAGCTTAAATGAACAAGATTAGAATTTTATACACAGTACCAGTTACAAAGTCTTGTAGCATCAACCATTTATTTTTATAGAGAAACAAAGTTTTGTTTTTTGCCAGCTTCTTACAGTGGATAAAATGAGTCAATTTTGAGTTAACTCTAATTAAAAAGGCAGGAATTACTGGAATTTTAACAAATCTATTATATTGGAAATTGGTAAAAAGGTAGATTGCAAAGAAATTTTTCACTTTTCTTTTTTAAATATTTAATTAACATAAAACAAAAATTCAACATCAAATGAAACAAAAGACTTCATTAAAGCATTTTGATGTTAATTAAAATCAAATTGGGAACAAGGGGCAAAGTAATTAAAAAAAAAGCCACACAGAGTTTGATAAGGACACTTCTCATACCATCATCCTCAGAGGTAAGGTCTGCAACTATTTCCTCAGTTTTGGCTTTATCTTTTTGAGAACGTCCTGAAGGAGGTGAAGACAGTTATCAGAACAATGTACCACTGTGTTTCAGCAGTAGGTAATCACAAATACAATTGCTTATATGAAAATGATTAATAAATTTTTTTAAATTTACTGCTAAAAACTAATCAAAATTTAAATGTTACAAATGAAGAAATTCTTTAAAAGAAATAAATGAAAAACATGCAGCACTGAAAAATAATGATAGTATCAATGTCTGAGTAAAAATATATAGAATTGAAAATAATGCTGAAATCTATTGCAACTAAAAATATTTAGCATTGAAAAATTAGGATGCAAAACAAAAGGATCTCAAAAATATATTTATAAGTAATGTAAATGCAATATAAAAAATTTAATATGTCTATGGCTTATCATGATATATCAAGTTTACTTTTTATTTAATTTGTAATTGCTATTATTGAATGAAAAAAGTTCTACCATATAATGCTTGGTCACTGTTTATAGATTTTACATGATTTGATGGATAGTAGTGAAATATGTTGCAACAAAAAGTGATTTTCAAGCAAATGTTGATTTTATCAATATTGTTTTCTTTTAAATAATAAAGAAATAAATTTTTAAAAAATGTATTTTCAAGATGTATTCCAGAAACTAAGACAAACTATTCAGATGTTCTTTTTTGTTTTAATGATAAGGAACCATCCCTTTTTACCAGACACATTTAGAGTACATTTCAGAAGCTAAAAGATGAAGTATTTGGACATTTTCTTTAAGCAATAAATATGCATCATTTTTCAAGAGATAGACTCAAAATGCACAATGTAGATAAGCAATAGGAAAAGTAATGTTTAAACTGAGGAGATAGAACTTTTTAGCCTTGGAGAGCACCCCATCTATGAGAAGGTCAACCAATTTCAAACTTCTACTACCTTGCGGCCATATGCAATCATGGGAAAGGATTCAGAAGTTAACCTTGAAGATAAAATCTGGAACCTGAGTTCTAAAGCAGTCTGACAATGCATTCAACTTTACTCCGGCAACTCTTCTGATGACACAAGTGTCAAGCAGTATGGGCCCTTGCTATTCCCTTGGAAAATATTGATAGTGTGGAATGAGGAGACATGCTCTATGGACAATTATCAATATCCCACTAAAAATATTGCCTTGGTTTGCACTGAGAAAACATTCCAGTATCACCTCACCTGAACTTAATTAGGAAAAGAGATCCATAGTTTCTCAAAACCAGTAGACACTACACACAATACATACAAGAACCCAAAACAAACAATTATATCTTCTCAGTTATACTACTTTGGATCCAAATTTTTGAGATTTAAAACATTTTAAAAAAGGTAAAATTTAAAACAGTGATATAGAGGTTGTAAGATTAATTCACAAAATCTATATGCATAATACTACACAAAAAATGCTTAATTCTTTTCTGTAGTAAAATTCTGAACGATTTTATTACAATTTAAAGTGCTTTAACACAGTTTTTGCCACAATAGCTAATATGTAACAACTATTTGAAACCATACTTCATGAATATCTAGATCAATTTCAATTTATTTAAATAGGAAAATGTAAGCGTTCTGAAAGCAAAGGAAATGTTTGTCGCAGATTAATTCCACAACGCAGAGAACAAATCACTGTAAGTTCAGACTAGAATATTGGGGGCAGAAAGAAATGCCGAAAACTCGATTCACAAATCCCAATGCACACATAACCAGTCAGAAAAATAACTCACTCTCTTAACGAATGCGGTAGCAAAAATACATCAATTTTTCACCTCCCGATTTGAGAACACCAACTGCTTTTATCAATTAGTTTTAACTTAGGAAAGAAACATGGTTCACTTCAGAATGATGATGACATTGTCTAATGACTTTTATGGTTTAATTTTAATAATGCAAAAAAACATTTCATAAGGAATTGTAACAAAAACAAATTATTCCTTTTATTTTAAAGTAAGGATCTCCACAAAATCTTGCAAAAATAAAATACTTTTGTGGAATTTTATTTAAAGAATATTAGCTGATTTAAAGTATAATTAATCTGATTTGAAACAAATATTATTTAAGTTTAAAATATCTCAGAAAGCATTTTTTAACTTGATAGTAACTGTGTTTTAACCCAACAGTTGTTGATTTTACATGTTGACAGCCAACAGAGACTTTATCTATAAAACATAATTGAAGAAAATGACATAAATGCTCTTTTTAAATAATTTTTAAGTACTCAGTAATATTAAAAATTTAAGAAAATATTCTCCATAATCTAATGTTTTATTAAATTTTAGAGATGTCGACTTTAAATTTACTATAGTCATTGCACTTATTTTCTGACAGCGTCATGTATGATTACCTGTACTTACAAAAACTGGCATGTTTATACACATATAAAAAAATTCAAAATTTTTTAAAATATTGGTGTTTGATGATTTGTATTAAGCTTTTCCATTTATGTTTAGTAAATATAGTTTTCACTTAATAATCATTTAAAAGGCTGAAATTAATAATGACTTTTAAAAGATCTTAATAAATGTTTCTAATTGAAATTTAAAAAAAAATGAAAACAATGCATGTAAAAATTCATTATTCATCAAAGAAAATTTTTTTCTTAAGACAACGGTGTCCTTAATATAGGTACCTCCACAAATTGAGTATATGTAAGGTTTAAAATGAATTTTTAAAAATGAAAAACTTTTCCTGACGCTTTCAGTTTAGCTTTAAATGAAAGCTAAAGGATTACATTTACTATATGTTGTAAGCAAAATACTTTGGGGTATCTCAAACAGGAATTATGTTAATTGGAATAGACTTGCATTTTTTTCAGTAAAATTGATAACATCAGTCATTTTTTAGACATTTGAAAGCAAAACTTAATTTTCTGTTTAAAAATCTTGCAAAAATAAAATATATATTTCTGAAACATTATTTGAGGAAAATTAGCAAATTTAAAGTTAATATGATTTGAAACAAATATTACTTATAGCATAAAATGTTGTATAAAAGTAGGGACTTCTACTGACTTTTCAATACCTCAGGTTTTTAAAAATAATGGGTTCTATTTTGTTCATGTCTTTATTGATGTTATCGACGTCACCGATAAGTTACGAGGTGATGAGATAGTCTGGATGACCAGAATTTACATAAATTTATGAAATCTAAGAATTCATTTTTTTGATTTTTAATTACCTAGTAATTTTTACAAATTAGCATAATATTCTCAGCATTTATCTAATATTTTATTGACTTTTAGTTATGTTTGAAGATATTTCATGAAAAAAATAAATTTTAAAATATAAAATTTTCTTAGAGTAATTTTAAAATTTAACAATTGACATAAAATACTATGATAGAGGTAAAAATCAATAATTTATGAAATATTATGGTATCTTATTTATTATTAATTGTTATCATGATGGTTATTTTATTATTAAATTTTTATAGTACTTTAAATTTAAAACTTACTTTGAAATTTTGAAGGGATGATTTGTAAAGACTTTAATGATGAAACAGAACTGAATAGGGAAAATGTCAGACCACACTTAAATCACGTGACCTTTTTAAGGATTTCGTAACATTACTTCAAATGTAACTAAAGGTAGGTACCTCCACTTTTTCATGGGAAAACCGCATAGCGTAATGAAAAAGACCACAAACTTAATAAAAATAAAGTATTATCATCAAAATGTTTATGTTATTATTAAGATGAAAGACCAAGTATTTTTTAATTATTTTTGGAAATTTTTTAATCCTTTCTAAAATGTTTGAAATTTTAGTTAAAATTGTGGTGGCATAATAATAACATTGACTTTTTTGCACTTTTTTCCGTTGAAAACACATTGATTTGGAAATTCTTGCAAAAATCAAATAATTGTCCGTCATTTCCATGACTAATTCACAAATGAATGAAATTATTTTAAAATTTTTTTTTTTTTTTTTAGGAAATTCTGGTAAAAATCTTTTTTTTTTTTTTACATATGTTAATTTCATAAAATTTCACAAAAAACCTTTCTATTTCCTGAATTTTTTTTATTCATTAAAAGTAGGACTCCTTGGGGAATCTAAATCACCTAATCTTTTTTTTTTTTCAAATTTGCACTATTCTAACTGAAAATCTGCTCTGAATTGAAAAATAAACCTATGACATTATTTAATTAGAAAAGCTTTTAATTGCTTTTGTAAATTAATTTTATTAAGGACACTATTGTCTGAAATGAATAAATTTTTCTGATGAATATTGAATTTTTACAAGAATATTTTCATTTTTTAATTTCAATTATAATAATTTATAATAGTTTTAAATCGTGTAAAATTCTGTATTTGGCTATTTCCTGGATGTGATATAATAATTAAGTGGAAACAAAATTTACAAATCCAAAATTGAAAAGATTAATAAATGTAGTTACACTATTCTATTTTTAAAATAATTTTTTTATTTCTTATTTTTATACTTAATTTGTTCCATTTTTCATCTATGAAAGACTAAATGTGACATTATTATGAAATGGTCACATGATCTAAGAGTTTTGTCTCTTTACAGAGAAATTAATTTAAGAAAATTTTATAGTATTTTAAATTTTTTTATTTTTGTATAACACATCTTTGAAAGTTAAATGAAAGTCAATAAATTATTAGATAATTGTGGAAAATATGTTCATTTGTAAAAATTACTAGGTAGTTTTTTTTAAAAACAAAAATGCGTACTTAGATTTCTTAAACTTTGTATACTAGCTGCCATCACTTTGTCACTCATCGGCCATCTACTATCACCTCAGATAAGCTATGATAAACAGGACCAATCATTAAATGGTTGTATTTTTCTAATTTTACTCAAATAACATGTCAGAAATATATATATATTTTAAAATCAATAAATTTCTTTTACAAATTTCTTAAAATTAAGAAAATGGCCGCTTTTAAGAAAATTTTAAGAAATCAAAATTAAATTTGACATTCCAATCTATATAATTTCTATTTGAAAATACACCAGAATATTTTACTTACTGGAAATAATGAATTTAATCAAATGAATTTTTAAAAATGAAAAACCTGTTCTTGAAGATTTCATTTTAGCTTTAATTGAAAGCTAAAGGATTAAATTTATTATTTCAAGTAAGTAAAATATTCTGGTGTACTTCAGATAGAAATTATATAGATTGGAATGTCAAATAATTGCTCAATTTTTAAAAATTTTCTTAAAAGCGGCCATTTTCTTAATTTTTCTGTAAACAAACACATTTATCGGGTTTTAAATTCTTTAAAAATTAAATTATAGATTTGTGACATACTATTTGAGTAAAATTAGAAAATTTAAAGTTAAATTAACCTGATTTGTAATTACTTATAGCATAAAAAAAACAACATACAAGCATTTCTTAACGATGGGTTCCTTTTTCTTTGATTTATGGAGAAGGACTTAAGGTGATGACAGCTCTTATGGATGACCAGAAATGACATATTTACAAAAACTAAATGAATTCATTTTTTTTTTATTTTGTTTTTAACTACCTAGTAATCTTTACAACATATTTTCAGCAATTATTTAATATTTTATTGAATTTTTGTCAAGTTTTTAAGAAGCTTTATGAAATTTGCATTTCATTTCTAGGTTCTTAAGTTTACTAAATTAAACAAAAAATTAATTAATTGAAGTAAGACCCAAACTAAGATAAATACATAAAATAAAAATATTTAGTGAAATAGCAATTAAGAAGAGTAAAACATTTTTTTTTTAATATTTTGAAAGGATGATTTGCAAAGACATTAATGATGAAACAGAACTGAATTTAAAAGTTAAATAATTGCAGTGCGTCAGATAACACTTAAATCATATGACCTTTTTAAGGATTATGTCATCTATAGATTCCCATAGGTAAAAATTAGGAACGTTTTTTCACTAAAATTATCTTTAAAATTTTTTTAAAAATATTCGGGTTCAAACGACTGTTATGAGCTTTTCAAATTTTGATTACTTTTCACTTAACGATATCATCAAATTGCATTCTTGAAAGCAATGAAGAATTTTAAACATTTTTTGAACTATTATATTATTATAATTAAAATTGAAAAAATTCTTGTAAAAATTCATTATTCATTGAAAAATTTTATTTTTTCAGACAATAATGTCCTTAATAACTTATTTACAAAAGCAATTAAAAACTTTTTTAATTAAATAATGTCAGTTTTATTGCATTTTTTTACTTTACAATTCAAAGTAGATTTTCAATGAAATAGGTAACTGTTTTACAAAAAAAACCAAAAAAAACAAACAAAAAAAATCTGATTACTTTCTCCAAAGAATCCTGTTTTTAACTAATAAAAAAATCCCCCCTTAAAAATTTAATTTCTTGAAATTTCACGAAATTATGTAAGTTGGTAACATATGTAAAAAAAAAAAATATTTTTTACCAAGATTTTCTAAAAATAAAAATTTCAAAAATAATTTCATTCATTTCTAAATAGGTCATGAAAGTTTCATTGAAATCTGACAATTATTTGAATTTTGCAAGAATTTCTAAATCAATGTGTGTTTTCCTCAAAAAAAGCGCAAAATAAAACAAACCTTGTTTTTTTCTAGTTCACCACTGTCATAAAAAAAGACAAGATTTTTAACCAAAATTTCAAACATGCTAGAAAGGAGTGAAAAATTCCAAAAATAATAAAAAATTACTTTGGTCTTTCCTCTTATAGGTACCTTCATGACATCTCTAAAAAAGAGCATAGCATGATGAAAAAGATACCAAACTTGATGAAAACAAAATTTATTAAGAGGAAAGAACAAAGTATTTTTTAATTATTTTTTAAAAATTTTACCTCTTTTTAGAACATTCTAAATTTTGATTGAAAAACCTTGTTTATCTTTGTGTCCAGCAGAAGTAGTAAGTAACATATAAAATTTTAGCACGTTTTTTTTCTGTATGACAGACATTAATTTTGAAAATGTTTCAAAAATATAAATAATTGTCGGATTTTAATGAAACTTTCAGAAACTATCATAAATGATGGAACATTATAAATATATTTTCCTTTTTTAAAGTCATGGCAAAATTTTTTTTTTTTTCATAGGTATGACCCCCGCCCCCATTTTAAAAACTATAATTTCAATTTTGGGCAGATTAGTGATTATTAGTTAAAAGCACAAGGCTTTAAAGAAACCAAATCATGTTTTTTTGTTTTTTTCTAGTTGGATCACCTCTACCAGAAAATCATCTCTGAATTGTAACATACAAAACTCAATAAAACAAAAATATTATTTAATTTCAGAAGCTTTTAATTGCTTTTTTTATTTTAATGAACATAGACAATATTGTCTGAAAGCAAAAAGATATTTCGATGGAAAATGAATTTTTAAAACAATTATTTGTTATTTCTGAAATATTATTTTTCCTTTTTTTTTATTTTTTTATGCAGCATAAAAAATAATAAAATAAAAAAGTAAAAATAAGGAGACAATCCTTAAAACACGTGACCTTTTAATAGATTTATCGGTTTTAAAAGCACAAGGCTTTTTAAAGAAACCAAATCATGTTTTTTTGTTTTTTTCTAGTTGGATCACCTCTACCAGAAAATCATCTCTGAATTGTAACATACAAAACTCAATAAAACAAAAATATTATTTAATTTCAGAAGCTTTTAATTGCTTTTTTTTTTTTTAATGAACATAGACAATATTGTCTGAAAGCAAAAAAGATATTTCGATGGAAAAATGAATTTTAAAACAATTATTTGTTATTTCTGAAATATTATTTTTCCTTTTTTTTATTTTTTTTATGCAGCATAAAAAATAATAAAATAAAAAAGTAAAAATAAGGAGACAATCCTTAAAACACGTGACCTTTTAATAGATTTATCGGTTTATACACCCATTTTTTAAAGAAATTCTGCATCGATATAAAAACAAATTGAAATTATTTTTAAAATAGTCGGGGCATTCAGATTGTAATAAGCTTTAAATTTATGATTAGTTATAGTTTTTTTTTAATATTCCCTAAGAATTATCTCATCGAAATTGAACTTTAAGATTCAATTTTAAATTGCAAGATGAAAACAAATCTTGTAATAATCCATTTTTCATCGAAAAATATTTTTTCTTTAGACAATAATGTTGTCCTTAAGCAATTAAAAGCTTTTTTAATTAAATAATGTCTTAGTTTTATTGCGTTTTTTTTATTTTTCGAATCAGAACAGAATTTCCGTAAGTAATACCGATTAAAAAAAAAGTGATTTAAAAATTCTTCAAAAAATTCTTTTTAATAGTAATAAATAAAATAAAAAAAATTATAAAAATTATTAATTATTAAAAATTATCTCGATGAATTTCTCAAGCTTTCATAAGATTAAGGTGGAGAAAGACATGTAAAATAAAAAATATATATATTTTTACCAAGATTTTCTAATAAAAAAAAAAACATTTCATTCGTTTGTGAATAAATCCTGAAAAATTTAAATCTAACAAATATTTGATTTTTGCAAGAATTTCAAAATTGTCACTGCAAGAAAAAGGCCAAAATGCTAAAAAAAAAAAAAAAATTAATAGTACAACCGCTGACGCAAGAAAAAGTTTTTTATTCAAAATTTCGAAAAAAGGAGTAAAAAATTTATTTAAACTTTGACGATAAAACTGTTTTCATTACGTTTTTTGAAGCATGTTTTCATCAATTATGCTGATTTTTTTAGCGTTCTCATGAACGTACCCACCTTAAATTATATCTTTTAGTTTTATAAAAAAAAAAGTAATCAAAAGCATTTCTAATTAAAAGATGTCATAGGGTTTGTTTGATTTTTTTTAATATTATTTTAGGTTTAAGTAAAGGTAAAGTAAATTTTCGGTAAATGGTGTTTCTGTTTGGCAAAAACAAATTGAGGATAAAATTCTCTAGGGGAGCCTGCTTTTAGATTTACAAAGTTCCTGAAATTTTAATTTCTCGAAATTTCATGGGGGTAACAGATGCTATATATATATATATATATATATATATATACCAAGATTTAAAAAAAAAAAAATAATAATTTCATTCGTTTGTGAATGTCCTGAAAGTTTCATTAAAATCCAAGAATTTCCAAATGTAACGCAAAAAAAGAAAAACCCTTCGACCGACCCACTGACACAAGAAACGAAAATTTCGAACGTGCTAGAAAGGATTAAAAAATTTAATAGAATAATCAAGAAATACTTTGTTCTTAAACATTTTGACGATAAAACTTTTTTTTTTATCAACTTTTTTGCTTTTTTTCATCATGGTATACTGTTTTTTAGAAAATATTTGGGGGTACTTTTAAACTAGGTGTTAAAAAACCTTCAAATATTTGAAATGCAAACTTTTAATTCATTTGTTGTAATTCAAATTATTATACGAAACCTATAAATTTTATTTTTAAAATATTTATTTTATACTTTAAAAATAGAAATGTGTTCAATTTATTTGTATTTTTTCACCCTTTTAGTTTTCTTTAATGATTTTTAAGTCTACTTTTCAAAATCTACAGTACACACAACCCACTTCTTGAGTAATTATATATATCACGTTACTTTTGAGGCAAAAAATAAAGGTATTTTAATATATTGAATAAACAGAAAAATAGTAGTCATCAGGTAAATTTAGAATAAACCAACTGAATGACAAAGGAAAAGATTTTTGTGCATTCCAAATTAAACGTGTTCTTCCTAATAATCAGTCAAAATTGCGTCTATTTTCAGCCGTCATTCAGGTTAGAAAAAACAGACAGAACTTCCAATTTGAATGAAACGCGTATAACAGTGCTATGTAACGATTTATAACGTGCCTGCGACTAAAGAAATGAATACGTAATATTCTAAACAAACCTCTACGAGCCTTTCTCGTTTTCAGAGCAATTGTTGTCGCCATGTTTAGTTCGAATGGGCGACCAAACATCGTGTTTTTCGATAATCTAAATAAATTCACTGAAATGTTCGAAGGAAATGCAGAAAATTCTCGAAAATAAAGCCAGTAAATATTAATAGAAATTTTTTTGTAAAGTTCACATTCCAAGAGTTCCTGGCGATACGTATGTAAATTATCACAATTTAGGGATCGCTCATTGAGTTAGAGAGAAAAGATAAAAAGAAATAAACAAAAAAAAAAATGTACAATTTTTTTTCTGCCTAATCATGCATTCAGCAGACTAATCCGAAAAATATCTCTACAACAGAATACAAGTTTATATTGCTTTTGCTTGCAGATGGCTATATAAAATCTAAATAATAAATTATATTATTTGACGACTTCCACGATTAAGGTGTAAAGAAATGAGGCCACCCTCGTCGTAAAAAGTATGAAAAATTGAAAACAAAACAACGAAAAAAATTCACTTTCGTTTTGAAGTGTGCTCTTAATATTAAAAAAAAGATAAGAAACTGGCTTTTTTCTTGTTTAAAATCGTGTAAGTTGATTTTTTTCCTTTTCTTTAATAACAGAATTAAAGTTTAACAAAGACAATTTTAGCATTTCCTTCAAATACAAAGAAAACTTTTTGCAGAATAAAAAAACAACGAATTTTGTTACGTCGTCTGCTTGGATTTTTTATTTTACGTTTTATGAGCAGTTAAACTAAAATGTGCTGAGTTAGTTATCTAATTATTTATTAGTTACTTATAAAAAAAGAAAAAAATTCCAGGTGATTTCAGACTTAATGATATGGTCTCTAGTCGTACTGAATTGAAAAAATACTTTTCAAGGGAAATAATGATAACAGTGTTTGTATTCGTACGTGAAATAATTTTCAAGGGAAATAATTTGTAGACGTTAATGATAGAGCACTCTCCCTTATTCATTTATTTATTTATTCATGAATAAAAAAATGTCTAAAAGAAAAAGAAAAGATCTTGCCCTTTACACATAATTCACAAAAGTAATCTGCGAGAGTACGAATTCAGTGATAATCTTTTTTTTTTTTTTTTAATATTTTAAGTTTTTCTTGTAGGATTAGCCAACAGGATTGTAGAGAGAAAAGAAAAAAATAATTAAAATTTAACTATGTGAATTCCCTTTCTTAACTTACCTTATAGATGAGATGGCTGTCTCCTTATCACCAGTTCCAGGATTTGCCATTCAAACATAGATGAAAAATAAAAAGGGAGTTTACATCTTCAATGTACCTTGTTCCTTCAAGACATGGGCAATCATGGCTCTTCATAACTTAGTAATGTTTGTCTTCTTACTCCTACTATGCATTCTGCCATCCATGTACATAACCTCATCAAGTAGGTGGCCTGCTGCTCTGCAATCCCTTTTGCCTTCAATATGACTTGTGGGTGTCAAATTTTTGAAGTCCTCATTCCAAGAAATTTCAACTTTCTCTGATTCTGGGTATAAGTGGCCTTTTTTGTTTCTATTTTTCTTAAGACTTCCTCATTATTTACACAGTCTGTCTATAATATTCCTAACATCCTTCTGTAGAACTATGTTTCCGTTTCCCCAAGTTGTCTCATCATCTATGAGAAAATTGTCCAGAATACACAGCCATATACGAATATTGATAATTCATAGTATTTCTGTACTCTTTTGGTTTCTAATGAAATTTTCCTGTTTCTTAGTACTTTGCTTAGTTTTTGGAAGGTAACTTTTGCTATTGCAACTTTGGATTTCGATGTCACATTTTCCATCCCCCGTTAAAATACTTCTCAGATATTTAAACTTTTGTACTTGTTTAATTTTGACATTTCTAATTCATAGCTAGCATCTTGGGCTCTTTCAAAGTAAGTAGACCCTCTTTATTTGGTGCAACACAATCTTCCCTTCTCCCCATTTGGACTTGTTCTGTACTAAGCAGCCTTTAGTAAATATCAAACAGGACATCTATAGTGTTATGATTAACAAGTTCATTTTCAAATTCTCTTATGTAATGATTTTGATCTTCACTAGCTGCCCTATTTGTGCCAAACAATGTTAAGCTGGGTAAAGGGCTAGATAACTCACATGCTACTTGCTATATAAACAGATTTATACTGTTATGAAATTCTGTTTTCAAACATTATCAATTTTAAATTATAAAGGTGAAAGGGTCTGGATAGAGTTGCAGAAGAAAAGTCATAAAATAAGTTTTTGTTAGATAAAAAAATTTAATAGAAAATAAATTTTAGCTTTTGAGTAGAGGTAAAAAGGCAATAAAAGCAGAGGAAACTGCAAGCAACCTGCTTGATAAGTTTGAGTAACTGGATATTACAACTACAAAGAGGTGTGTTAACGGAATAAGAGTTACATAGAGCAACAAAAGACAGGAAGTTATGGAGGGCTATGATGTGCTCATATCCTGAAAAGACCATATAAAAGAAAAATATTTTTTAATAAACTAAGTACTCTCAAATACGAAATAATGGAAGGAGGCACATGTAATAAAAAGGGGAGAATCAAAAATGTAATAAATGGGAGATGAGAAAATTCTATTAAATGGGGTGTAGAGTCAATAAATGAAATGGTTGGGAAATTCTAGATGCTTTTCATTGATCGTGTTGTAATTCCCACAACCTGCTCCCCCTGTTTGGTGTAATGAACAGACTCCAGAAATGGTTATAAATAAGCTAGCTTAATTATTTTCTTTTTTGTAGCTGTATTAAGTTACAGCAAATGCCGTCTGTCAAACTCTCTGCATTAGCAGAGAGGAACCTGGATGAAGCTTTGCCGAAGGGCAAGGTTTCGTTCGGGGAAGTTATGACAGCTCTCGAACTTGCCTAGGCGAGTCGAAGGCTATATTTTTGGCCGGGCCTACGGGCTCGGGTGACCATGTAAAACTTGGCCTTGTGCCACATGCGACCCCACGTAGTGGGGGACAGCTAAATATTTGTAGCTGTATTAAGTTACAGTCAGCGCCGTCTGTCTAACTCTCTGCATTAGCAGAGAGGAACCCGGACGAAGCTTTGCCGAAGGGCAAGGTTTCGTTTGGGGAGGTGGACAGGCCTCGAACACGCCTAGGCGGGTTCAATGGCTATATTTTTGGCTGAGCCTATGGGCTCGGGATACCCACATTAAACTCGGCCTTGTGCCACATTCAATCCCACATGGGGGGATAGCTAAATATTTGTAGCTGTATTAAGTTACAGTTAGCGCCATCTGTCTAACTCTCTGCATTAGCAGGGAGGAACCCGGAAGAATCTTTGCCGAAAGGCAAGGTTTCGTTCAGGGAGGTTGACAGTTCTCGCACCCGTCTAGGTGGGTTCGAAGGCTATATTTTTGGCCGAGCCTACGAGCTCGGGATACCCACATTAAACTCGGCCTTGTGCCACATTCAATCCCACATGGGGTGATAGCTAAATATTTGTAGCTGTATTAAGTTACAGTCAGCGCCGTCTGTCTATCTCTCTGCATTAGCAGGGAGGAACCCGGACGAAGCTTTGCCGAAGGGCAAGGTTTCGTTTGGTGAGGTTGACAGTTCTCGAGCCTGACTAGGCTGGTTCTAATGCTATATTTTTGGCTGGGCCTACGGGCTCAGATGACCCACAATAAACTCGGCCTCGTGCCACATTCAATCCCAAGAGGGGGGATTGCTAAATATTTGTAGCTGTATTAAGTTACAATCAGCCCCGTCTGTCTAACTCTCTGCATTAGCAGGGAGGAACCCGGACGAAGCTTTGCCAAAGGGCAAGGTTTCGTTCAGGGAGGTCGACAGTTTTCGCACCCGTCTAGGCGGGTTCAAATGCTATATTTTTGGCCAAGCCTACGGGCCCGGGATACCCACATTAAACTCGGCCTTGTGCCACATTCAATCCCACGTGGGGGGATAGCTAAATATTTGTAGCTGTATTAAGTTACAGTCAGCGCCGTCTGTCTAACTCTCTGCATAAGCAGGGAGGAACCCAGACGAAGCTTTGCCGAAGGGCAAGGTTTCGTTCGGTGAGGTTGACAGTTCTCGAGCCCGACTAGGCGGGTTCGAAGGCTATATTTTTGACCGGGCCACCCGTCACCTGAACAATTAAGATGTTCCCAAAGGACCCGCAAAATGCCAGGTCGTTGGAAAGACTTTATTCTGTACGAATAACTAGCCGGTGGGGGAGAATGTTGTAAGTAATTCCCACAACCTGCTCCCCCTGTTTGGTGTAATGGACAGACTCCAGAAATGCTTATAAATAAGCTAGCTTAATTCTTTTCTTTTTTTGTAGCTGTATTAAGTTGAATAAAGCTTTCCTAAGTTTATTCGTTTTGGATTATTCATTACATATTGCTACCTTTAATTGGTCCAGTTGGGGCAGTACTTGTATGAATTCATCTAATTTTGCAGATGGAGCTCTACTAGCTCAACTAGATACATTGCATCACCTTTGGCTTCAGACCAGCTTTTGGAGTGATCAATTGTGGTTCATTTCATTTTCTCCAGGACCCTTTTTGAGCAACATTGTTGCAAAAATCCATTTTCATCACATGTGATTCTTCTTTTTTAAAATGGGTCATTGTTATTTGAAATTTATAAAATCTTTCTCTTAAAACAGTTTTTTATGAAAATATGCTTCTCAAGTCCAGTTATTACTCTTTCTAGTATTGATAATGGTTTCTTTCCTAACCTTTTGTTTAAGGTAGTGTGAAAAGTCCTAATTGTATAAGAATTGAGGGACTCGTCCAAACCCACTTTTACAATTTATATTCAATATTTATTTTTATTATCAATACTGTGACTGAATCCATGTATTTTATTGATGAATTCTGTGATTTATTCAAACCCAAATCCTTATCTTTGTTGGCACCTCAGCATGGGCTAATGTTTAGTGAGGCTAGTCTTGTTGACCATTAGTAGTGAGTTTGACCCTCACTGGTGCCATATCCAAATTTGATATTAAATAAGCCAATAAGGGTTGACATAAATCAACTGACCTAACTTAACCTTTTATTTTTTGTTGTGCATATTATTATCATTGTTTTCTAATCATCCTTAGTTATGGATTTTAAGTTAGAATACAGAGTATCACATACACTTGGTGTTCTATTTTGTGTTTTACTACATAAGGAGTAATCTCTTGGATTTCACCTGTTTTAAATCACTTGATAATAATTATTGAAGATGTGACTAAAATAATATTAACAAAAACATACCAACAGGAAAAGTAACAATTTTTTTTTTCATTAAAAGAAATATCAAAATGGTATATTGGCACATAGGTTCTTTTTATTTTACATTAAGAATACTTTTTGAAAGACTTGGTTTTTATCTCCCTTGCTTCATTCAGCCTTCTGAGCTAACATTCTCAATCTTTATCTATTTATATATTTGAAATCTATGCCACTGATTTTGGCAATCTTATATAATAACTCAGTGGGATTCCAGGCTTTGGATATGAAATGTGAACATAAAAATTATGCCATGTTGCTAAAGCATTTCTGATGTAGGTTATCAGAATTTGTTGCTTGGTGAAAAAAACTACTTTTGTTAGTGCAATATTAATTTTATTTTTCTTTGCAATTCATTAACAAGCTGTTAGCCCTTGATGTTGGATGTCAGGTAAGATATTCTTAGCTTTTAGCACTTCTACAAAAACACCTGAATATACACATTTATACTTACTGTTACATTTTCATATTATTTATTCTTTTTCTATACAATCATTACTTTGCTTTACATAGAGGCAGTAGCTTGCTCTTTATATACAAGTAATACTTTGCTTTATATACAGGTAGTATTTTGCTTTGTATACAGGCAGTACTTTGCTCTTTATATACAGGTAGTACTTTGTTTTGTATACAAGTAGTTCTTTACTAGAATTCACCTATTGAAGTGGACTCAAAATCTACAAAGATTTATCAATAAGTCCATAGCCTGTAGTTATTAGCAATATGTTGTTATGAAACTCACTATATAATGTTCAAGCTATGTGATTAATATTCATCACTGAATTTAGTGCATTCACAAGGAAGGAAATTATGTTGAAAATAAATATTTGTAATGTATAAAAAATGCTTTCTTCATTAAACGATTGTTACCCCCCCACCACCACAAATGATTAAAAAGAAGCATATGAAGTTTTATTTGAAATATGTCTTATACTCATTAATGATATTGTCATTTACCTTTTTCGAATAATTTTCTTAAAATTATTTTCCAATTAAATTTTCAGTTTTAAAATCAATTTGGGCAAAAAAGGATTTCATATTTAACTGTATAAGAAAAATTGAAAATTTTTTGAGAAATAATACCTTAAAATGAATTTCATTTTATTTGTACAAGCTGTATTCAAATGAGTAATATAAATATAGAGATTTGGTAAAGATTGGTATATATATATATATATATATATATATATATATATACACACACATTTACTAAGTATAAGCTTAGAATTGGCACAAGGCTGAAAGCATGGTTCACCCAGTGAAGATTGAACTACTCAAGCATAATTGAGTAGTGAGTTCAATTTTTATATATAATTTTACTCATGCTCTGATATTTAATGTTTTGAGACAAATCTGTGTTGTAAGAGATGGATGTGCCTTAGAAATATTAATAACCTTTTTAACCTCCTCAGTCTGAGAGGAAAATATTTTATGTAAATATAATTTATAAGGAACTAGTTTATTCTTCATATAGCAACAAACAATAAAGTAAGTGATAATATATTCTAGTATTTAAAGTTTTTTTTTTATATAGGTTTAGGTGATAGTAAAACAATTACAGGTTTACTGTTTGATGAAATTAATTTGAAATTCCCTTTCAAACTACTTCCAGAAATTTGTTCTATTATTTCTTAACAGATGTTTGTCTTTTGCCTTGCCAGTCCTAGCTTCAAGCCTGAGCTTATAATACTACCTTGATGTATAAAAGAGAAACATTTATCTCTATCTCTATTTTGTACCTATATATATATATATATATATATATATATATATATATATATATATATATATATATATATAAAAGTTTCCTCTTTGGTACCTGAACTTTCTAAATTTATGCGTGCTACTAGATTGCTGGAAAGTCTCATCATCTTACAGTTGAAATGGCTAGCTGTAACTGTAAGTTTGATGTTGACAGTTTCTTCTCTCACATTTCTTGCTTGTGAAACTCTCTTTTGGCTAAGTATCAAACAAGAGAAATAATATTCCTTGAGGACATTCATTATACTCTGCTGCACTTAGATCTCTTTCTGATTCATTCTGCATGTTAGCCAATGTAATCACCATCACGGCGGAACACAAAATAAAAAAATGTTATTTTCTGCGCATGGGCTTTGAGCATCACATCCAGTTCATGAAACAAATCTGCACAATTAAAATAATACAATAGCCAACCATGAACATTCCTGCTGGAAAAAGAGATGACCTTGGAGACTACCAGATTTGCTTAAAAGCAGGCTTCCCATAATGACCAACATATTTTTTGGCTGAAAGGCCACCTACTGACATCCAGGTGTATCATGGCCATGCCCTGACCACTTCTCTCATCACAACTATGACCTCACACAAGCTTCACTAATTTCGCTTGACTCTTCACACACAGAATATAGCAGACAGGCCAGCTTCTACACCACCATGCTCTCAAAGCCAACCACTGTGATTTATAACACCTTGACATTGTCACCACACAACTCCAGGACTCCGTAATCAATACCAGAGACATGACACTCGATCAATCAACCCCATTTCATTGATACCACATTCAACCAGAATCCAACAGAGACATTCTGATGATCAGTCATAACCATCTACTCTAGGCTTCCTTTGTTGTCACCACTGTGACCACATTCATTGCTACCACATTTGACCTGAATCCAACAAAAACAGTCTGATCAATCCAATCCAGGCCTCCTTTGCTGTCACCACCACCACCACCACCACCTCACTTCGTTGATACCACAGTCAACCCAAATCCAACAGAAACATTCCACTCAACTCACTCCAGGCCTCCCTTGCCATCTCTACTATGACCCCATTTCATTGATAATACAGAGATCTTTCACTCAATCAATGTTCACCAATTATACCTAACCCCTCGTTGCCACCACCATAACCTTGACAACCAACACACCCTACCACAAATCGACCCACCACTGTAACTTTGATCGATCAACACACCAACCCATCTTACCAGGCTGTTCAGTTTGGCATCTTATGACTGCCAGCCCATGAACACCATCACAGATGCTGATTTCAACATTAAAGAAAGGTGTCTGTCAAATCCCATCAATAGCTAATCTACTACAGATCTATTCTCTGACCCAAACCAACTCAAGAAATCAGTCAATTCTGGCACTGCCAACAACACCCTTACACCTAATCGTTTTCCTAACAAAAGCAACCAAAAACGACATATTAACAATGTTTGCCAATCTTCTAACAACTATAAATATATCATGTATATTTGATGAATACACTGTTGAAAATTTAATCCTTGTTATTCCTTTCATTCACAACCAAATGCTTATTATAACTCTTTCAACAACAGCAATAATTAAAATGGATATCATATGTAACTCAAGGAGAACATAATGACATAATCAAGATGTTAATGTTCCAAACTATTTCAAACAAAAGGTAAGAAGAAGACCCCTATTAAATACTGGAATGATCAATAATGGTTAATGGACTTGAGAAAAACTTTTTTTCCTGATAAAACTGTTTCAAGAGAAAGAATTTATAAATTTCAACCAATAGTAGCACTGGTGGCACAGTCAATGAATGAGGAATGTTTCCTTATAAAGAAATGGCTAATTAACATTGTTTTTGTTTTATCATCCAGTTACACAAATTTGTTTAGTAGGTTACCTGTTGTTTCCCTCTGCTTTTCTCACCTTAAATATATCCTGTCTAGACCATCTTTTTATATAATGTGTTCCAGAAATTTCATCTGCCACTTTCTGATTGTAAGTATAAATTTTCTTGTAGCTCCTATTTTCCTTAAAACTTCTTTGTTACTCACATGTTCAGTCCATGGTATTCTCAGCATCCACTACATAACTTTCACTTCAAGTCTCTTCATTTGTGAGGAGATTGTCTAGCATTCATTGTTATATAAGAGCTGAGAAATTACATAGCAATTCAGCACTCTTTTCTTTGTTTCTAAAAATTTTTTCTATATTTTAATACTTTGCTAAAAGTATTAAAATTAACAATGCATAATGATCCTCACATTATTTTTATATTTAATATTTTAATATGTTCTGCTCAGTTAAATGTTCATTATGTAAGAAAATTAATAATAACCTCAGCAATTATTTTAACCCAGCAATTTCAGGTAACCTTATTAAATTATTAATGTATATTTTTAACAATATAACATTATCCAGTAAATTTACATCTTATAGATCACTTTTTTCTTTACTTGCAGAGATTAACTCTTCAGATAATCTTCCATATATGAAATTGGAATTATGATACCAGGAGATTAAAGGATGAGCTTACTGGCAGCTGTTATTGGCTTTTAAATCCATTTTCATCATCTTCAAGGTAGTGTTAAATATTTCCTTTGTGTTCATGTTGACATCATAATTCAGATTAAATGGAAACAAAATAAGAAAAGTATAACTGTTGTCACCATATGGGAGGAACAAATCAGTATTTGATGAACAATGCTTAAAACATGTTTTAATTTAACAATGATGTTATGAAAAAGATTTCTTTGCAAATTTTGTCTGGACAACTGAATTTTTTCTTTGTTTTAATAATGTTGCTACCATAGCATTTCAGCCAATCTAGACTTAATGAATTTAAGCACAGTACTAGATTAGTGGCAAGGTTTCTCATCATTTTCCAGTTGAAATGGTTAGATGTAACCATAAGTTCTATGCTAACAGTTTCTTCTATTACATTTCTTGTTTGTCAAACTTTCTTCCGGCTCCATGCTTCCCAATCAAGTTTGATCTTCAAAAATTTAAATGCAATGTCAATCATTATTTTCTGTCTTCTTAATTCTTATTCTTTTATTGTTCTTTCTCCTTAATAATGTTTTTGTTTTATTTTCTCATATTCTCTAACACTCAGTAACCCTTGCATCTTAGTGACTTTATTGCTTTGCTTAAGGTGAAATTATTAAAAGAAAATCTATTTTTCAAGTTTATATGTAAAAAAAAAAAATGTGTTAATGATTTTGCCTGGGTATCCATCATTTATCATCATCATAATCCTTTGACCTCCCTATGATTGGTTGGAACTCCATTGACAATGCCTTTCTACACTGTTTGGTCCTGTATGGCTGTCTCCAGATCCCCAATGTCCAAAACTGAGTCCTGAGATATAGTACCCATCATTAGTGAAATTAACTGATATATTTGATTTATTAATAACTATTTTTCTGTTGACAAGTTTTACAGGAGTTGTACTTTTCCCCCTCTCTTTTCATATGGATTGTATATCTACCAGAGGGCTGAAGAAGAGATTTCTTGCTTTTGAAGGTTGTACCTATTAACTTTAATTTTGTAAAAAAAAAAAAAATCATAAATATTGCTAACAATACATATGTTACATAATATTGCATGAGATTACGCAACATATTTTACCACTGTATGATTTTATTATCCTAAAAGTCTAGGATATTCCATTGTAAAATTAATATACTGAAATCTAGGATATTACTGTGTAAAATTTAGGTACTAAAATCTAGTAAAAAAAATTTTGATTTATAAAATTTTAATTGTTATAAAAAGTTAATGTAATCAGATTTGATTACTTTAGTTTACTAGTATAGTATCCATAAAAAATTACAAGACTATATATGGACTGGAACTTCTACTTTAGATTGGAGTATCTGTGTACTCTACAAAGGATTATAGTCTAATTTCCCAAAACTTGTATCTACAATTAATATAATATCGGTACTGAGCACTCTGTGAAAAGTGTTATGCATATAAGATATGTGAAAGGAAAATTGATCTTTTAAAGTAGATGATGCTTTATTTAATTTTTTTTTTTGGGGGTATGCTTGCACCCCTCACATATGAAAGTAGAATAAGTGTTGGGATACATCTACTCAGGGTTTTGTTGCTATCTGAGTCTCAGGATACCAAACATTGAATACCAACAACACATTTTTTAAACAAAATATATAAAAGTTTATTTTCTGGAGGAAAAGTAGAAGCAGAACATTAGTTGAAATAGCATTTATATATTCTTTTCAGAAATATACAATGACAATAATATGTTCAAATTTTCTTGCAGTGAAGTTTGTTTATCAAGTAATTAACTGTTCTTAGGGGAGTGTGAAATGTGTGGACAGACTTACTTTATGACAATCAGCCTAATGTGTTTGTGAAATCGTATACTAAGGCTTAGTCATTGGCTGCTGGCTGTCATCTCTTCCATTGTGTGTGTGTTTGTGTGTAGATCAAACTGGCCTCCAAAATTGTTGTGAGCCTTGAGAAGCAGTCAGCTTTTAGTTTTACACATAGGTGTGAACTATTTGAATACAAGGTTTTCATTAGTTAGAAAATAATTTCACACTGGCTTGCAAAAATCTTTTTCTTAAATTTGAAGTGAAGGGAGCTATTGTTATTTTCTAAATGATTCAAAAGTAATATGTTGTTAGGTCTATAACTATATCCACCAAGTATTTTGGCAGCATTTGCCTTTGTAATGATTGTTTATCAAACACACCTTCTGATGAGATTTTATTGGTTGAAAAATATATATAGATATATAGGATTTAATTCCTATATAGGTACATAATATTATACTACTATACTGATTAACACAATGTATACAATAATATAAATAATAAATTAATTGCATGGACTGGAAATAAAGAATTAGCTTTTTGTAAGACTCTAACTTGCATCCACTATCCTTTCTGGGGCAACAACTAACCCTTTTTGTTCTGAGAATTTACATACACATTATACATTATATTTATCATTAATTTTGCTAAAACTATATAAAGTAATAACTGTGTTTGTTAAGTATAGCTGTACTTCATACGTTCAATAACTATCCAGATTCAAGACTATATTTAACAGTCAGTAGCAGCTGCTATTGATTTGGTTAAAACCAGGTTTTATAGCAAAATTATTGTTTTGCTTTAAGCCAAGAAAAATTTTAATTGAACTTTGTTTAAAATTGTAAGTTAATATAATTTTTTTACCATGTTACTACTTCTTATTAAATTAATAAAAATTATTCATTTTCATCTGAGATCATACTATTGTTATTTGTTTATTTCAGCATATTTTCAAGACATGCCACTGTTATATGTGCATATGTGTCTACGTTTCCTCTCTGAGATGCATAGGTTAATTTAATTTTAGCTAAATCATAACAATTTCACAAAGGTTAGAATATTTAAAAAATAGTCCTCGAAAGGTTTAAAAAGTATAAATTCATGAAAGAAAATGAAAAGAAAGAAAATTATTATGCTTAAAAAATTTCTTTTATTATTTTTTCAATTTTTCATCTGAAACCACTTCTGAACTTGTGCAGTTTTAAAGTAACAGTCAAACAATGGATCAATTAACAAATGTGTCATAGAAAATAATACAATAAGTGTAGAAATTTTGTTTAAAAAGATATGTAATGATGAAAATACTTAATCCTTAAATTTGAAAACAGTCTTTACTCTTTAGTTTCATCCCAAATATGGAACCATTTAACCAGCTTACATTTTTCACCTCATTTTCTTGAACTTGTAAAAGTGGTAAGAACTCTATCAATTGTTATACTTTCAACATTACTGTCGTTATCTTCAACATAATCTCATTTAAAATTTAATCTCATTAGCAAAGATAATTGTTGGTATAAGATGACAATTGGAAAAAATCTTAGTATCTTATTGTCATCTTATACCAATTTTTCTTATCTACAGAATTGATCTGGGAATTTAACTATATTGTTGACATGGAAAGAAAAAACTCAAGGAAATTTACATTAACCAGAAAGAGGCTTACACAGAAGCGTCTTTCTTTTTTAAATTTGGATTTTTTAATGTAATTATAACAACAGAAACATTTCGATTTCATTCTTGTCTTGTAAAAGTTGGAAGACGAAACTCGTCGGTAAAAAAGTAAGATTTTTTTTCCAGTTTTCATCTTAACAATTTGTCTTGTCCACAGAATTGATCTGGGAATTTAACTATAAAGATAATTGTTTTCAAATATAAGAGTTATTTCCCTTGGATTCAATTCGAAGACAATTTGTATTTGTCATCATTGAAATTTCGATAACGTAAAATTAACGATCTTTAAATTTGAGATTTTTTTCTTCTTGATCAAAATTCACATTCCTATTATCAAAAAGTATAAAAAGGTAAATATTCCTATTTAATAAATATTATCCTAAGCACCTTTTTTAAATCCTCATTGTGTGAATTCTTTTGTTAATCCTCATATTGCTATTATTATTATTTTATTAATTTATGTATTTTTTTTTACACATATGTCCAGGAGACAATTATCCCTGCAACTTGCCCTAAGGATTAGTTGATAAGTTAATAAGTGAATGGATTCATTTGATTATATTAAGATTATCTTATTATCTCACTAATCTGATCATTGACCTTTTAATCTCATCTAATGATGTAAACGTTTTTGTATAGTAAATTCAAAGGGATTGTGTATAACTTGCGGGAGTATAATGAAATTCATATTCATTTGACATTAGTCAAGTGCAATGAATTAAAATTTAAAAAATGGTGTAAACTTTGTGTTTTTATGCAGTTAACACAATCTTGAATGTGCAGGTGGTGCTAGTTAAAGGCTCAGAAGGAGAAATTGGCAAGCTGAATTCAAATTCTGGTTGAGATCATTATATTTACTTTTGCAAAAATACCCTTCGGAAAGTTATAAATCCATCTACTCTTCCCTCAACTATGAGTTAAGTAGTAGGGCAGACTGGACTCTCAAGCTGCATCAGCAATAAATATAGAAGAAAGACAACTGTGAATTCAAAATCATGTGTGTCCCTAGTTACTTGAATTGTAACCAAGGTCGGTTCAGCATAGTTGCAGTATAAATCATAGGTTGGCTCTAGTTTTTAAAGAAACACAAATAGGCCAGAAAATATGGGCGTGTTTGGAAATGAACAAGTATGCTGAAGATGAGAAATCAAACTTATTAACAGTGTGCCTTCAAGTCAAAACAGCTCTGATGATGAATACAGTCTTTAATCTAAAAATAAAAACACTTCTATACATCAAATTAAGTTTTCAGATTAAAATCTGAAACTGTAACAATGAATGAAATTGATCTTTGCATAATAAATTTGGGTATTTTCCAGTTTCTTGCATATATAAAAAAAAAAAACTTTTTTAAACAAAAGTTGTAAATATATTTTTAGCATAAAAGACAAATATGAAATAAAGTCCAAGAAAAGAAGTTGTTAACATAAAACATAGCATAGTTACATCTAGCCATTTCAACTGTAAAATGATGTGACCTTGCTACCAATCTAGTATTGAACTTGAATTTAAAGTCTAGGTACCATAGAGAAATGTTCATCAGAACAATTACCATGAAAATAAATTACTATCTACAAATTTAAATATTATGGTAGAAAATTAAAAATAAATATATTTATTACCAAGATTTATGGAGTCTGTTGAAATTCTATATCTTGAGACAGTTAATGCTTGCTAAAAGTAATTACAGAACAAGCCAGTCAATGATTTCAAGGGCTATGCTATAATTGATAGAGAAGTGAAGGCGATTTTACAAATCACCAGGAAAATTGGTAGGGGAAAGCTTCACTGACATAATCAAAGAAAATGTTAAACAACACATTAAAGAACACCAATAAATTCTTGCTGACTAAAATCTGAAAGAACTGCTAAATTGATTGCCAGAAAAAGAAAAAGAAGCTGAGGAAGCAGAGGTACATCTATCACTGAGAAGTTCATGGAAGTTTTTTACCTGGTTTAAGTTTTGAAGGATATGCTCAAAAAGTATAAATCATCGATGTAATGAATGCTACATACCACTTGTACAATCACAGCTAATGCAAAAGTTGTTTGACAAAGTCAAGAGAAAGAAAGAAGCATCTTCTTGCAAAAGGTTTTTACCAAGAAATCTGCAAATGGGAAGCTAATTCCACTCTTGAAAACCCCAGCCATCAACTTCCAGAGAAACTGATAATATTCCTTCTCCAAAACATCAATGTATATAGGCACATTTATATAAGCATCTTTGCAGTTTTTTAATAATATAGGGTTTGGAGGAACCATTTGAGCACATAAATTTCAAATGATAGTGATTTGTTCTTTATGACTTATTGACCCTTTGTGGTTTAATTAAACCTGAAACATATTTTGTATTGTAAGAATAATTCTTATTTTGCAAGTAAATATTGCATCAACATTTCTTTTGAGACTAACAATGATTTTTCTAGATACAATCTCTACTATTTAACCCATAGCTGGGGGAGGAAATAAATTCATACCTTTCCCAAAGGTATTTGCACAAGTGAATATATCAAAACCAAGTAGAATTTGGACTTGACTCTCTATTTATTCATTCTGAGTCTCTGTCCATTATACTATTATACTATCCATTATACTACCCATTATACTACTTGCTCATAGGATGCCGTCCCATTATATATATATATATATATATATATATATATATATAAATTGAACATAGAAGTCAACACTTAGAGGTGACAGTCTGTTTCATGCTAGATGCAATCGTCAGGCCATGAGTTTAAATATATATATATATATATATATATATAAATGTGTGGGTATGTTTACTATAAAAGTAATGCCTCTAATTTATTTCCAGCAACAAATTTTCAGCTTCAAAGTCCTATTTTTCAACAGTTATGAACATTGGTTGTGCATTTTCACTAACAAGTAAGAAAAGCCTGTTTTTGCATCAATTGTTTGATTTCCATAATTGTTCAGAAAGTATTGATGAATTCCTGTGGGTTAATTTTTTTTCTACATGGAAAAATTCAATGTTACACTTTTGCTTCATATGCTTTTTCATTTTGCAAAACTGTTAATCAACTGCTACCTGTAATAAGACAAACAATTATTGGTAGGAAGGTTCAACAATATCAGCTTCTGACATTGTTGTCCAAAATAATAAAAATAAGGGATTTCTTTTAAAACATCCTTTGTCTATGTGCACATGATTTTTTCTTCTTTTTTTTTTACATGCGTGTATATTGTATACTTGTGCATTGTAACATTTCTCTCTTACATAATATTTCATTCATATCATATAACATCCCAATGTGGCTCTATTTTAGTTTTTAGGTCTTAATTATAAAAGTTTCTTTATCCTTTATGAAACATCTATTACATATCCCAAGAGGAGAGAGTATTCAGCTCTCATTCTTCAATTTTCAAATTTTATTTTGCCTGCAGCTTTCAAGGTTAAACAAAGTAGCAGTTTGATTTCTTCTTTTCATCTGTCCTATAGAAACGCAGATTTAATTGCTGATTGTTGTCAATTTCCAGATCTTCCATGAAATTCTCATTTTAATAATATCACTGTTAATGTTATTAGATGACTAAATATGCACCAAGTACAATTCTCTAACAATCTTGGACTAATTTTCTTAGTGTAACTCTAGCAGTACATTGTAGTGGTATTGGTGGCCTAAATCAATCTGTACATTTTTTTTACTTTACAAATGTGTAAGCAGATGAAAAACAAACAAGAGAAACAACATGAAAAACTGTTTTTATAACAAGAACAAACAACAATATTTATATTTATGTATGTCAATGATATACAAGCATAATTAATAGAAGTTACTTCCCTTTGACTTGAATTAAAGTGTTTACCAAAGAAATATTTTTATCTGAACTCCTAGAAAGTTGAATGAACTTGCCACTCACAATGTTCACCGTGAGAGAGTTGAAAGAATTCTGTAAAGCTGAGAATATGTTGATAAACTTTTAGCTTCAGAAGAGTTGAAGGAGTGAATGTTCTATAATGTTTGTAATTAAGTTCCTGTTACTTGTAATGTTCTGTAATGTTCAAGTTTCTGTTATTGTTCCATACGTATGTGTATATGGGTGGGTGTGTGATGACATTTCATAGCATTCGCTGCCCGAACTGGGTTGAAACTCTTTTTCTTAAAGTCCTACAACATTATTCTTGCAAAACAACAGGATTAAAATTCTTCTCAAGCTAATTACCATGGTTTTTATCTGTTCCAAGAGACAGTTAATAAAAAATCAAGTTGAAAAGAATAAATACATATTTAAAAAAATGACTACAGTGTGAATCCCCGGGAACTTGAACATGCACATATGTTTTTCTGTCATTCAGCTTGAGCTGGAAGGCATAAAAGGTCAAGCATGATCTTGTATCCTTTATTGAATGTGTTGTAATGTTGTCTGTCCAAAATAGCTGAGAATTAGGAAGTCTGTAGTTAGAGAGAATATCGAAGGAACAGAAGACTAAGAAAAGCAAAGAAGTTTATTAAATACTCATACATAGAACAGAAAAACTGGAGTAAATCAACTTTACCTATCTCTTTCCACTCTAATGCGGCTACTTGCCATATTTATAAGTATGAGCAGCCCACTGTTACAGTAGTAGGGAAGAGAAGGATGTATGCTGAGTACCACTCTACAACAGAATGCATCTTGGGTTTTGGCCAGCCAGAGCTAAAATTTCTGTTTGTTTTATTGAAGTCATAAAAGATGAGCTACACAAATACAGCATATTTTATTCAACTATAAAAATAAATATTAATTTCAGTATAAGCCTTATAATGTTTAGTGATCTTCCATTTAGTTATAAATTGACATTCTCTAAATGTATAATATAAAACTAGTGCTTTATTGCTAGTTTTAGTAAGACTCACTCTCACTTACAATTATTATCTTAGTACAGAGAGGAAGCATTTGTTATTGCTATCTGTTTTAGAGTGCAAAGGTACCTACCTATAGAAGCTAGTTCCTAATGTTTGGAGGTAGTCTCTCTCTTTACAAGTTGTAGCCAACTAAAAAAAGTGATGAAAATAAATTTCCAAGATTGTATCTTCATTTAACCTTCCAACTTTAATCTAACCTCTGCAATCTCAGTCTTTGTTTCTACTTTTTGTACACTGCAGTAGCTAAATTTTAATTTGCTACATTTATTTCTTCTTATAAAATATCACACCATTCCTGATCCTTATACTTATTTTATGTTGCTAAAAATAAAACCAGGACAATTTATTTTATAGATGTATTTTAGTTAGTGGACATTTGATAATGTAATTAATAGTAACAGTGTACCTAATTAACTAAAGATAATTCCTTTTCTCTTCAGAAAGAGAAAAGAATCAGTTATCTATTCACTTTATCTAAAGGCCAAATATGACACATGGTCAGTTTAATGCAGAACTTAATGCACTTTTGCATGGAATTTATTAAGAGATTGTTCAGATTCACTGTATTTTGCTGTCAATGCTAAAGAGCACCCCTAACTCTTTCTTGATAGTGGATAGCATTGGAGAGGTACTGCTTGAAAGATGGCTCTCTAGGAAACAACCATTGATAGTTGATTTGGCCAAGGAAAAGACTAGGTTCATCTTCTATTGATATTAAATTTTCAGGATTATCAGGAAATTATATATGATAGCTTCATTGTTTTACATTATTTAGTATCTCTGTTAAATTGATATTTTTAAAACAAACCATATTAATATATGTGTGTAAATTATTTGTCATAGACTAAAAGTAACTGTCAAACAATCAGTTGTAGACTACACGACCACAGCCTCACCATGCTAGATGTTGCTGTTGTGGCTTCCATAGGAAGTGTGTTTTTATAAGATGGAGTTTCTAGTTTCCATACCCAAATGGTTTTGAATTCAGAGTT
Organism: Acanthosepion pharaonis; assembly: GCA_903632075.3. Taxonomy (NCBI): domain Eukaryota; kingdom Metazoa; phylum Mollusca; class Cephalopoda; order Sepiida; family Sepiidae; genus Acanthosepion; species Acanthosepion pharaonis. The sequence continues at coordinate 566,035 of CAHIKZ030005176.1, read as the reverse complement.
GTTTTTTCCTTAGGCTGGCTGTCAACCAAAGCTTGAGAGCCCAGCCTATCTTATATTTAACCCATATCTGGGTGGAGAAGAGATGGGTTCATATCTTTCCTACAAGTATTTGTGTGGAAGCAAGCACAACATACCATTGAGAGGAGAAAATAATTATAATCACATTTCCCAAAAAATATAAACTCCTAAACAAAATATCAGAGCTCATTTCTCAAATGCAGACATGAAAACAAATTTCTACACTACCTACAACTGCATCCTGCCCAAAAAGACTAAATAAAATCCCACAACTTAAATCTAATAAACTTTATTTCAAATACCAAAACTTACAACCAAAGAAAAATATATGAAAGGAAAAGATACAGAACAATAAATAAATGAAAGAAATATATAAATGAATAAAATAATAAATAAATATATAAATAAAATAAGTAATCTAAGGATCATGACTATAAAGGTAATGAACCAAAGCGTTTGGTCCAACTAAAAGAACTGAGAAGTGCCAGTTTCCTCCTTCTCCATGTTCCTTAATTCTCCAGTGGCCTATATATAGATCCTGCTAAAGATCACTTGAGGTATGAAACTGACTGCCACCATACAGTATTGATTCCTATGTCCACACTGTCGATACCTATAAACATGCTATTTCTAGTACTGAGCACTCTTCCTCTACAAATATAGCAATATATAAGGAGAATGGATAATAATTGACCCTTGACATGAAGAGGTTAACATTATTATGTTCAGGGAAGTATCTATGTGGAAGCCTGCTCTAAAAAGTACCAGTTCCTGGAAAAAAATCTCTCTGGATAAAACTTTCTCCTTACATTTGGAGATAGAGAGGAAATAAAGGTGATTTGATCCTGTGGAAGTAGCATGGTATGTCCTAAAGGTCTGAACTTTTGGAACTAATTCAGATAAAATGAAACAATAATAAGTTTTAGTACTGAATGAATTTGACCCCAGTCAAGGAAATGTCTTAACAGAGGATGAAAAATATGATACTGAAATCTGAAAGTGTATTAGAATAGTGAAAGATGCCTCTCAAAAGCTAAACAAAGTATTAAGAAACAGGAAAATTTAATTAGAAACAAAGAGAAGATTGCTGAACTGCTATGTAATATGAATCCTCATATATGGCAGTGAATACTGGACAGTTTCCTCACAGATGAACAGGAGACTTGAGGCAACAAAGCTGTGGTTCTACAGACAGATACTGAGAATACACTAGATGGAGCATGTGAGTAACAAGAAAGTTTTGAAGAAAATAGGACTAATAAAGACACTTAGAATCAGAAAGAGTTGAAATTTTTGGAACACATAATGAGGAAAGACACCTTGAAGAATTTAACACTTACAAGACATACTGAGGGACAGAAGGAAGTAGTGAAAAACCTAAGAAGTTTGTGTAAATTGATATTAAAACAGGGAGTATGAGGTATAGTAAAAAGGTAAACATTGCTAAGAGCTAAAAAGTATAGGATCCCTCACATCCTGAAGGGACACGACTTATAGAAGTTATGTTGGCAAGATTTGGATTTTCTTTTGCTGCCCACTGACTTTACAAATAATTAACTTTCTATGCTGGACTTACTTTTTTGGTTTTATTCTAAAGAGGTGTAAGTTGACATATGCACATTTTACATGTTTTCCAATTTTGCAATGAACAAACTCTATAAGAATAACACAGACTGATGACAAAAAATATGTACAATGTATTTTTTTCATGTCTATCTTTAAGGTGATTTTTTTCTGATTTCACAAAAATGCATTTAAATCCTTTTAGAATCACACTGATGACTTATACACACATGCTTTGAAAAGTGTACAAATTAATCTGTTATGCATTTTTTCTAATTCTTTGGTCTTAAGTTGACTTACAAATTTAATTTCATGTTCTGATTAAGAAAATTTATCTAGTCATTTAAGTTTGCATTAAGAGATGTCATAAGTCTTTTCATTTTAGTATTGACTAAAGCTATTATTATTTTAAGGCATTTTCACTGATTTTATTCTGATAACATGTGCAATATAATTAATTCATTATGATTTTGAAGTGAAAATAATCAATAATCAAATTTTGAAGTGTAAATAATCAAATTTTGCAACATTACAGAAGTTTTTTTTTTTTGTAAAAAAATATCTTTTGACATCTCAGTGAATTTTTGTAGTAGTAGAATATATTCAAATCATTGTTCTCATTTTTTATTGTTATAAATATCATTACAGACATAATGCTTCAGTCAATTACCCTCCTACCATCTTCAGATGTCCATTATATATAGGATATCTTTTATGTCTTGATTATTGTTCTTGTGATGCCATTTCACTACCTGATCCAGAGCTTGAACTTACAGACATTGTGAAAGCAATGCTTGATTAACCAATGTTAATTTCTAACAAATAGGCACTTTGATTTAAACAGTATGTTCTGTATTGTGTAACCTTTTTGGTATGTTTGTAAATATTATCTGTTATTGGGTAGAAAATAGATTTTGGGTGTGTTTTAATATTGTATATATGTGGGTATGTAATTGTATTGGAATAGGGTTTATTTATAGGATAAAAAAAATTGTGATATTTGGTTCTTTTGTCAGATTTTGGAAAGGCTGTTGTGCTGAGAACTTCTCAACACCCCTTCATATATGTAATTTTTTTACAGTAAGGTTCACCCTGTACAAGCCCTGGGGGACACTTGAGGTAGAGGGTTATGTTAAGAGGTAGTTTATATGGATAGGAGGGGAAGATAATGGTTAACTCTAGACTTAATTAGGTTAAGATTGTAGTGATCAGGGAAAGATCCTCTTGGGAGTCTGTTCCACAGGGCAGTAGTTCACAGGCAGAAGCTGTTCAAGTGGAATTTACTTCTTGCCAATGGAATACAGAGGGAATATGGGTGGTTTGCTACTATGTAAGTGGCATAGTGGGTCCTAGCCATGAAAGTTAGACCAGGCAGAATCAAGAAATGTAGTTCATACAAGCACTTTCCATGGAAGTAGTGATAGAGCAGTGAGAGTCTCATCACATTCCACCTGTGAGAGAGTGAGAGGTTGGAAAATAATTCTTCTCCAACAAGGACTTTGAGATGCTTTTGAACTTTATCAAGACTGAAGAGTGAGGACTAAGCATCTCCCTTCAAATAAGGCAACAGTACTCCATTTTCAGTCTGATCTGTCTCTTATAAAAAAAGAAAATAGTATGAGGAGTCAGGTACTTACTAGAGTCAAAAAAATAAAATTCATTTGGAACGTAAAAGACTTTAAAGGCATAAATGAGATTTTATTCATTAATAATGTTTTATCACATTCATTTTTAAGGGAACAGGAAGAAAACTAGAGTAAATTTTTCATAACTCCAGTAATCAATCTTCACGTTTATATTTATTTTTTATGCTGACTAGTGACCAGTGATTCAGTTATATAGATGGTGAAGTTCATTAATATAAATTTCCTTTTATTTGCATTATTTAGTCAGACTAATGTCTTCTTTGCTGTTATTATCTCAACATTTCAGCTATTGCAATCTCCAGACTTCTTTAGATGTCTATGAACCGAAGTGATAAACCCAGAGGATTAGTGTTGGTTCATGAATTTGGTGACATTGTAATTGTCAGCTCAATCTCTGTAAGGGTTCAATTTGAAATTCACTTAAGGTTACCCAGATCAACAGATATCTGAAGAAGGCCAGAAGGCACAATAGACAAAATGTGATTATAACAAAAAAAATGATGACATTGTAAATAATGATCCTGGCCTGATGGTGGTTTCCCCTATAAGGGGGACACAGGTTTGAACACTGCTAGAACTCATATTTTCTTTATTAAGACTCTCAAATACACAGGTTGGTAGATGTAAATTTACACTATTTAAGAAACAGAGATGTTTACTCAAACTTGTGTAACCAATAAGTATAATGTTTAATGTTTAAAGTAATAAGAAATAATGTTGGATTATGAATAAAATCCATTCATTTCTTAGAATTTTCTCATCTCAGAAATTAAGACAAAAAAAAATGATATTTGTAAGTTTGATTGTATCCACATGGTATAAATATCTGCTGTGATAGTTATTTCTCAAGATTAAACTGACCAATTTTTTTGTAGTTACTAGGAAACACTGTCTAATCCTCATGACTTAATAGGAAATATCTATTAGACTGGAATTAATCTTTTATCCTGTTGTTTTTTGCTTTTTAGTTCTTAACATAAACATTAAGAAGTGTTGCCAAAAGCAATGTAAGATAAGCCATCTTATCATCAAACCTTACACAGTGGAAAAAACATTTGCTCAGCTAACCCATACATCCAAATTATACTGATTTGAAACATTCTACAATAGATAATAAAGAATAGTCAGAAGTGACATTGTAATCTGGCTACTTAACATAAGCCTGAAAGGTAGAAACATTTTTAATAGAAACTTTTAGTTAATCATAAATGAGTGTTTATTAAAAGTATGTTTATTACAAGCTTATTGACATGGAATCAGTATAAATTTTCAGATTTTATTATATTTTTTTAACTATTCATTTATCATCATCAGGATATACCAATTGTATGAATCCTCACAACTCTTTCTCTCCAGTCTTTATGATTATCCATCACATACAGTAGGTCTTCAGGTTGGCATATAGTGCCTTTACATATTTACTGAATATGTATGTTTTCAATGGGCAGCCAATGTTAGTGCATCACTGATAAGCTCATCCTTACTTCTTTTTTTAATCTTTTCTCCCCATGTAAGATGATAGGGCCACTAAGACACTGTAGCTTAAATAAGTCTGTATTGCTGCAACGTCACTTGTACAAATCACAATATCGCTGGTTCAATTCACCGTCTGCGCTTTCTTCACACATCATTACCTATAGCCAACGTTTCTATCCCCTTTTTCATGGCTCCAGCCCTCTTTTATCAGGCCAACACCGTGGTTCCTCAGCCAATCAGCGTTCTTCACTGTTATTTTCGGTTACATAGGCAAATTGCCTCCTCCAGTTCGACCAATCAGCACACGAATTGCTATTGGTGGAAGCATACCAAACTATACAAAAAACCCTCATCATTGCACATACTGTTAGAATGGCTGGATGGGAGAGTAATGCCATTTTCACGAAGCAAACTTGCTGATGTCACATGCCGCATGTTAAGGTAAGACCCTTATTTTCCTATACACCAGATGCAAGCCACTCTGGCTCGCTTGCTTCTACGGGGCTGTTCACCACAGACACAATGGATTACTGAGAATGAAAGAAAATAGCAAGGTATTAGTGAGAAGAAGATACAAAAAGAACAGGATTCAAGAAGATAGGTGTCAAGTGATGTTGCACTTAAATTTTTAAAACGTGTAGGTTATAAGGAAGCCAGCAGAGTTTCACAGGTGGGAAATGAAAAGAAACTATTAGAAATGGAAACTATTAGAATGGAAGTTTCAGTTACATCTAGCTATTTCAACAGTAAAATGATGAGACCTAATTGCCAATCTAGTACTACACTTAAATTCATGAGGTTGAGGTGCCAAAGAGACTGAAACTGAGATACCAGGTCAAGATCAATAACATTACAGGCTCTTTGGAGTTCTCCTAGAATGCCTTGCAAATTTTTTTCTTCTCTCCCATATGACTTGTGAGATAGGATGTAGATGGCTCAAGATCTGTTTTTTTAATATGGTGCTGTTTCCAGGATAGATTCAATACAATATGTATCATCTTTGTATACACGCCATCTAGCTTTTTCTAATTGTTTTGTCAATGTCCATGCAATGCTATTATAGAAGAAGACAGATATGGTTATCATTTAGAAGTCTAATTTCATTTTATCTGGTAAAAAATCATTATGCATTTAAGTTTTTAAATATATATATATATATATATATATGCACATTTTATTGAATATGACAGATAAGGTGCTTTTATTTGTTTTTTTATACAATTTCTCATGTGATCTAATAATTTTTTTCTTTTAGGATATAACTTATATAAAAACTGTCCAAATGTTCTTTTTATCCGAGCGCTTTCAGCTATACATTTAGCCATTTTCAAGAATTAAATATTTTAACTGTTAAATAAGAAATAGTTTGTTGTATGTATGTTTTATAAAATGTTTTCATTTTTCAAAACATGGTCAAGATATTATGTCCATGTTCAAAGTTATATTATTAAGTGTTGGTTTTTTGTTTTTATTAATAAGGCTGCTATTATTTTTAGACTTTTTTTGCATGTAGATGATGCTATTATATTAGTGTTGTCAATAAGTATGTTACGAATAGTGTCCAGTAGGTCTCCATGAATATTTAAATGAGATCTAATTGAGCTATGGTCAGAAAGGTGTAGAGTGAGTCTGCGTGTCAAACATGTTGTAGTGTGGCCTATATAATTATTTACGAATTTTGATTGATCAGGAATACAATTCTTTAATGGGCATTTAGATTCGTAAATAATATAATTTGCCCTATTTAATTTTATTCTAGGAGGTGAATTATTATTTTTAACTATAAGGTTAGAGGTTTTAAATTTTTTGTAATAAATAATTAATCTAATTTTTTTGCTATCGTCAACTGGTGTTATGCATTTTTTTTAAATGTATAGCCAAAAGCGCTCAAATAAAAAGAACATTCAGACAGTTTTTATATAATTTATCATCTGAAAAGAAAAAAAATTATTAGATTGCATAAGAAATTGTATAAAAAACTAAATAAAAGCACCTTGTCTGTCGTATTCAATAAAATGTGCATGAAGGAAGGATTGCTGCCTAAATACACAAATATATATATATATATATATATATCTCAATAAAAAACAGACAGAAAAACTATTCTTAGCCAACATGTTTCATCCACTGAGGGACTTTATCAAGGCCATGTAGGTTTTATTTTGTTGCTCATGTTTATATACAAAAGGAAGGATGTCATTGGTTTATGAAGGCTTTTAAATTTAAGAATGTTCATGACTATTCATCAGGTGGTTAAGAGGGCAGTCAAAATATGTGGAGGTAAAAAGTAAATGAGTACTGTTCAAGAAATATATATATATATATTTTTAATGAACATTGTTTAAATTTTGATTATATTGTTATAGTATGGAATGGATGTATTTACTGTGTATCTTCAAAAACATGAGGTAATGGATTTAACCACTTTTGATTTTTCAACATATTTGTGGATATGTATGTTGGCTTGGGAAAGCAGTAATTCTTCAGGAAAGTTGAGATTGAAAAGAAACCAGCGTATAGATTTATATTTTGATAAGATTCAATTGCAGCACTCTCAATAAATCCTACATTGTTTTGATAAAGTCCCTCAGAGGAAAAATGCATTGACTAAGAATAGATTTTTCTTCGTCTTTTTGTTCATTTTGTTCCTTTACACATACACTCTATCTGAAAATATATATATTTTCTGTGATTTTTTTCAAAATATTATCCATATCTTTGTTGCTCTGATCACAGAAAGAAAGAAAAGAACCATTGGCAAGAATTTTATTTAAGGATTACAATATATCTCTGTAGTCCAGGGTATAATGATAAATTACATCTAACAGCAATAACTCTGATCAGGAGATTGGAGGTTTCAAGGAGTGTGTAACCACTTCTTAATTGCTGATTTTCCAAGGTTCAGCCTGACCCAGGCCCTAGCTATGGGCAAATAGTGTGGTTTGGCAGATGATGCCTTTATGAGGACAATGTCAAGGCACAATGCCCAAGTGCAGGAATGATGGATTCCTCAGTTGTCATTAAAGTCTGAGTTGGGATGACAGCTAGAACAGGCAATCATGTCAAAAATATTTTTGTTTCACTAGTATTATGGTAAGCTCATCAACAGACTCTGTGTTAGACAGTTCCGGCAGACCTTGGAGTTGTGCCGGTAAAGTCTCTGGCTTGGCCTCCTCCTGAATGTGGGAAGCAGGGTCGGGCCATTACAGTGAATCAAGAAAGCACCTGAGAAAGTTCAGGGTTGGTTCACTCATTGTGAACACCTTAAGAGGAAGAGTATGTGAAGTGGTAAAAATAGTGTTTTACAGGAAGGTGGATGTTTGTTGTTTCCAGGAAACTATATACCGTAGTGGCAATTGCCGTACAATCTAAGGGAGTGACACCAAGTATAAACTCTCCTGGTCTGGAAATGACAAGGGTGATGCTGATGTGGAAGTGTTGGTGGTGTAGGAGTGGATTGAGAAGGTGTTTAAAATGGTACAAGCATCCGAGTGGATCATCCTGGTAGTGGGCTAGCACACGTTCTCCTTCTTGTTTGTTTATGCTCCTCTGAGCAGTCTTAGTGATGCTGTTAAAGATCAATTTTATAACCAACTGCATGCTGTTACTGCCAGGATTCCGGCTTCTGAATTTCTGATCCCATGTGGGGATTGGAACAGTCATGTGTGGAGCTCTGGTACCTGGCTTCAGAGACATGCATGGCAGACTGGGCTATGGCTGGCCAGACCCCCAATGCCATGGGAGAAAGGATCATGCAGTATATGCTGGCATTTGATTTACTTCTTGGCAACACCCGTTTTAAGAAACGTAATAACCACCTTGTACATATCAGGAAATGCTTCTTCATAGATTGACTTCATCCTGTTTCACAAGAGTATGCACAAACTTGTCTCAGATGTGAAGATGATACGTGCTGAGGTTGTTGCTCTACAGCATTGGTTCTTGGTGTGAAGTATCAAAATCATCATCCCACCCCTGACTAAGTGTAGGTCCCACCCGCTACCATTTGAGAGTCTGGAAGCTCAAGGATGCTCAAACAAGTTGCCACTTCCAGGAAGTTTTTGACATGTTATTGTCTCTGCAGGGGTAGCCCATGCTACCACTGAGGAGAACTGGGCTAGCCTTAAGTCTGGCTAGCTCAAGACAATGGAGAAGGTTTGTGGCACAGCTAAGCCTCACTGATGGCAAAAAGAAACATGGTGGTGGAATGACTTTGTGGAAACCTCAATTAGTGCCAAGTGGCAGGCTTTCAAGGAATGAAAGGCTGGCAAGGGCACTAGAATGGCTTGTAACTCAGCCAAGTGCATTGCCAGATAGGCAGTGCATCATGCTCACCACATGGCTAACAAGGTGGTCTATGAGAACATTGACCCTAAGTTGTCAGAGGTCTTCTGCCTCACCAACCAGATGTGGCAGGAGAATGTGAATGTTGTTGGACACAAACCAGTGAGGAATAATGTGGGTGAGATGTCCATGAATGAAGTAGCAAAGCAGAAAGCATGAAAGGCTGCGCAATGTGGATTTGATTGGGACCCTGAGCACCTGTATGCTGATGCTTGGAGCTATGTCCATGTCGATGGGGGATACAGCCAGGAGTTTGAGGTGAAGGTTAGTGTCCATCAGGGCTTGGTACTCAGTTGACTGCTTTTCATTGTTATACATGAGGCCCTGTCATGCAAGTTCCATGCTGTCTTCTCCTGGAAGGATCTCTATGCTGATGAATTGTAATCACTGATTCACTTGATGAGTGTGTCAGGAAGCTCCTGGCTTGGAAAGATGCTGTGGATATAAACAAAAACAACCACTGAAGAAGAAAAGGTCTGAGGAATTCTGCAGAATGTATTTAGACAAAACATATGAGAAATGCTGAAAAGTTCTCAGCCCAACCAAGAAGCGATAAAAGAAAATTCTAATGTTTTGTCATTTGATCAAATTTTGGAAAGTGGGCTAGGCTGCAAACCTTTTGGCAATCTCTTGTCACCAAAACAACAAAGTTAAGGATATAAATACAAGTATTTCATGGAATAATTATTAAAGTTTATCTGATAATTTTAACTTATATGTGTTTAATAATTGGCACATTCTGTTTTTGTAAAATACTTTTTCTTAGATTTGATATAGATTTTTTAAAACTTTTTTATTTGTGTATATATCTCTGAAAAATGTCTTTCCAGTTTTATGGTCTATTAACAGAACATTGCAAGCACTTATGTTACTGAACCAATATTTCCCTTCTGAATCAAGTATAAACTTTACTTGATATGTCATTATATTAACCAACCAAACCTAACTACTTGTAATACTCTCCTCTTCCATATTGTGAATGATAGCATTTTACTGAGATCTGTTTAGTTTTGGGTGACTAAAGGCATAATTTCCTTGATTTAGTTCCGTGAGGTCACCAGTCATTTGGCAATATGATATATCAAAATAAAACTTTATGGTGAACTGTTTATCAACACTATTTGAGTAGAGGCAATTTGTTCTTAAATGCATCAGTTTACCATTGAATGATAAATGAAAAATCTTTAACTATTTGGTTAGAGTCAAGCTGTAATATCAATTCATATTATAATTCTTTATAGGTAAGGAAACGTTTGTCTAGATTTTGAGCAGCTAAAAATGTTAATTTTAAAACTATAAAAAATATTAATTTCATTAAAAAAATTACTTGGTAATTTTAGACGTATGTTATATAAGACGCTGAAACAAATGTGGAAAAATAAAATATATACATCAGATTTGTGAAGATGTTAAAGTAATCACTCTGCAAGTGTATGTGTAGTTAAGACATGGCAGTTTCTGTTTCCAATCTCTTTACCCTGTTATGAGGATGCATTTCTATAATAAGGGATTCCACTGAGTTCTACTTGTTATTACAAAAAAGTTTTCATTCATGAAATAGTTGTAAAATAGAGAAATTAGAAATAGAATGTTTGGAAGATTCTAGATCATTCTGTCGGAGTTACCTCCTCCTTCAGTTTGTAACCCTTTCACCAGAGGTCTCTCTTTCCTGGCTATAAATAGCCAATGACCCTTCGCTTCGACCTCTTTTTCCCTTTCAGGCCTGGGCACTAACACCCCGAGGTAAATTTCTCTGCTTCCTAGAGGACTCTAACTATCAACCTCGAAATGTAGTCGCTAACAAGGGATAGCGTGCACACACGCACGCACACACAGAATATTCACACATGCACGCACATACAGAATATTCACACACACTTTGTCCTTCGTACTGTTTCCCTGTATTGTAACTTGTTATGAATATATATTTGTTGTGTATACATATATTATCGGTCTTGTTTTGTTTGCTTTCTTTTCCTTCTTCTTTGGACTTAATCAAAGTCCAACCTTTTTATGTAGTTGGGCCCGGTGGGCAGGAGTATCTGAACCTTACAGGCGTTTCGTCCATGTCTGACTTCTATCAACAACTTAACTGCCATGGCCCTCTACAATTCTAGTATATTCGAGAAAAATCTAGAAATATGCAAATTAGGTGTTAGCCCCTATAAAAATGGGATTTTGAAAAAGGGTTGTCAGTTGATGAATGAGAATTTGACGTTGTTCTAGTCAATTTTTGTCATTTATCGACTCACGCGTGACTGGTTTGTTTGGATTTTACCCGTTTTTTGTGTTAATCTGCATTTTTGGTTAAGTTTATTCCTTTTATTACTGCCTGTTTATAAGACTGTTTGAAAAGATTTTGATTTTTTTCTTTTCTGTTCGCATTCTCCTCAATTTTTATTTTTATCCTCTTAATCTTTTTTTTTACTTTTTATTTCAGTCTTTCCCTTTTTCTTTTCTCTTTTAATTATATCTCCGTTCTCTTTATTTTTTTTTTACCCCCGTCTGTGTTACGTTTTCTGACTAATTCTAATTTCTAGTATTTTCTTTCTTACCTTTTAATATCTGTTAACTTATTTCTTGTGTAGTGCTTTTTTCGTGCCAAATTTGTACTAATCCTTGTATTGTTTCTTTGTATTGTCTAACGTGTCTATTTTCTTTTGTTTACTTTTTTGACTCGCTTTCTTAACGTCAGCCATTTTTGTTTTTGTAACTAGCTTCGCTAATTTTTTTGATAGTTTCGTATTTTTTCTTGTTTACCTTTGTCAACCGTTTCATTGTTTATTTCGTTGTTTGTATTTTAAATTTATTTGTTTTCGCCTTTAGGCGAATTTTGTACTTTTTAGTTCGCTTTTTGTCTTGCCATTTGTTTTAATTGTTGTCCTTTGTAAAACCTTTTATTTATCGCTTTGTCGTTATTTTTGCTATCTCGCCTTCGGCGATTTTTTTTTTTTTTCTTTTTTTTCGCTACTAGCGATCTTTATTATTTACCACCCCTGCACACACCGCCTATAGGCGTTCTTTTGATTTTTTTTACCACCCTCCTCCCTTCCCATTTTTTCACCCTCCCTCCCCTTCCCTTTGAAAAAAATGGAGAAGAAAAAAAAAAATCGTCTTTTTCTTATAAAAAAGAAAAAAAACTTGTCATCCCTGACCTAAAAAGTCTGTGAAAAACATTTATTTTCTGTAAAGAAAAACCACCTGACAAAGACGACACGGAGGAGTATCCTGTGTTACCAGGTACTTCATCAAATGTCAATGAAAATTCTCCCCATGAATCTACGGAAGGCCAAAATGGCCAAAAATCCACAAGTATGGATGCCCAAAATGGCAATGAAAATTGTATGGAGGCCAATAGTGCCTCAAAATCTGACCCAAAAATGAATAATTCAGAGGCCGGGAATTGCCCTCGTGTTGGAAGTCCCCAAGTTGTATCATCAATGTTGCGGAATTCTTGGAGCGAGCTAAGAGTTACGCACACCTTGTCGTAGAAGGTGGACTCTTGGAAGACACCCAGGAACTAAGTAAAATTGAAAAAGAATAGTGTCAGTCTTCGTCGTGGACAAGCAAACACGCAAAATTTGTCGCTCGACGAAAGACACAGTGATAAAATCACTGGAGTCCCTGGGGTTCAAGCCCCTCAGAGTTGTGAAAGGGGCACGCTTTGTCATGTGGGACGTATTGTTACCCACACCGGAAGATTGCGAGATAGCTTCGAGCAAGGACTTGATTACCAAAGATCTAATTCTGCGGACAGAGTACCTTGGCGAAGAAGGACCAGGGTTTCAATATATGAGGTCCCTCCTCAGGGTCTCGGGGAACATCTCGCGGCCTACCTATCCCAGTTCGGAGAAATACTAGCCGCATCTTGCGATAGCCTGAGCGGGGGGTGGAGTTTTGATATCCGTTTAGATGAAAAAGCCTTCCTCTCCATCCCCAACTGCCTGGTAGTAGGGAAATTGAAATTGCCGGTCATTGTGACCGGCCGGAAACCGGTATGCTGGAAGTGCGGAAAGACTGGTCACCTTTCCTCTTCCTGCCCAGAGAAGAAGGCCTCTGAGTTCAATCTCCCGTTGACCAGAATCCCCTCTGACCGAGTCTTTACCTACCGCCTCGCCTGTAATGGGCATGCCAGCTTCTGGGACCGGTAGGGAAACTCCTCCGGTTGGTCAAAAGACCACATTCCCCAAAGAGCCTTCGCCCTCTGCTAGTGCAGGTGCGGAGAAGGGGGAGGGGGAATGGCTAGTTGCTGGTAAGGCCAGAGGGAAGCGCCGGGCAGCGGGTCCTCAGTCCCCTGAAGCCCCAGGGATGAAACGCACCAACAGCCCCACTCCCACTGGCAACGTTAAGGGCGATGCCCCGGCCTCTCAAATGTCTTTCCAAGACAAACAAAAGAAATTCGATCCCGGATTTGAAAAGACGGAAAAAAAAATTAAGAGCTCAAAAAGAAGCTAGATAGTCAGCGCGTCTCTCAATCTTCAGACCCTTCTCCTTCCACGTCCTCTACACGGTCCATACCCTCTCCTAAGAAACGACCTTCGTCCCAGATATCTCCTTCCAAATCGCTTCCCCGCAGTAGAGATCCCAGCCCTTACAAACACCGATCTTTTTATACTCCCCTCAACACACCCACTCCTTCCCCTGTTAAACTAAAACCGTCCGACACTCCTCTACATACGCCAAGTCATTCCCTACTAAAAAGCGGACATGCCACCTCCCGCTTCCAAACGTCACCGAAGCCCTTCTCAGGAGATGAAAGATAAAAGAAGAAGGCACAGAAGCCTATTTATAACTCCGGAGAAGACGTTTGTCGTATTACCCCTGCCCAGGCCGAAAAGGCCAGGGACTACGGCAACCGTATAAAAGACTTAAGATATTTGCTCTCGATTCGACAATTGGCGGACAAGGATATAGAAGTGCCTCAAAATTTCCCGCTGGCCCAAAGGGTTATTACAGTCATCAGAACTGGACCTGCGGCTAAACCGATTTGGGCTATGCTCGATGAGGCCATCAGTGCTTTCAAAATGGCTTTGCCGATTGCAATCACTCAGAACGAACAATTAAATAATTTAAAAGCAATTTTGTGCAGGGAGGGTCCCAGTTTTAGTTCACCCCTCCCTGTATAGAGCTCTTAAACTGACCTTCCCTGGGATATCGGTGGTATCTCCCAAGACGGCACCATCAAGACTGAGATGGGCCATGGGTCTATGGGAGAGGCGGTCGGTATCCTTACCCCGTCCATGTTTAATGCAGGTAAACAACCCTAATCGGACTTCTCATGGCTCTCTGGTTAGCTACGTTAAATGTGCGGGGCCTGAGGTCCGAGTCTCGCAGGCGAGGCTCTCTCGTGACCTTCAGCGCCTCGGGGTGAATGTTTGTTGTGTGCAAGAGACCCGGTTTTCTTCTCATGACCATGAGGATATACTGTCTAAGGGTTCGCCCTTTATTCAGCATGTTTTGATGGTCGTTCGAGGGGTGTCTCTTGGCTAGTGAGCAAGTCTTTGAAGGCTGCATGTACCCTTGTCTTCGCAGATCCGGCGGGCAGGCTTTGTGTGCTGGATGTTACTATAAAGGATAAGGCTTTACGTCTCATTGGGGTTTATGCGCCCAATAGTCATACTGAGCGGCCTGCTTTGTTTCGGCAGATCGAGCCGTTTTTTGACGACTTCTCGTCGGGTAGTCTTAGGGGGATTGGAATGCCGTCCTTGACCCCGAGATAGATCGTATAGGTAAAAAACCGGGTACTAACAATCCTGATGTGAAGGCATTTCGGGACTTTATCGGCAGGTTTGATCTTGTCGATAAGTACCGGAATGAGCACCCTCAGGAGGTAGCATGGACTTGGACAACTAGTGGCAACTCGGCTCCTGGCTCGCTTGCGAGCTACCTGGACCGAGTGTTAGTTAGAGAGTCGATGTAGGGCTCTTAGAGTGTCCAAGTTTCCACTATATAGTTTATACGGATCATAGGCTTGTCCGGGTCCGTGTAAACTTAGATAAACCTAAGGTTAGAATGGCTGGTTACTGGAAATTTAACTGTTCACTTTTTTGGTGAGCAGGATTTCCGGGACCAGCTGCTACTAATGATTCAGAGGGAATTGACGGGGGCGGTTGTGGGTAATGCCTGGTGGGGAAAATTAAAATCTAAGATTAGAACATTTGCTGCCGATTTTAGTCGTCGACTCAATCTAGATAGATTAGCGGCGCAAACGGCTTTAGAGGAAAAAAAGGTCGATCGGGCTGTTAAATCCCGTGTTAATGGGGACATAGTCTTAGCTAAGGCAGAGTTGGCCTCCTTGCTTATCAAGAAGGATCAAGCTCTGGTAGTTAGGGCTAGGCTAAAAAGAATGTCTTCTGAGGCGACGAATATGGCCGCTGAATTGCGTGCAGAGGAAAATCGGAACACGGCTAAGCGACATATAGCGTGCGTCACCGATAAGCGGACCGTGACTACAAGCGCGTGCATATGCGAGGCCTTTCGGCTTTACTTTCAGGATCTTTTCACCAGGGAGCCCGGTCTGAGCTCTGCTCAGTTCGATGCCTATTTGGCTGACTTTCCCTGCCTTGAGGCAGCTGAAGCGGCTAGGTGCGAGGGTCCCATAACAGAGTCGGAAATCTGGGAAGCGCTGAAGCAGGTTGGCCTGGATAAGTCTCCGGGACTAGATGGTCTTCCCTACAAAGTGTACTTGAGGCTGTCGCTCGTTTTTGTTCCTTTGCTGCAGCTGATTTACAACCACTGGATGAGGCAGGGGTCTTTACCTCGACGCTTCACCAGGGGTGTGATCAAGTTGCTGCGTAAGCACAAGAACGGTGGGGATGGGTTAGGGAACTTTCGCCCTTTAACGATGTTAAATACTGACTTAAAGATTTTGGCGAAGATCTTAGCCAACCGTTTGCAGCTTGTCCTGTCTCGTCTGATTGGCCCCGAACAGACTTGTGCTGTGAAGGGCAGGACGATTCAGGATAACCTTCATATGGTACGCTTGATCTTAGAACAAGTCGACAGTGAAGCCGCGCTGATCAATTTAGATCAGTCCAAGGCCTTCGATAGGGTTGACCATCGGTTTCTGGAGGCTGTCCTGTCGGCGGCCGGTTTCGAGCCGACTTTCGCTCCTGGATCCGACTCTTGTATGCGACCCCGGTACGCTGGTGGAAGTGAATGGGGTAAGGTCGGAGCCTTTCGTATTGTCTCGCTCCATTCGTCAAGGTTGTTCGCTATCGCCCTTGCTTTACGTTCTTGCGTTGGAACCTTTCCTTCGCAAGTTAAAGGTGAATCCGGTCCTGCGCGGAATTACCCTGCCTGGCGCCACCACCTCAGCCAGGTATTCTGCCTATGCTGACGACGTTTCGGCTCTTGTGTCGAGCAGAGCCGAGATTGACGAAGTCAGCAAAGAAATAAGTGGGTATGAGATGGTAACAGGGGCCAGGATCAACCGCGATAAGTCTGTGGGCTTGCGGTTGGGTGCGTGGAAGGAAGTTTCTCTTCCCGGACCTTTCCTCTGGACGGGTGGGCCGATCAAGATACTCGGCGTCTGGTTCGGTCCTGATCTCCAGTTGGAAATGAACTGGTCGGAGGTACAAGGGAAGGCCGAGATCGCGATTAATCTGTGGTCTCGGAGGAGACTTTCCCTGAAGGGAAGGGCGGAAGTTTGTGGTTCACACATCTATCCGATCCTCCTCTGTGCTTCCACTCCCGTATGCCCGACTAATGTCATTATTCCGGACCTTGTTCTCTTTCTTGTGGAGAGGCAAGGCCCCTATGGTATCTCGCGAGGTCTGTTGCCTCCATCCCTCTGAGGGCGGTCTGGGGATACCTAGCATTGAGATTCGTCAATATATGCTTCGCATTACCTTTTTAGACCGAATGTGTCGTGGGTCGAATGAGGAGGGTGCCTTTTGGAAAGAAGACGTCCAGAAACATTTTCCGTCCCTGAAAAAGTGTGCACTCGTGCGAAGAAGAGGCCGGCCGTACACCACGTGCCGAGTGCTCTTTTATCGTGAATGTCGTCGCGCTCTGAAGCTCCTCTTACGGGCTTCGGATGGCCTCTCCAACGCCCAGGCGTTGTCTCGCAAGGCATTATATCAAGTTTTAGTCAGGGGGTCCGTACAAGACGATCTGATTGGCGAGCTTGGTCTTACGAAGCAGGAGACTCGCTCGATATGGCCTTGGGCGCCCGGGTTGAAATGCCTCAATAACGATGAGGCATCACTCACCTGGCTGGTGATTCGTGAAGCCCTCTGGGTCGGCAAGAGACTTTGTTCAGCAGGCTTGAGAAATATCCAAACTGTCGTCGCTGTGGGGGAAGTCAAGACTATTGGTCACGCCTTTTTTTTTCAGTGCAGGGCGGTAGTGCCGTTGTGCAAGTTTGTTGAAGGCCTCATGGTTCGCATGCTGCGGGGAAAGTTTTTTGTCCTGGAAGCCAGTTCTGTTTGTAGCAATGTGGTACCGCAGATGACGAAGGCTGAACACTATGTGTTCTGTTGCTTACTAGGGGTTATGAGAGTCGTGATTTGGACGACACGTCAGAAGGGATTCCATGAGGGCGAGAAGTTCACTTTTTCCCAACTGATCTTGTTCTTTAAGCATCAGCTTAAAGTCAAGATCAGGACGGAAAGGTGGCGGCTCACCTCATCGGAATTCAACAAAAGGTGGGTGAATCCTGCGCGTATGTGCCGAGTAAAAGGGGCTGACCTTGAGTGGCAGCTGGATGCCGGTTAGGCATTAAGGATATTGTTTTCCTGGGTTCAACATAGGCAACCCATCCCGGAGTTAGGTTAGATTAGGTTTTTTGTATTTTTCTTTTAGTTTTTCTATTCTGGTAAACTTAGCTAGGGTGTGTTTGCTCATTGGTCCCCCTTTTATTTCTGTCCCCATTTTCTTTTCCCTTAGTTTAACTCCCCATCCCCTCCCTCGTTTTAGGTGGTCAGTGATGTCAGTTCTCTGGTAGATGCGGGGCGCCTTTCGTTTTTCGTGTGTGTGTTTTTCATAATTGTTGTTGTGTATGAATGAGTGTGTGCCTGTGTGAATGCTTGGGAAGAATGAGTGTGGTCTTATTTTCATAAGTCCCGCATCGATTTCGTCCGGTTAACTGATATTTCTGCCACTTTCAAAAGTTTGTGGGGGGTTTTATTACTAACACTAATTTTATTTGGTCTCTTGTAAATATATTTTGTCATTTTGTATATATTCATTGGGGATCATTTTAGAAGTTGTTGTTTTTATGCCCCTCCCCCCACAGACAATATTTTGTACATAAGGGGATTATTTAGGTTTTTTCATGGAGTCAAAGAGGCATTTTGGTGTTTGTAGTAAGAAAGATATGGATAAATGTGTTGTTTTGGTGAAAGGAATATTGTTCTGTATGATAGGGTCAGTGGTTGTGGCTAGCTAAGTTTTAATCTAAGACAAGTGATGACCGTCCTTTACCCCAACCCCCTTTTTCGGCCTTGTGCCACATTTGTACAAAGTACAATAAATAATGTTGATGAATGGGAATTTCTGCTGTTATCAACTCCGGCTTTTGATTCAAGGACTATTATATCCAGCCGAAAGAATCTCTGTAAAAAGTTGCCGACCAGCCAAAACCCAAAAGAGAATTTCATGGAACAAAGTTGGTAAATAGAATTTTGACTAATTTTCATTGACCAAACTAAAAATTAATATTTATTTACACACCTTTGTGGATTTCCAAATATAGCACTTAGATTACTTCACTAGCCCTAAAGTGATAAAGATATTTGATTCCCTTTCCTTCTTCCTCGTAACACTCCGCCAGTAACTCTTTGTTTTCTGTTTTGTAGGCCACAATTGTTTATCATGTATATATTTTATGTTCTGTTTTAGTAAATTAAATATTTGTTTGTAATTTAGCTCTGTGTGTGGTAAATCATTTTTTTCCTTTGTTACAATTATCAACACGTAACAACCCCCAACATTGAATGTACCCTTTTCAACATGTTTTGCTGATGTAACCCTTGAGTTGGCCTTTTCCCCTGCTGTATTCATTTTTGTCACTTTTTAAAAATCTTTCAACTTTATCTCTTATGCATTGGGCTACTGCTAATACATTTACGGCTTCATATTATTACTAACTTCTGTTTTTATATATTTATAAATGCAAATATATAAAAATATACATAGTCCATAGATATGAAATACATCACCTTTCAGTACTTATGTTTGTATTATTTTTGTTGTTTTACATCTCGTTATCAACAAAAACATAATATTGCATAACATTGTAAGTGATTATTATGTTAATAAATATACAATCTTGGATCTTTTGATACAGACATTTTTCAGAATAATGACTGTAACATATCTCTGGCTGTTATTTAACAGACCTCAGATTCCATGTACTTTTAAACTTTTGACAATATTGACTTTTTTTTTTTGGTGGGAGGTAGGAATTGTTATTAATTTTGAATTACTGACTTGAAATTATTTCAATATTTGACTCTATTTATCTAGTCTATCTTACTCTCATAATGACAAAATTGATAATATATGAACATTTTCAATCTGTGCAACATGGATATCATTTTCAACAAGACTATAAATATAAAGTTGTGGGAGAAATATTGATGTCAATTATTTATCTGTACATATGACATGCAATATTGTTAATTAGTCCTTGTATATTTGAACCTTCAGCTGATAATTTGTTTTTATATTTTGAAAAGATTGCAATGAAGTGTATCTAGCGTGAATAGATTTGGGCTTTTGATACAGGATCTAAATATTAATTTTCTTTTCTCTTGTATTCAGTTGTATTTATAATTTGAGGATTTATTCTGACTACTAGTAAAACTACTTTTTATTGTGTTTAACTCATCATTTTAACTGGTCTGGTTTCAAGACTTTATCAGGTGAATGTTAGATCTGATTAAGTTTTATGGGACTTTAGGATACACCTTTAGTTCATTTATGATAGTGTACTTACTTGATCACTGCTTGTGTACTCCTTCAGAAATGAACTGTAAATATCATACTATCACTTTATATGAAGGTGAGTCAGTAAGTCTGTAGCTAATATGTAATTGATAAAGAAAAATTCAAAAACTTATTTATCCAACTTCAAGTTTCACACATACATCACTCATCAGGGTTAGATAAATTGCTTGATATATGTATATATGCATGATATTTTAGAGGTCATGTTATATAAAATGCTGAGACAGATATGAGAAAAAAATAAGATTTATGCATTATATTTGTAAAGTTGTTAAAGCAGTCACTCTGCACATGTATGTGTAGTATAAGAAGTATTACTTTCTATTTTAGGTGAATTTTGATCTGGAGTTTTGACTGTATTAGGTTAATTGCTTTGATGTAGCAGGACATTATGTTGAAAAATAAATAAATAAATATTGTGTAAAATGAATGCTTTTTTTTATCATTAGGATACAGATTTATTGATCTGATTCCTATGTAAAAATAAAAATTTAAAAACTAAAACTATAGGATCTTAAATGCTTGACATATTAGATGAAACAATGTAATGTTTAAAATTAAAAGAAGGAATAGTGAGGTTATTAGTTTGAATAAATTACTAAATTGCTGCGACATCTCAGAACATCAGAAAATATGGTTTTTAGGTCAACTACTATGAAGAGTTAAAAAAAAAGTAATTCATGGAACCTCATGATTTGAAATTGGAAAATACAGAATGCTAACAACTTGATCATTTAAATGCATTCTCAAAATTTTGTTTTTATTAAAAAGTTGTTTTTTCCTCATTTTCACTTGCCTTTTAATGGCTGATATTTTTTACATGACAGCCATAATGTTGCTTTTCAACTAAAGATTTTCATTTTATTGATTCATTCTTTTAGACCACTTTATCATGATTCAGCATTTTTCATGGAGTGAATCATGATCTGTCAAGATGACCTCTATACCCAACTTAATAGAGAAAGTATCTCCATTTTATTTTTGATTTGAACTCTTTAATTTTCACATTTTTCATTAATGTACTATCTTAGTATATTAGTTCAACATTACTGCAGTTTGAGTAAAATAAATTATATTTTTATTATTTTGGATTTTGGATACTTTCTAGTTTTTATAACATGATTTTCTTCAAATATGGCCATGGCTATGCTATCTCATTTACACTTCCTTTTGTTTATCTCTTGAAAGATCTATATTTTATTCCTATTTTGATTTCTCATTTTGGAGTTTCTTTGTCTTCTTGTCAGTTCTGCAGTAACTTCTGATTCTCAAAAGTAATTTTTTATTATTCTGCTTATTTTTATTAGAAAAATCAACATCATCCTCAATACTGAATAGTCTTATTCTACCATCTTTCCTTTACACAAATCATCTCAAAGATGCAAGTATTTATGCTTTGTTGTCAATTTCCTTGTGTTTTTGTAACCCCTCTGGTCATTGATCTTGGTCAATGGCAACCAATAATGCAACTCCACACTCATCAATCCTCATCAACAGTAACCATATAATGTCACCTCATGAGTTCATCCTCAAGTTCCTTCAGACCACCATGGTTATCATCTGGTTGACTCTTCACTGGTTTATGTGTGACTCTGTCACTGGTAAAATGATAGTAGGCATGGTTCCACTTAACTTAGCTGATGTTTGTTCACAACCATTCACTTGTCTGCCACAATGTGTTTTTTGATTTCAGAGGGTGAGAAGGTCGCTGGCGAAGCAAATTGAAGTGGAAAAAAAAATTTTAAAAAAAGAATCCTTTGGAATAAAGAATTAACTCAGGTTAAAAATGTAACGATGATTTGGTTTATATATGATTTGTTGTATACAGTGGTTTTAACCCTTCCCACTTGTTATAATCAAATGACACTTGGATCCCTTTTGGAGTCTGCAGCTTGTTTTAGTAATAACTTAAATTTCTGGTCATCAGGGCTGGCACAAGGTCTTGGTCAGTACGTCTCTGTGAACAATGTGGATTCCAGTAGCAGTAGGGTGGGGAGTCTCTACAAGTTGTCCAAACCTCTGGCTTATATAGAGTTCTGAATCCAGCAGGGGTGGGGTTGACTAAAGTCTGGGTTTGGTTTTCTTCTACTCTAAATATCAATTTTTTCTAAAATTTCAATATATAAAAATACATTTACTCAAGTGGTTTTTCAAATAAGGGGTCTGCCCAACCTTCTCTTCCTTCTTCCACTTTCTCAAGCAACTAACCTCAGCTTGCTCCTAGGGCTGGTGTGATGAATCTAACTTCCAGATGGTGTAGTGAAAGGGATTTTCAGTCATTAATCATTTTTTATCAGTTTGTCCTATGCTGTGATTTCTTGATTGACCAGACCACTGAAATATTGAGAAAAAAAAGGAAAAAAAAAAAAAATTATTCCCATTCACTTTAGTGATAAAAACAAAAGTTTATCTTTTCTCTTTTTATGTGTTTTTATGATCCACAGACCACACAGCCTTTTTGTCTATGGTCACTCCAAAATAGTAATTCATTTTTCCTTTATCACTTTATCAAAGGAATCCAAATTAATGTTTGGATATAGAACATTTCTTCTGGATGAATATCACAGAAATTATAATGATGAATGTGTCGAGCTGGCCTCTATCTCTGTGGGAACACTACCTTTCTGGGTGGCTGATGCAAACCAAATGTTTTTTCTTGGCTTTTTCATTCAAAGTGGTCTTTAAACATTATTTTGGTGATCACCCTGGTCTCTTTATCGACAACATATGTTATTATTTTGTCTGATATCTTCACGGATAGCTTAATGATCTCTTTCACATTGGTGGAAAGTAGGAGAGGACAGGTAGTCTTGGTTTTGCTCAATCTTACTGAATTCTGTCTAGTTAAATTTGGGTTTGATTCTTCTTGGAATCATTTTAAAACATGATTTTTCAACACATTTTGTTTTTAATTTTCTTCTCAACTTTTTAATCCATCTTCCTATGAATCTCAACAATTACCATCCAGTTAGTAGGCAATTTCCTATTCCTTCTTTCTTTCTCTTTTTTGTTTGATTAGTCCCCAGAGATCCTAGTGTCACATTTTGATTCAAATTTCTCAATTCTATTCTTGTCCAGTTTTGGAACAGTACTGAATGTCTTAAAATGGATACCACACAGTTATTTATTCCTTTGTTCTAGTTTTAGTTGTTTAGTTTCAAGTATTTTTCTTATTCTTCTGGTGGATGTGCAGATGGTGTAATGAATGACAGTTCAGAATCAGAAGTTGTAAAACTGAGTTCAAATTCCAATCAGCTTCATTACATTCACTTACATGCAAATACCCTGGATGAATCCATTTCCTCCCAGTTGTGGATTAAATAGTAAAAGTTGTATCTGGAAAAATGATTTTTTTTCTTAAAAAAAAGTTGTTGATACAATACTTACTCCCTAAAAAAAAGATTATTCTTAAAATCCCAAATATGTTTTAGCTTTAAATAGCCCACAAAGGTTTGACAAACTGTAAAAAACAAATCAGTCAATCTTTTTACTGACTTTTGGTTTTCTATTGTTGTGCTAGATTGACTCCATTTCCAGTAACAAGGGTGCTTGTATCAAATCCAAGGCATCATGAATACCATAGTATTTTCAAAGAAATTTCATAATACCACCACCCTGTCTGGGAATTTGGCATTTTCATACACTTGTACTAACATATTTGGGATCTATTTTAATGAAACACTACTTGTATTTTTAATTTGTTATATTTTCATGTCTAATATACCTATGTGACAGGGATGAATCAGACAGAATCTGGTGTATTTGGGACAACCCTTTAAACAAATAAGTTCATACTCTATGCGCACAATAGCCAGTAGATGGTGTCAGTTTGGTTCTGAAATTTCGGCACATACACATGTATTAAAATAGTGGTACTAAATGGTGTTTCACCTATTTTTGATTAAATAGCTATGTACCAATTTCCTGAGTCCCACTTAAATTTTATTATTTTAATCAAGTTCTTGGTTCAGGTAGTTACTATTTTCTGTAGGTCTCTAGCAATGCAAACACAAGAATGCATATGGTTGTGATCAGAACATTTCATGAGACTTCTTAAAATATACAGTTGTGCCTCCCATAGTGTGATACTTGTTATGGTCTCACCTTTCCTTCAACCTAGTTTCACCTACACCCTTCCACAAGGAAAACCTTGGTTTATTTTTTAACTCATTGTTTACAATGAATTAATTTCCGTTATTTTGATTAGAAAATAATAAAAGTTTGAAACATAGACCATTTTGGTATTTTAGGACACATGTACTAAAATATGTACAAAATTTTAATAGCCACTGCCATAATACTAAGCCTCATAACATCTTGGATTTTGATATTGCCCCTACTACTGCAGTTTTCTTAAATACTAGAGAATTTTTCCTGGTCAGTGTTTATATCATTTCCTGGTTTGCTCAGTTTTTTTATGTTGCTTCTCTTTTTCATTTGTGTACAACTACTATTGAGCATTGTTCAGTTCTAAACTTTATTCTGATGTTAATGACATTATTATTATTGTTGTTATACACATAAATTTTGTTAAATAAAGAAGGAAAATTTAAAGTTAAATTCTTTTTTTAATTCTTCAAAATAAAAATAAATATTGAATTGTCAACTTTAAATATAGATTGCATGTGGAAGGTCATTTTTTTTTATTTACAATGCAATGGTTAAATTCTGTTAATCTTATCTTTTTATTGAATGATTTGTAGATTAGTTGTGGATTGGAGTCCATGCCTAATTATATTTACAAAGTTGCTTTTTACTTTAATTTTTTTTTTCAAACTATTGTCTGGGTCCAAGTTATATCTTTGTAATAGCAGTATTTATGATTCTCAAGTTAAGTGGTTAATAAATATTTTCCCAATTTTTAAATATCCATTTTAAGGAGGGGAAAATACTGTTGATGATATTCAGAACTGATCCTAAGAAATTGTTATTATCTGTCTCAATTTTTTATACAAAAAATACTGGTGACAATATTAAATCTCATAAATGATGTTGCTGATAGGTTAATATATATGAATACAAAAATTAAATTATTGTACCACTTAGAGATCATAGGCTATAAAAAAATGAATTAATTTATATATCAGTGATCCGGTTTATTTTGCAAGTAAAAAATGAGTTTTATATAGTGATATATATATTAAATCTATAGCATATTTCTACATATATATATAAAATATGAGGTTCCAGAAATTGTACATGTGTATATATATATATATATATATATATATATATATATATATATATATATATATATATATATAAAAGTGAACATTGAAGTCAACACTTAGATACTGTTTAATTTGAAATAGGTTGTTTAATACAAGTATCTAAAATATAACAACGTTAAAATATAAATAAAAAATCTTTAATATAATAAATTATATATATGTCACCTCGTCCATTTCTTAACATATGACGTGTTTTTCTACGCCAGAGCTATTTATATATAAGATATGTAGTATTATAACAGTAAATTTATATAAACAGTATAAATAACATTTACGGGTTATATATGGTGGCAAGGCACGTATATGGCGGTTCATTGCATATATATATATGTTGAATTTATATATATATATACTGCATATATTTAACGAATATTTATATATGAAAATTTCTATTTGGTGGTTATTTTATATATAATATAGAGCATTTGCTTAAATATATATTGTATATATACATAAAAAATATAATATAACGTTAAATATATATATATATATGTACATGCATAAATAAAATATATATATAAATATATATATATATATATATATATATATATATATGTACATGGATATATTTTTTATATATATATATATATATATATATATATATATATATTTATATATATATATATACATGCATATATTTTTTATATATATATATATATATATTATATATATATATATATATATATATATATATATATATATATATATATATATATATATATATTTATATATATATATATATATATATATATGTACATGGATATATTTTATTTATATATATATATATATATATATATATATATATATATATGTATATGCATATATTTATATTATATATATATATATATATATATATATATATATATATATATATATATATATATATGTACATGCATATATTTATATTTATATATATATATATATATATATATATATATATATATATATATGTACATGCATATATTATACACACACATATATATATATATATATATATATGTATTTTATGCATATATTTATATATATATATATATGTACATGCATATATTTATACATATATATATATTTATGTATGTTTCATTAAAAACGACAGCTTAAGCTTTTTATTTAATTTTTCTCGTGTTCTAACAAGAGCTTCTTTTCTGGACAAAGGGTGTGTAAGAACTGTCCAAATGTTTTATATTTCTGGGCACTTTCAGCTTTCCCTTTAGCTATTATCAAGGATGATTCGATTTTTCAGCTTAGTTGAGTGCGTGCATTCTGTGTATGTATCAGTGTGTTGTAGGGATGTTTTTAATTTCCGAATACGGTTAGCTCATTGTGGCTTTGTTCGTAGTTAATATTGTTAAGAGTTGGCTTTCTTATTATTAAAGCTTCCATTATTTTTAGTCTTTTTTTGCAGGTGGATGCAGTTAATATATTTGTGTTTTCTACTAGCATGTTCCTAATGGAGTTGGGTAAATTTGTCTGTGTGTTTAAATGGGTTCTAATGGAGCTGTGATCAGATAGGGGTAACGTAATGCGTCTGGACAAGCATGTGTTTGTGTAACCAATGTAATTATTTATGAGTTCGGTTTGATTAGGAACACAGTTCCTTAAGTGGCATTTGAACTCATAGATAATGTTTGTTCTTTGTAATTTTGACTTAGCTGGTGTGTTGTTATTTTTGAGGATAAGGTTGGCTGTCTGAAATTTTTTATAATAGATAATAAATTTGATTTGTTTATTCGGATCAATTGGTGTAGTATATTTCTTTATAATATGCCTTAGAGAAGATTCGTCTTTTTTGTAATTAATATGCATTTGGTTTTTGTAATAAATGTGTATGTGATTTTTGGCTGTGTGTTCGCTATCATTATTACTTCCTTTGGGGAGAAATAGTCTAGTTTGGTGGTCTATAAGGTGGTTAGGGAAGCCGTTGTTGATTAGTGTTTGTTTAACGTTATTAAGTTCTTTGAGGAAGAGTAGTCGAGAGGATGAATTCTGGTGTGCTCTATTTAGAAAGTTTTTTATTACTGCTATTTTGTACCTAAATAGGAATTCGCTTTTGAAGTTAAGGTGGCACGAGTTTTTGCTGGTGGTTTTTTTGTATAATGATATAATGAAAGTGTTATTGTTGTATTCAACAAGGACATCTAAGAATGGAAGTTTGTTTTTTTGGCTAAGTTCATAGGTAAAGTTAAAGACGGAGTTTTTCTCAAATGTGGTCTTAAGTGTCTATTTCTTTAATGTTATTAGCTAAAATAAAAATATCGTCTACATAGCGAACAGATTTTCAGTTTGCGGACTTGTATAAATATAGTATTTTCTATGTAGGATATGTAATAGTTAGAAAAGCATGGACCGAGTGGATTTCCAATACTAACACCATTAGTTTGGGTGTAAATGTTGTCATTATGGTCATAGAATGGAAAGGATTGCTGCCTAAATATACAACTATATAGGTAAATTCCTAGATCAATTCTGTGGACAAAACAAATTGGTATAAGATGACTACTGGAAAACTTTTTTAGCTTTTTGCCAACATGTTTCATCTTATGTTATGAACCTGAAACTGTTCCAGAATTTTGTACTTACTCAAGTTGTCATACAGTCCTTCAATTGTCTTCAATTATATTAATTCCTCTTCTATAGACATCAGTCCTGTACCCAACTTTTCAAATTCACAGTACCTTGATGCTTCTTTTAGCTTGTGAACATAACTCTCTAATGGTTTCATCTGAGTTCTGCCTGATTTCAAGTAACGTTGCCCTCTCAGCTATTACCAGTTTCTTTTTTGGATGTATGTTTGCATGTACAATGTTGGCAATTTCTTCAAACATCAAGTCTTCTAACGTCTTCGGAGAGTCCATTGTGGAATTGTGAATTCCACCCTTTTGCGTGTGTGCACGTGCGCGCGGACTGCACCCCTTCCTGTCACGTTCAGCTAGACATAGCAGTAAACAGCCTCTTTTTGGCTGACGTGAGGAAGGTTGCTGGCTAGCTACTCCTGATACCGTCTAGGACGGATTTTGAATTTTTCCCGCGCGACGAACAGCTTTTTCAAGTTAGTTGCGGCCTGATTTTCAAGCTAGCAGGTCAACTCATTTATTCCGTGCCCCTAACCCATACACGGACCAGAATATCTTATTCTTAACTAACCAAAACTTCAACATGTCGATATTACACTTTTCCAAGACTCATCCTCGTCTTGATGCAAACAGCATGTTGAACTTTCCTCTATTTTCAGCTAGAAAATGTAGAGTTCTACGACACCATCGTCAATATATTTTTCCAAGACTAATTTTCTCGTCTTGATGCGAACAACTCAATTTTTTCTTCACTGAAGATTGTTGAACTTTTCATACACCTTGTAAACTTCTAACCCTTACGAACCAGTTCCAAAAAAAGATAACTTGACACACACATTATTAAACCTTGCAGTGAGTACCTTTCCTATTTGTGTACACATACACCTTTCGTACAACAAGACATTTTTCCAGAACTTTCTTCCTGAAGAACTTTTCCCGCCTTAGCCATCTTGGTTTTCTGTTTTGGCGCGGAACTCTGACATTCCTTCAGTGACTACTTGTCACAACCTTTTCATTAATTGCAAAGATCCAGTAACTTTACTGATGGTCTCCACTGTCGAGACAATTTACTTGAAAAAAATAATAAAAGTTTATATTTGTTCTTTTACCAGACTTACTTTCGTTGTTTCCTCCTGTCTATCTACATTGTATTATTTTTATGCACTTGTTGAATGACCCCTTTTCCTCACTAAGATCACTCATTTAATATTTTTACTTTGTTTGTGGATTCGGTAGTCCTAAGTAGTGTTTGGCACAAGGCTACCTTTTAATAAACCAGCACTGCATGCTACCGAGCCTGCAACACCATTATGGAGATCTTTTTTATGGGCTTACAACTAGCTGATGCTAGAAATAAATCCCTCACTTCATTTACTCCTTCTTTATCTTTGCTGTCACTGAATTTCTTTACTCTTGCCAACGCTGCAAGACATCTAATCCAAGTTTCAACCAATTCAGGATCCTCTGATGAGGCTAGATATCCTATTAGCAACACCAAGGTGTTTGTGTCATGTATTTGTTTTTACAAGTATGCAGTGTAGCCAAGGAAAGATAACTACACCTGAGTGTAGAACTCCACCCACTTAAATACAACATCATTTGCATATCATCACACCTACAATGATTAATATTCATTATTTTCAGGTCCTACAGTTTGAGAAAATAAAGTACATTTATGAATAAAATATTTAGTAGAAAAATGAATACAAAAGCTTATGAAATAAAGTTAGATATACTTTTTATTTAAAAAATTGGATAAAAGTTTAAACAATAAAGAGAATAATTTCTTTATGTAAATCACTAAAGTTCCTAGCTAGATTTAATATATTGCTTTACTTTGGTTATCATCAGAAATCTTAAACTTCCAATCTACACTTTTCTGCTTGGCATTGGATACATTTGCTGAAAATAATAAACATTAGTTAAAATTGAATTTTTTCACTGTTAGATAAAAATGTTTCTAGTTTTCTAATATGTATAATTTGTAAAGATTCAACTAATAATGGTTTACTATTAATTGTGAAATAAAAAAAAAGGTCTATTTTTTGTCTACCTTTTTTAAGTTTTAACAAGCAAAGGCACCCTCAAATTATGCAATCTCCTTAAAATTTCACATGTGGCATTTTTCAATGAATGGAGCAAATTTAGGGATGACAATTCAATTTCAGCATGCACTCCCTCTTCAAATAAATATTGTCACAATAATAATCTAAGCAGAAAGGCATCATCCTATGTATTGTGGTTTAACTCATGCACATATTTTGAAAAAGTACAAAGAGTACCTAATCCTGCAGGACAAAAAAAAATGAAAATTTTTCATTTGTTTACAGACATTTTGATAAGAATTAAATATGATTTATCACAGCAACTTTAATAAATAATAAAGGGTCTTCAATCTTATCTAAAAAATTTAATCACTAATAAGTTTTACTGTACAAAATAAATTTCTCACAACTAAAATTTAATACATTTCTAAAAAAATCAAAAAATGTTATTTTTGTTAAAAGAAAACATTTTTGTTAAACAGTAAAAGTGAGAGAACAATTGTAAATGTGTATTTTTTGCATGGGGTTGATTTTTTCAGTTATTTAGATTATTAGGAGACAAAATTTTACTTGTTTTACTTTTAAAAAAATAAAACAAATCATGTTAAAAGTAGGAAAAACTATAGATTAATCACACCAGACAAAAATGGGATAAAAATGCTTGTTTTTAATTTTTTTTTTATACACTTCTATTTATAAGACTTGTATAGCGATCATCATCATCGCATATGCACACACACACACATACACCCTTACAAATTCCAATTTTTAACAGCATTCATTCATTGAACAGAAAGCAATGCTGCTATCTGAAGCGACAATTTTAAAATTGCTATATTTTCATATAGTAAATTTTGTGCACTTTTGGGAGAATTGGCTCCCAGAAGTCTTCCCAAAACTCAGGCACTGGTTGGTCAGTATCAACTAATCAGATTCTCTGCATGTGGAGAATGATTTTTCCCGCACAGATTCCTAATTCGATGGCTACCTATATAAACAGAACAAAAGAGGACCAACACCAGTGAGATTTTGACTGCTACCGGAATCCACGTCAGTCGAAGACATGCACCCATCTTCTCACTCACTCTCAAATTACATATTCTATCACACTTACATAATTTTTCTCTTGCACGGCAGAACTGTCTGAAACATTTATAACAGACTAATAACTCTTTCATTTCCTTTTCAGAGAAAATTGATAAACTTTTATAGTCAAAGAGAGACTACTCTCGTCTGACTCA
Organism: Acanthosepion pharaonis; assembly: GCA_903632075.3. Taxonomy (NCBI): domain Eukaryota; kingdom Metazoa; phylum Mollusca; class Cephalopoda; order Sepiida; family Sepiidae; genus Acanthosepion; species Acanthosepion pharaonis. The sequence goes on along the minus strand of CAHIKZ030005176.1, from coordinate 534,948 downwards.
TTGCATGCTTCTTTTTCATATATATTCTTTATTATACGCTCTGTTGAATACAATTTATATATATATATATATATATTGATACTTTTGCCTTGTCCCTTGTTTTTATATCAGTTTGGGTTCCTAAACAAAAATTAAATAAATGTGGTGAGAGGCCTAGACACGCTACATCTCATTGATAACTCCAACATTTGTTTGGAATTCCACCACATTTTTACTGGTGACCCCGACGTGATCTTAGGAAGGGCCACATTTTTAGTGGTGACCTCCAACGTCCACTTGGAACCCTGCCGTTTATTAAAGGCTGATGTGATTTGCATGCACTACATCCCGTTTATCAAAGTCCACACAAAGACTAGTTAGCTTGTATTTGTCCTGCAGAAGAAGGCACCAAAACTTCACTGTTACCTCATTCGTCAGTGAACCCTGTAAGAGAATTGTGAAGAATATCTCGGAATCAGCACATCTACTTGGCGCACAAAAAGTTTTCATCATCACGTGCGAATATTCACCGGACTCAACATGGCAGTCCCAGACAGTGACAGAGCTGCAGTCCTGGTCAACCTTCCCGTCTTCAATGCAATGAATGTTCACGTTTGGTTTTCACAACTGGGTGTAATATTTCAGGCTGAGAGAATCCAATCACAGAGCACTCGTTTTGCTTATGTAGTTTAGAAACTACCTCCCAACATTGCATCGGAAGTTTCTGACTTGTTAGATAACGTCCCAACAGAAAACCCATTCGATGTCCTGAGAGAAGCTATTATATATAGGATAGGGAAGTCAGAAGAACGTCAAATTGACTTATTTAATATGCTTCAACTTGACCAGAGCAAACCCACCCAACTTCTATGGAAGATGAAAAACCTTCTGGGTAATAAACAAGGGAAACATAACACCAAAATTACATGCAACGGTGAATCACTCACTGCATTCGATCAAGCTAAGGACGCTTTAGCAAACTTTATTAAACTTACTTACCTTTAAGAAGACAATAACACACATTTATCTCTTACTACCGACGTTTCTTCAGAAGCAATTGGAGCTGTATTACATCAACATACAGGTGAGGTAATTAAGCCACTTTCATTTTTCTCTGTAAAACTTACGCCTCCCCACCCAAAATACAGCACTTTTTCACGTGAGCTACTAGCTATTTATACAGCTATTAAACACTTTTGTTATCTTTTGGAAGGACGCAATTATACCATTTTTATGGACCACAAACCTCTTATTTACGCTTTACATTCTAAGAGTGACAAGTATAACCCTCTTGATTACCGACAGCTAGACTATATTTCCCAATTCACAACAGATATTCAGTACATACAAGGGAACCATAATACGGTTGCTGATACCCTTTCACGTGCGAATATCATCAATACGAATACTAAACAACCATTGAATTTTGACACGCTAGTTGACGAACATGAAAGGGACAATACTCTGTCAGACCTACAAGCAGACACATCATTACGGATTGAGCCTCGTCCTGTGCCCTTTAACAGTAAGCAATTATTATGTGACACCAGTACAGGTTATCCCCAACCTTTGGTTCCTTTTTCCATGAGAAGACAGATATTCGACCACTTCCATTCACTATCTCATCCTGGAAGGCGGATTACAACAAAGTTAATCGGTGAACGTTTTGTATGGCCTAAGATGAGTTCCGACATAAAACGATGGACTAAGACTTGTATTAAATGCCAGCGAACCAAGGTACACCGACATGTCAAATCACCCTCTGGACACTTTGTAGAACCTGATGGCTGTTTTCAGCATTTTCATGCGGACTCGGTGGGTCTGTTACCCGAAATTCATGGTTATCAATACATCTTAACCAAACGATAATTGACAGATTCACCCACTGGCCAGTAGCTATACCTCTTCAGTCTACCACAGCAGAATTGCTAAGGCAATATTGTGGGAATGGATTTCCATTTTCGGCTGCCCTTCAGTTATAACGACAGACCGTGGTCCACGATTCCAATCAACTTTATTCAAAGAATTTGTGAACTTGCTTGGAGCTACTCACATCTCGACAACGGAATATCATCCTTGTGCAAATGGCCTTGTTGAGAGGTTCCATCATCAACTTAGGGCTACATTGACGAGTTCCAACACAGCCCAAATTTGGTTGGAGAAATTACCATTAGTTATGCTTTCATTATGAACCCTAATGAAGGAAGATCTTCAGTGTACTCCTCCTGATCTTGTTTTTGGTACATCGCTTACGTTACCAGGTCAGTTTCTGGACAGAAATACTTCTATAGAACCACCTTCTACTTTTACACAATACCTTTAACACAAAATGTCTGAGCTGTTATTCACCCCTACACAAGTACACTAAGGAGATTTATTTTCCCAAATCTTTGCAAGACTGCGACTACATCTTTGTTCGACAAGACGCAGTAAAAAAACCACTAACCCCTAATTACTCTGGATCTTTTAGAGTACTTTCATGTGATTCCAAGCATTATACCATCCAGACTTGCAATGGTCAGTCGACCATCTCTGTCGACCGTTTAAAGCCAGCATACCTTGAACAAGCTGCAAAACAACTCAATTCGGATCAACAGCAACCAGTATCATCATCAGCATCGTCAAACCAAAATCAACAATCCACTTCCCAGACAGAACCACTGTTTACCAAAACAAGTAGGAAGGTATATTGGCCTTCTAAATATCGCTCCTATGTGACATATTGAAGAATTATGTTATAATCCTCCAATCTCGAGGGGGTATTATAGCAATCATCATCATCACACACACACACACATATACACCCTTACAAATTCCAATCTTTAATAGCATTCATTCATTGGACAGAAAGCAACGCTGCTATCTGAAGTGACAATTTTAAAATCGCTATATTTGAATACAATTTATATATATATATTGATACCTTTGCCTTGTCCCTCATTCTTATATCAGTTTGGGTTCCTAGATAAAATTTAAATAAATGTGGTGAGAGGCCTAGACACGCCTAATCTCATTAATAACATTCGTTTGGAATTCCACCACACTTACATTTTGTTTGGCTCCAAGGAGGAATAAATGAGAAAAAATTTCAAAATATTTTAAATGCCATTATAATTTAACACAGGAAAGTTCAACTATGCCAAAGAAAAATATTAGTAAAATAAAATTAAATACAATTTTTGATGGAAATTAAATTTTAGGTTTTTTAATACAAACTTTTGTGTGAAAAAGTTTTTTTTCAGGAAACTTCAAATAAAAGTTGTTTTTTTTTTTAATAAATAAAGAGGAAAATTTTAAGAAGTACATGAATTTCGTAGAGATACAAAAGTTTCCTATGAAGAATGTTTACTTTTTTAAGTCTCAGATATTGAAAAGAAGATTTATTTTTATTTATATAGTATGCTACATAAACAAAAATAAATCTTTTCAATGACCAAGACTGGCAAGACAACAATATGAATTTATTTTGAGTTTATATTACATAATTTTGATTATAATTATTAAATTAATAATGGGTGAATTAACAATGTTTAAAAAGAAATTAAAAATAAAAAATTTATTTTGAACTGAAACAGACTTTAAACTAGTGAACTTTTTGGAAAGTTCAAGAACTGAGTACAAGCTTGCACATTTCCTTTTTTTCTTTGTTTTAAACAAGTAAAATAATTTACATCATACTTAACTTAGGTGTCATTATGATCTATAGATTTTAGTTTTACTGATAGTTTAAAATCAATAAATATTTATATCTTTTTATCATTAGTACCAGGAATGGAAAATTAAGTTATAAACAAAAAAATCCAAAGAATCATTTTTGGAATTGAAAATTAGGTTAAAGATTCTCCAATTCCAATGTCAATTCTGATACCCTAAAATTTCAATATCTCTGATTCCCACTTCTGATTTCAATTAATCATCCCATCACTAGTTGTTTATCATCATGGTGTGTTATTTTAGTAAGGAAAAGGCCAAGAGTAGTACTAGGAGTCAGTCATCTGATGTAACATGTATGGGCTGGGAACTGGCACAGACAGCAACATAATGTGGCCTTAGGATTCCTTACTGGTGGTGTTTACAGGGACACCCTTCCATGCATGACATGGCACTGCAAAAATTATGATATTATACAACTGTTAATCAGAGCAGCCTCTCTAGATGCCACACAAATGTTCAGGCTCCTAACTACCAGTCAGAAAGCAGCAACCAGAAACTGCCAACCCATTACCCTAAATATGAACAGACATTACCAACATCCACACACGACAAGATTCATGACATTACCGCTATTAAAGCCTCAAAAGAGGAAAGGAACTGGGAGCCGCTTCCAGGAAACAAAGGATGAGTCTCTACTCCTGTTCAAGAGAAGTGGGAAGAGCAGGGACCAAGTGATACTGTTTAAAAAAACAAAAAAGGAAAGGAAAAAGTTACTAAGTTTTAACTGTTAAAGTCGAGATAATCATTAAAAATTCAAAGAATGAATAATGGCAGATACTTATTGCTGAAAGATCATTCAAAACAGTCCTGGGTTTGACTTTGCAGTTATTTCTCAGAGTGTAGATTCAGTTTGGAGAGTCAATATCTAGGAAGTTATTTTAATAGATAACAGAAAATGTGAAACTGAAATTGAAAGGCACATTGGAATAGCAGAAGATGCCTTCCAAAAGGTAAACAATGTATTGTGAAACAAGGAAATTTCATTAGAAACAAAGGAAAAAGTGCTGAATGGCCATGTAATATCAATTCTCATATAAACAGTAAATGTTGGACAGTTTCTTCATAGATGAAGAGGAGACTTGAAGCAACAGAGATGTGGTTCCATAGAATACTAGGGATACCATGTATAGAGCATATGAGTGATCAGAAAATTTTTAGGACACATAATGAAGAAAGAGGGCTTGGAGAATTTAACACTCCTAGGACATATTGAAGGAAACAGTGAATAACCCTCCCGACAAGCTTGTGTAAATGGATGGCTGAACAGGGAGTGGGATGGATAGTAAAAAAGCAAATCTTACCAAGAGCTACAAAAGATAGTAAGTTGTAGAGAGTCATAATTGAAGGGGTACAACTCCTAGAAGAAGAAACATATCAGGTCTCTGAGTAATCTTAGAAAAAAAATTACATTGCTCATGAAAAGTTCTTATGATAGTTATCCATCTCCATGATGTGTATAATGCTTACACAGTATATAGAAAAGATAGATGAAAAGGCAGCATGTACATCTGCATAAATGAGCTCTCCTAAGTGTACTACTAGATTGGCAACTGGGTCATTTTAATCTTAAAATGGCTAGATACAACCGTGAGTTATAATAGTTTCTTTTCTTGCACTTCTTGCTTGTGGAAATCTTGTTCAGATTTTTGTTTCCCTGCTACCTACAATCTTCAAAGATTTAAATGCAATATCAGTTGCCATATTCTGTTTTGCTAGAACCTGTTCTTTTATTGTCCATTTTCTTCATTAAAGTCTTTTCATTCTCTTTCACTTCTCTTAACCTCTTGTATCTTAGTATTATTGCCTTGCTTGGGGTGAAATGATAATTTAAAAAAAAAAATCTGTTCAACCGGAATGACTTCAGGGCCAGATCAAGATCCTAGTGCACCTCATCAGAGAACACTTATTCTTAAATGACATGGCTCTATTGACACACTAGGGTAAATCTCTTCAGAACAGAAGTAAGCCTTAAAGACAGACCTTGTCAATCAATTGTACATAAACAGAAAAAACACTTTGTCTCTGTAGCTCAATGAAGCTTGAATTGTACCTACCTAGATGGTATTATATCCTCTGATATCAAGCTATTTAGTAGGAAAATTATGTTTATAATATACAAATATATACAAACCAATGATGAGTATCAGTAATTATGATTTTTATCATTATTAATCAACCAATTGGTTCTGGTGCATAACAGCAATAGGAAATATTTATTAACCTATATACTAAAATGTATTCCTCAAAATGTTGTTTGATATGCCTATTTATAACATACTTCATTCCATATTAAAACATTTTAATAATGATCATTTATTAAATCATGATTAGTAATGTGATTCTTAAATGAATTGAATATCCATTCAGAATCTATTTTAATTTTATTTCCCTTCAGGACATAAGTGATCATCACACTCCACAGATTTCTTTTCTTTATTATCTGTAATTTAACTTCTTGGAAAAGATATTGAAGTGGTTTCTCATTAATTTCTCCACATTTTTAAATGCAGACTCATCCTTCTCTAAGACAGGATACCACCCACAGCAAAAGAGCTCATTCTACCCTTCTATTTAACCCTTATCTAGTGGAGAGGGAGAAAGGTAACATTAAATATATTTAAAATGGAAAAGATACTTATATAACATTATTTTTTAATTGAATTTACTCCAAGCAAGGTAATAAAGACATTAAGACACAGGTTGCTCAGATTTATTAAGGAAATGAGGGGATCTACGATTTGAGTAATGGATTGAACAATGAAAAAAATTGAAAGTCTGAGTACCAGTAATATCAGTAAGATTAGAATGTTTAAGCCACTTGACATGATGCACATCAAAGTCACCAAACAGGAAAATATTCACAGATGGATGAAAAGAGAGCACCGTTTAAGTACTGTCAGATATTTTGTCTAATATATTACAGTTCTGAGAAGAGGGAGTGCAGTAAAGGAAAAAGAGATAGCTTATAAAGTGTAATAAGGAAAATCAAAAGCCCTTTAGAGAGTTGTCAGGGGACTCAAGTGACAATTCCCTTCTCATTGGAAGATTATCCCGGCTGTAAACACCAAGCCCATGTATATAGGCCAGCTCACACTCATTCCATGTTTATTGAACAGGAGTAGAGGATTATCACTTGTTCCTTGTTTAGGGTATGTTTCATCGGTTCTCTTTCTTCCTTTCTTCCAAGGCCATAATGATGTAGCAGTCTTGTTTTTGTGATCTGATTAATCAGTGGCAGCAACTTTCTTTCATGAAGGTACTGGGTTGGCAGATCCCTGGCTGCTGTATCTGACTGGTAGCAAAAAGCTTGAATTCTTTGGTAGCACTTAGAAAGGCTGCTCTGATCAACAGTTACATAATATCAGGGTATTTGTGGTGCCATGTCACACATGGGTTGATGTCTCTGCATGTATTTCTGATGGGAAACCCTGAGTATTTGTGCATATGTATGTGCGTAAATGCAATGTGCCATCAAAAAGTTCACTATGGGTGAAGAGCATTGTATGGACAAAAACTTTTCTGAACTCTTTTATATATATATATATATATATATATATATATATATATATATATATATATAGAGAGAGAGAGAGAGAGAGAGGGAGAGGGAGGGAGAGAGAGTGAATTAATAAAAGTAAAAGGTTTGTCACTTAGCTGATTGTAATTATCAGGGAAGCAAGTAAGAGGAAGGAAGTTTCACTGTTAGGAAGTGTGAGAAAAGAAGCTGTTGGAGTAGAAGAGGTGGTTACATTTAATGGTTTCAACAGTAAAAGGGTGAAACCTAGATAACAACCTAGTAGCATGCTTAAATTCATGCAGTTGGAGCAACAGGGAAAACAGCTCATCAAAGCAGTTGAAATTTTAATATCTGGAATGTTTTATAACAGATGACAGAAAATATGACACCAAAATATGAAGGCACATTGGAATAGCAGGTGATGTCATCCAAAATCTAATCAAAATATTAAGAAACAGGAAAATTTCATTAGAAACAAAGAAAAAACTGCTGAATGGTAATGTCATATCAATGTTTCGATATATCAGTCAATACTACAATTCCCTTAGAAATGAAGATGAGACATAAAGCAAGAAAGAAGAATGCTGGGAATACCTTAGATGGAATATGTGAGCAATGAAGAAGTTTTAAGAAAAATGGAAGCAAAACAGACACTTTCACCTAGAATAAGAAAGTAACAGTTGAAATTTTTAGGACATATAATCAAGAAAAAGGGTTTGGAAAATTTGACTCTTAGGAAGGCAAGAGTGACAGATGGAAACAATGAGTAACCTCTCTAATAGGCTTGTGTAAATGGATGGCAGAACAAGGATTGAGAGAGTAAAAAACAAACCTTGCAAAGGATAGTTGTAAAGAAGGGGTAGCCTCACAGAAGACGAATTTTTATGCAAGAAGGATTGTATTGTTAAATTCCTGTAATCGTCTAATGACCGAGACATATTCATTCAGCATATAGGGAATTGTGTTTATTTTATTTAGGCACATGCTTTAAATATGTATTACTATTATTAAACTTATGATAAAATTAATTACTCCCATATAGAATTTCCAATTTAAGTTTTTGTCAAATTCAGTGTTTTAACATTCCTAAAATTTTGGGGCAATACCCATTTCTTTTTAGTTCAGAAGAAGGCACCTTCCAAATTGTACTGAGTGATTATTGCAGGAAATATTATATATATATGAGAGAGAATAAACATTTCTTATATTTGTCACCCTTCAGTATTTAATTTGTTACCCACACCTCATATTCAACAGAGGCTTCTTGAAAACAAAACAGAAGCTGGAAATCAAGTGTGAAGTGTGGAAAGAGCTATCCTAAATTCTGAAGTCTCTTCTGCTGATACCCAAACAAGTTATCCTGTGGCATCAGTATCAGAACCCAGACTAACACCTTAACTTCTCATCAAGAGAAAAATCAAGAGGAGGACACTTGGACATCCGCTGCTAGCAAATCCCTTCTATAAGAAAGGTGTTTTTTCTGCAGAGGAACTAGACCCCCTAGAATTAAGTGACCAGCTTGAGGAACAAGTTGCTACAATTGCAAGAAAGAAGTTTATTTTGCTAAAGTCTGTTATTTGAAAACTAATAAGTTTTCTGCTGCTGCATTTACTACCAGGCTACAGGGAATTTTGAAAGCCATGGTAAAATGCCTTGTGAACAAAAAAAAAATTACTGTGTTAGATTTAGGAAGTAGTCATAGTTTTATCAACACCAAGATAGCTTGGTCTATAGGTTTGGACATTAGACCTACTAAATCTACTGTTAACATGGCTTCTTCTGACATTATTAAAATCTGTAGGAAAATGTAAAGCAAATCTTACGAAAAATTTAATTTATCCTTAATGGATAATTTGTGCTGATGTGATCCACGGACAAGACTTTCAAGGCCTGCACAAAAAAATTGAAATTTTATATGAGGGCGACAGACCACCTCTTAAACTGTGTGAACTAGCGAGCATGAGGGTTTACCTCCTCTGTTTGTGGCCTGAATGTGGACCTATATCTGCAAAATCTCAAAGATAGTCTAGAGAAGAGGAGGCATTTATAAGGAAGTGTTGTGAAGTCGAAGTATAGCACTAGTCAGTTGCTAAGGTTGTATTCTTGCTACGTTATTCTCAGTGACCAGTTATATAGTCTTTCTCTTGCACTTATGCAAATTAGGCATATTAATTTGCCAGTATCACTACACCTCCCTGAAACGTATAGGTTTTATGCCTCTAGTAGTTCTTGTACTTCTTCTCATGATAGTTTCATTATTTTCCTCTACTTCTCTCTCTCCCGAATTTCTTTCTCTGGGAGACCTAGATCTGTCCCGCGCTACGCTGTAATCATAGGCATCTTCTTGCATTATTTGATCTTCGTCCGAACTTTCAGACTCATTCTGGCCCACTTGATCCTGCATTATTTCATCTTCTGATGTTTCATTCTGTAACGGTTGTTCTAATAAATCATTAACGGACGGAAGCGTAGACATTTCCTCATCATTTTGCTCTTCATATTCACCCTGGGTCCTTATTTGATCTGCATGGGCTAATACACTATTGCCGTTTTCTCTATTTATTATAGCTGTATTGTGGCCCTTTTGCATGATAAATTCTGCCCTTTCCGGATTTGCTTCTTTGTTCTTTTTGTACCACATTTTTTTTCATTTGTAGAATATGACATCGTTAGCGGATCGCTAAGTTGTCTTCCCATTAAAACTGATGGGCTTTCTAGTCTTCCAGCGTGTGGTATTGTGTGATAGCTTAAAAGCAGTCTCGGTAGAAAAACTTCTTTTTCTTTTTGCTGAGAGCATGCTTTTAGTCCCGTTTTTACGGTCTGCACCATTCTTTCCGCTAACCCGTTCGACTGAGGGTGATATGGGGGTATCTTATACGGTTTACATCCTATTTTTTCTAACCATAAATTAAGATATTCATCACAAAATTCTGGTGCGTTGTCAGATTCCAGGGTTTTTGGTATGCTGTTTCTGGAAAATCTGACCCTTAGAATCTTTTTTATCGCAGAACTTTTCTTGTCTGGCACCCGGATTATTTCAGGCCATCCTGAAAAAGAGTCTACTAGAATTAATAAGAGTCCCACTCCAGTGATATATGCATGATCCATATGCACCCTACCCCATGGCTCCACTTCTCTGGGCCACGAATGTAAAGTAGTCTGTGTAAAGTTTCTTAATTCTTTACATTTTTTGCACTTTTTTATGTATTCTTCGACATCTCTTGAATATCCCGGTCACCATGCTTCTAATTTTATCCTTTTTTGTGTGGCCGCTACTCCACAGTGTATATCATCATGTACACTTTTTATTACCAACTTTCTTTGTGTTTCTGGGGAACTACCAAATCCCCATTACAAATCACTCCATGTTCTATCGTTAATTTCTGTCTTATTTCTTTGTAGGGTCTTTCCGCCCTAGAACAATTTCCCCATGAGTTTTTTCTTATTCTCGATATTATCCTACTTAGTACTGGATCATGTCTAGTTTCCGCAGCCATTCTATCTAAAGACAAAACATCAGTCTCTACCCAATGTAAGAATGCATCTTCAAATTCTTCTTCTGTTTTGTCTTTTGACTCCTTGTAAAATCGCAATCTTGATAGTGTATCTACGTGTGGAATTGAATTTCCTTTGACATATTCTATATCAAAGTCAAGTGCCATCAATCTTATTGCCCATCTTAGTATCCTCGATGTCGTGACTTTGGGTTAAATATAAACTCTAATGGTCCATGATCACTTCTTAACAGAAATTTTTTCCCAATTAAAAATTGTCGGGCTCTAGTAGTTGTCCACACGATAGCCAATGCTTCTTTCTCTATATTTGAATAATTAAATTTGGTGTTCGTTAGTCTTCTTGATAAATACATTATCAGATGTCCTTCTTGTGATAATATTCCCGATATCGAATGTTCACTTGCATCTGTGGTTAATGTGATGTCCTTTTTTGGATCAAACATTTTCACTACTGGCTTCTTTGCCATAATTACTTTTAATCTATCAAAAGCTTTTTGTTGTTCCTCTGACTACATAAATACGACATTCTTCTTTCTTAAATTTGCAAACGGTTCAGTCAAGTCCGTGTATTTTGGTAAATATCGCCTGTAAAAATTTACCAATACCCCCAAAAAACTCCAGTTCTTTTTTATTTGTAAGAGTAGATACTTTTAGTATTTTTTCTTTCAAGGCCTGGTCTGGTGATATACCTTCTTTTGAAATGGAATAACCTACAAAAGATATTTTACTACAACTGCTTGCGCATTTTTTCTCGTTTATTGTCATTCCAGCATTTCTTAATCTATTCAAGATTATGTCGGTTTTCTTTTTTAATTCATTTTCATTAGTAGCTCCTATGCATATATCGTCTTGGTAACAAATCATATTTTCTAAAACTTGTTTGATGGCCTTTTGAAATATGGCGCTTGCGGTTTTTATTCCGTATGGCATTCTTTTCCATCTTAGTAACCCTATTGGCGTATTTATCGTGGTTACTTCTTTGAAGTTATCGTCTATTGGTATTTGGTGGTATGCCATTTTTAAATCTATTTTTGTAAAAACGCTCATTCCTGCCAATGCGTGTAATGCAACTTCAACATTCAGTATAGGATATGAATCCGAACAAACTTTGTGATTTACGCCTATTTTGTAATCTCCACAAATACGTAAACCATCTGTCTTCCTCAAAACTACAATGGGTGATGCCCACTTGCTACCCCCAGGGGGGAACATGTTCAAGAAGGTCTTGTTCTATTAACTTTCGTAGTTTTGTTACTACTAATGGCAACAAATGTACTTGTAATTTTCATGCCTCATAATAAGAGGGGGAGACATTTTCTTTTAATTTTAAACTCGCTTTATAGTTTTTTAACTTTCCGTTTTTTTCCATTTGTGGGGAAAATTGTGAAAATGGCCTACCTCGGAAACGCCTGCGAATCTGTGCGGTGTGCAAAACTCCAGTTCTCCAGCGGTAAAATGAACCAAAATGGCGGCGCCCATATTTTATGCCGGGCGGTCTCGGTTAGTTAACGCGAAATCTCGTTGTCTCGTCATTCGCATGCAAATCGTGGTCGGTCCTCGGCTGTATAAAGCAGGCGCGTTTTGCTGTTTCGGATCAGCAGGCTTTTGGCTCGTGAGAAGGTTGGACGTGCGACACCGGGGGGGTTTTTCCTCTCCTCTTTCCTCTCCCCTCTCCTTCGGTTCCCTCCTCCTCACGGTTCTTTGTTCCTACCTACTATTGTCAGTTTAGTTGTTGTGTTACTTCCCACAAGCTATTTCGGCAATGGACAAGTTCGATCTAAAATTGATCCCAGAATTCGACGGCTCCCCCATGGGCCCGACTGTCGTCGAATGGTTTGAAAAGGCCGAACGTGTTTGCAGGGTGTCCAAAATAAAGGAACCTGCACTGGTCATCCCACTGAGACTCACGGGGGAACCTACGCCGTATATCAACAACTCGGGAACGATGCTGACCTAGAAGAGATCAAGGGCGCCCTATATATGGACTTTGGAATAGACCCCTTCATCGCTTGGAAACAGTTCGTCGGACGACGGCTCGAGCCGGGTGAGACCGTGGATGTCTACCTGGCCGATTTGCGAAGGCTGGCAGTACCGTTTGGCGGAGCAACGGACCGCATACTGGAATGCACCTTCCTGGCAGGACTTCCCGACGACACCAGTCGGCTCCTGCGAGCGTCTTCAAGATTGGACACACTGGGAATTGACGAATTGCTAGCCAGGGCCCGAAACATCTTGAAGGACACAGAACAGATCGCGGCAGCCGTGAGAACGCCCGAGACACCGCGGAAGGGCCCAAAGTGCTACAAGTGCGGTGAACCCAACCATTTCTCTAGGGACTGCCGGAGCCGAAGTGACGTAGGAGGCGGGAGCAGCCGACGGAACCGAGCACGACTACGCTGCTATTGCTGCAAAGAGTTAGGCCATGTAGCACAGGATTGCTCGGGAAACGAGTCCGGGGACAAGGTGCTGTCGCAACCCTTGCCCTCTCTCGGTCAGTAAATGCGGCATTGCCTGTTGTCAACGTGTGCGTTGAGGGTAAACGATGTTCGGCGCTCGTTGACACTGGATATTCCCGATCGATCGTTAGTGCGGATCGATGCGTGACATGGAGCAGTCAACAAATCGAGATTCGGACGATTGACGGAGTGTCCCGAGCCTGTTGTGATGTCGGGACTGTATCAATCCTCACAGACGGAGGGAATCATGTCAAGGTCGACGTTTTGGTGGCACGTCAAAGGCCCCTCGGTTACGACCTGCTGCTTGGGATTGATGCGATCCGAGCGTTAGGAGGCATGATAATGACGCCAGCCAGAAATGTGGAACTGGGTAAAGGAAGAAAGGTGTGTGCAGCCCTTCGCATTAGTAAGCCGGATTTCGACGTCTCTTTCAATTCCGATGAAAGGGTGTGGACCGCCAGGTGGAAATGGGCCCCAAAAGATCCACCAGTTCAGCTCCACAAGAAGGTCGCAGAGTACAACGTTCCCGACAGCATCAGAGGAAAATACGAGAAAGAGCTTCAACAGTGGATTGTGAACGGCTGGTTGATTCCGTACCCCCAGGAAAGACTGGGACCCCAAAGGGTCTGATTCCCTTGATGTCAGTCGTGCAGGAGCAGAAACAGAAGGTGCGTCCGGTACTCGATTACCGCGAATTGAACGACTTTGTGGATGCTTTTACTGCCGATGCAGAAGTGTGCGCACATAAGTTGAGAACGTGGCAGTGGCAGGGGGTCAGTGTGTCGCTTCTGGATCTGTGGAACGCATATCTTCAGATTCACATCGACGAAGCGCTGTGGCCATTTCAAACAGTTATTTTCAAAGGCCAACGCTTCTGTCTTACGCGGCTAGGATTTGGGCTAAATGTAGCGCCACTCATCATGAAATCCGTTATAGACGCCATCGCATCGCAAGACCGCACAATTGAAAGTGCCACATCAGCATACGTTGATGATATTTTCATTAATGAAAGTTTGGCCTCTGCATCGCGTGTAAGACAACACTTTTCGGAGTACGGTTTGGTGTGCAAGGATCCGGTGTGACTGAGAGATGGAGCAAGAGTTCTTGGCTTGCAAATCTGGGAAGAAAATGGCACCCTCCGATGGAAACGAGGAAGTCAAATTCCGGAAGTCCCTGATGTGTTGACCCGGTGGCGCGTATTTTCATTGTGTGGGAAACTTGTTGGACATTTCCCCGTGTGTGGATGGCTCAGAGTGGCAGTTGCATTCGTCAAGCGCCTGGCAACCGCAGCAACCAATGGATGGGATGATAACATCAAAGATCCCTCTCTCTGTCGCATACTAGCGGAGATGTTGAGTGCGGGAACTGGATCCCATTGGAGGAGACTGGTGCATGAGTGGTGACGAGATCACAGTCTGGGTGGATGCGAGTTCCGTGGCGACAGGAGTGGCATTGGAAGCGAACGGAAATGTCATCGAAGATGCGTGTTGGCTGCGTCCGACTAATGATGCCAGGCATATTAATTTAGCTGACCTCGATGCGGCGCTTAAAGGAGTGAATCTAGCTCTCCAGTGGGAGGCGACAACATTGCACTTGGTTACTGATTCGGCATGTGTGCACCGGTGGATTTCAGACACCTTGACCGGGAAGGCACGGGTGAACACAAGGGCGGCTGGCAAGATGCTGGTTAGGCGACGGCATGGCATTTTGAGGTCGCTGGTGGAAGAATATGGATTGACCATAGACGTGACACTCGTACAGTCCTGTCAGAACCGTTCGGATCGCCTCACCAGAGTACCGCACAGGTGGCTAGAACTGCTCAAGAGAGGAGAACCGGCGCTCGAGAGCTGTGCAGTAGTAGGGAGACGACTGGACGAGGACCAGGTGGCCAATACCCATCGTCAAAGCGGACATCCGGGCGTGAAACGAACTCTGTAATTCGCCAGGTTAGTCGACCCGCAGGTGTCCAGAGAAAGCGTTAAATCCGTTGTGAAGGCCTGCACAACCTGTCAGTCGATCGATCCGGCACCCGTTCACTGGGAAAGAGGAGAACTGAGCGTGAAGAGCAACTGGAGCAGACTAGCGATGGACATAACTCACTACAATGGTGAGAATTTTTTAACGCTTATTGATTGCGGTCCCTCCAGGTTTGCGGTATGGCGGCCGCTGCGCAGACAAGACGCGAGCACCATCATTCGACTGTTGGAGAATGTTTTCCTGGAGCGAGGCCCACCCATGGAAATACTGACGGACAACGATACTGCATTCACCAGTAAAGACTTTAAAGAATTTGCAGACAACTGGGACGTGCATCTGCGGTTTCGATGTGCCTACTCGCCAAGTGGAAACGGCATCGTGGAGCGGAACCACAGAACCATCAAGACCATCGCAGCCAGGAAGGGCTGTACAGTATCGGAGGCGGTTTACTGGTATAATGTCGCCCCGAAAGATAACGTTTCACCATCCACGGCGCCGGCTGATGCACTGCACAAATATCATGTCCGAGTGAAAGGCATCGAAGCCAACTCGCTGCCTGAACTAGAAGTGACCGGAGGGAGATTGAAAAAAGGAGATGTTGTTTGGGTCAAAAACCCACGCGGCAAGTGTACGACAAAATACGGCACTGGACGTATCCAGGAGGTGATTAGCCCGCAATCTGTGAGAGTTGATGGGGTGCCTCGTCACATTAAAGACTTGCGACCAGTGATGCAATCACTACCGTTACTGAGCGATGAAAGAGATTCCGAGTCTGAGAGTAGTGAGCGTTCAATCTGCCTTGAGTTAGAACTGCAGGGCAGTGATTCTGATAACAGCAGCCTCCTGACGGACACAGTGCTTACCGACACTCAAACCACAGTCGAGAACACGCATAAGGATGAAGCTTGTGTTGTCTCCCTTCGGAGGGGGACTCGACGGCGACGATCGCCACCTCCTTGCTCTGTTTGTGATCATGAGATCAGTTGGGAGTGTGGGGAAAATTGTGAAAATGGCCTACCTCGGAAACGCCTGCGAATCTGTGCGGTGTGCAAAACTCCAGTTCTCCAGCGGTAAAAGGAACCAAAATGGCGGCGCCCATATTTTATGCCAGGCGGTCTCGGTTAGTTAACGCGAAATCTCGTTGTCTCGTCATTCGCATGCAAATCGTGGTCGGTCCTTGGCTGTATAAAGCAGGCGCGTTTTGCTGTTTCGGATCAGCAGGCTTTTGGCTCGTGAGAAGGTTGGACGTGCGACACCGGGGTTTTTTTTTTTTTTTTTTTTTACCCTCCTCACGGTTCTTTGTTCCTACCTAGTATTATCAGTTTAGTTGTTGTGTTACTTCCCACACCATTTTTTTTATCTCATTAATTAATTTAGTAGAATTTATGTTAAGCACGTCGTTTCCAAGTAGTCCGTGGTTCTTTTTACAACTTGTGACAATTATAGGTATTACTTCAAATTTATCTTCTAACTCCAAGGAACCTTCAAAGTATCCTAAGGTTTTTATGACCGACCCATCAAATTGGCGGAGTTGTAAACTGCTCTTTCGTAAATGTGGCTTTCCAATGCGTTCCGCAAAATTTTTTGGTATCAGCATTACTTCACTCCCAGTATCAATTTGCATATCTAAATTGCAGTTGTTGATTTTAACCTTTAGTATAATGTCTTTTTTCTTTTTTGTTCAATTTTTTCTATATTCTTATTTTTTTTTGTAATGTGAAGACTTCCATATTGGTTTCGTTTTCTTCAACTCTTTCAACGTTTTTTAAGATTTGAATTTGCATACTGCTTGTAAGTGGTTCTTTTTTAAGCAATTTGTACAGGTTTTTCCAAATGCTGGGCATTTTTCCGTTTTTATTTCATGTTCACGTCCACAATACGAACATTTTCTTAGCTTTTTTAACATGTACGTATCAGCGAATATTTGTTCGCTGGGTTGACTTTTTTGATGGTTGTATTTCTGTATTAACTCTTGTTGCTGGATAAAGTCAATGTATGTATTTAAAGACATATTTCCTATTTGTAGTTGTTCCATTATTTTATATCAGTGTGATGCATTGCACATACCTTCAATTAACCTTAATTGAATCAAGTCCTCTTCAATAGTCTGTTCATCTTGTCCGAGTTTTTCAAATTCGCAATATCTACTCGCATTTCGTAGACGGTGTAGATATTTTATAATTGGTTCGTCAATTTCTTGTTTCATCGAGACATAAACTTTGTTCTTTCTGCCACTACCAGCCTTTTCTTGGGTCTCATATTTCTTCTTATAATCTGACTTATTTTTTCGAAAGTCAGGTCTTCCAAATTTAAGGGATATGACATGGTGGAGACTTTCATTATCGCCTCGCATCCAGCTGTAGCCAAAAATAAATCCGTGATTTCATTTTCGCTTTCCTTCTCCTTGTTGTCTTTCAGGTTTTTACTTCTCGCACTGGCAGAAAAACAGTGAATCCATGCATCCACGTAATCTGAATCTTCTAGAGACAAATGCTATCCTATATGCGACGCCATTGTTGTGATGTCCAAGTTTAGCACTAGTCAGTCGCTAAGCTTGTATTCTTCTTTTTTCCGTTATTCTCAGTGACCAGTTATATAGTCTTTCTCTTGCACTTATGCAAATTAGGCATATTAATTTGCCAGTATCACTACAGGAAGGAAATAAAAAGACTGTTGAATTCAAATATCATTAAGCCCAGTAGATTTCCATGGAGAACACAAGTAGTGGTAACAAAGGACAAGAAATGAAAAAAAAAGTTCAGTCATAGATTATTCACAAATGATAAATTGTGTTATCTTAAAAGATTCCTATCCTCTACCTAAGATTACAACAATGGTTTTGGAAATAGCAAAGTATAGTTTATACTCTAAAATAGATCTAAAAAGTGCATATCATCCAAGTTTCCCTATATAAAGCAGACTGCCCTTACACAGCCTTTGAAGCTGGTGGTAAATTCCTTTGAATATTTGAAAAGGGAATTAGAAAGAGCTGTATTACACACTCTACATGAGACAAATTAATCAAAACCACTCAACCCTTTTAAAGACTGAATATAGATTTCAAGGGACTGTTGTGGATCTAGGAAAGCTGCGTGAATATTTAAGATTGTGCTGCAAATAAAATATTGGTTTTGGTCCAGTATCTTCTGATATTGATACGTTATTTCCATTTGAATTCAGAATAGGGCTATTCCCTTCCCAGCAAGAGCATGATGACATAGAGAAACAGTACTTTCTTTTCCATTTGTTAACCTAACAAGAGTGTAACAGGGATTTGCCTGAATCAGCTCAACTTCTCATACAGTAGGCTGGTACTTATTGTTCTGAACATAGTTTCTCATGAGCACTTTCTCCGGAATCATCAATTATGAATGAACAGATTTTCTCAAGGTAGATTTTCTCAGATAAGAAAACATTCATTTATGAGGTGTACAATTTGTGGCTGTACACAGTAAAGAACAAATTGAGTGGAGAGCATCAGATAATACGGTTTCCCATTAATGCACAGGTAAACCTCTTGATTTTAAGCCAAAGTTGATCATTCCCCACAGAGTTCCATTCAGTCTCTTCACTTAGCCATTTCCTTATATGTTGTGTACAGTAGATCTACTAGTAGTTATTCCTTTCTCTTGAAAAAATCTCCTCTGACATAAAACTAGGTCCTCTATCAGAGTGTATATAACTTGGCATACGAAATATGCAAAATAAGCCATTACAGTTGTAGTGTGCAAAGGGAAATGACTATATTCATCAATGATAGTCAATAAATACTTGTTTCCTCCTCGATTTGAAGGAAATGGTTCTTTAGTAACCCTCGTTTCAATTTCAAACATTTTCTTGAATTTCATTGATTGTTAAATATAAAATAAGCTTCGAGAAACTTCCATAACAAAATAATGAAATTTTGTGCAAAAGTAGGCTCAGTCGACGTAAAAAAAATCTTTCACAAATTCATCCCTAATTTGAATGTTTCAAGAAATCCTATTGGCTAAAAATAAAAAATACAACCATGCCCATGCATTTCTCAGAAAAATTCGCAGCAGCTACCAAGCCATTGAGCCGATTTGGTTGTTTTAAATAGAAATGGCAAACAAATTTTCGTCGCAATTGAAACTCACATGTGCACAAAAGATATACACAAGAATTATGCTTCACAGAGATGCCAAAGAAACAAACTTCCTTTATGAGAGATTAGAAAAATTTACACAACAAACTTTTTCACTCAATATCTTTCATAGAAAACAACTTTTGTCTAAGTTAAATTCAAACTTTTAAATCAAAGGCAGACAACTTTTTAGACATTGGACATTGCCGAAACAGCAAAGAACTTTTTCTCTTAAATATACTTTTGCACACATCATTACAAAGAAATTGTAAATTGTGTGTATAAAATTTAATTTGTTGTTTCAAACATGTATTTTTTGTCCTGATTGAATATCGTTACCATTTGGCCATTTCTTATAATTTATGCTTGTGGATATTGCATATTTTATTTGCAGCACAAATAGTAGTGAATACTTCTAACTAATTATTGTTTACAACAGTAGTAACCCTGTGGGAAAATAATGTTTAGTAGTTGAAAAATTGTTCTATCCAAAAGTGTTGTTTCCATGAAAATAAATAAGAAGTATTGCTTTTTGAGTGTGCATCATATAATTACTGGCAGAGGAGATAAGATATGCTGTTTACTAAAGAAGAAAAATATTGATCATACAGAGATAAATATCTCTTTTCATAATTTTCTGTTTATGCACATATATGTATATTGATAGGGATCAATGCTTTATTGAAAGCAGTCGTTTAATAAACACAAGAGATGATATAAGTAGAAAGCAAAAATGAAATCAGTTTGTATAAGAATAAACACATGAAGTATTTAACAGAAAAATAAAATGGGAAGAGAACAAGATAGATAAGGTGAGAAAGAAAGAGTTTAAAAAGAAAAATGGAAAGTAAAAAAAATAGATTAAGAATTTAAAAAAAAATAATAAGGTAAAGATAAGAATCAAGCCTACAATTTTTTTTCTGTCATTCTTCTAATCTTGGAATCAGTATTTTCAGCCCTTATGGAACTTAGACTTAACTGCTGTCTGCAACCGCTTTTCTTAAGATACTAGCATAATTCTTTTTCTATATTTCCTAATCCCTTATCTCTACTTTATATCTGAAGAGATTGCAGCATGATATTCATTTTCTTTCCTCTCAGTATTGTTTCTCTTGAATGATACATATGTCTTCTTTCCTTCTAGATTCCCAACATTGATAGCAAAAAGAAATAAAAGACTGTATGCCTTTGCATAACAAACTCAGATGCTATATTTAAATTATTCTGTAGCCATTATCAAGTCATCTATCTATTTGATATCTTTCCTACAGAACTATTCCACTATATTTTTACATCATGCAAAATGCATAACAATTTAGAGGTGAAACACTAGACTGTAGTTCATAAGGTTTTTATTTTAATTTAACATTATAATGGTATAATGGTATTTAATGGTATTTAACACTGAATACTAAGTCTTTATTACAGTTTTGTAAAAATCCCCATAAAAAATTCCTGGCAGTTGGTGAAGATTACTCAACAAAAACTGCAGGAAAAATGCCCATGATAATATTTTCAGCATTTTTGAAAAAAGAAATAATTAAAATAATTTTTTATTTGAAACATAATATAAACATAATTTCTTTAAACTGTTTTAAAAAGCAATTAAAACCTAACAAAACATTACAAAAGAAAAAGTCAATTCTAATTTTATCCACAAGGCCTTTAGTCTCTGCCTAGCAGTTCAAATGAACATTTAGTCATTTCCCTTTGCACACTACAACTGTAATGGCTTATTTTGCATATTTCGTATGCCAAGTTATATACACTCTGATAGAGGACCTATGAAAGCTGTAAAATGAATATATATATATATATATATTATAAATTAATTGATTTAAAATATGGTTTTTTTCACTACACAGTTCTAACCATGTTTCAAAAAACCATATTTTAAATCAATTAATTTATAATATTAATCTCTATATTTTTATTAAAATAGTGATCAATGTAAACATTGATCACTATTTTGTAAAAATAAAATATCTATAAGAACACCGGATTTTATATCTTACTGTTCTTTCTTTTTATTATACACACACACACACACACACACACACACACACACACACACACACACACACACACACATATATATATATATATATATATATATATATATATATATATATATATATATATATTTATTTAATCTGGCAGCTCAGCTCCAGTCACTTACCCACTACTACTTTCATAGTAACTATTCAGATGAGCTCTTTGCTAAGGTATATAGATTCCATAAATTTAAGTGCATTGCTAGAATGGCATTGAGATCTCACCAATTTACAATTAAGTTCTATGCTGCCAGTTTCTTTTCTCACACATCTTACTTGTGAAACTCTCTTTGGCTCCATACTTTACAGCCAGTTTTAATCTGCAAAAATTTAAATGCAACGTTAATCACTATTAATATATATATGTATGTATTCATTTTATATCACTATTAATATATATATGTATGTATTCATTTTATATCAGGTGAAAACTTGTAAAGGGTTTTGCTGTGTTATGTTCCAAGTACTTTCAAACATCATTGGGAGATAGTGAATTAAACAGTCTGAAGTTTGAAACGAATGCATGTTCATCTGTTGTGACTGTGGAATTTTAACACATACACCTGAAATAAAGCAAATTTTATTGATAGTAGTTTACCATCCTTTGATGAAAAGGGCTTTTAAGATTTTTCATCATTTTTCTGACATCACATGACTTCTTTAACATTAGGAGAAATTCATCAAAAGGCTTAACATATTTTCTATCCATTTTATTTAATAGATAGACATAAAAAATTTAAATATATTCTATGTATGCAAATGGATTTTTGTGCATTTATCAATGTATAAATTTTTATATCTTCATATTCATTGCAAACTAATATAAAACATTCAGCAGTATAACATTACCTCATAAGTTATATATCAATGTTACACATCACTATTAAATGTTGTTTGAGGACAGAGTCATGTAATCAGATCATATGAATTTAGCTACTTTTGAACATGAATATATATAAAAGAATAACTAGATAGGTACAACAGTAATTCAATCTGTTGTCGGTTAGCTAGAGCAGGTAACCAGAGAGAGACAGTGCTATGTTGTGACAAGTATCAGATTTTATTTATGTCCATATTTCATTTATTGCCAAATTTTTAGTCACTGATGGTCAGACATTTTGGCAGAGAAAAAATATCTTCTTTTGTTTAGCCTCTTATTCTCTGTCCAATCAGCTTTGAATAAAGTGAAATTCAATAAGAAAAATGTTTGAGATGTATTTTAGTGATCTTACCACTAAGATGATAATCATCAGTATATTCCTAAGATGTATTTTAGTTTTCACATAGATGGAGAAAAGACTTAAAGCAATAGTGATTCAGTTCTACTGATGAATGCAGAGAATGTCACAAACAGAGCATGAGGGAAACAAAGTTTTAAGGAGAATGGGAACAACAAAGAAACTAACACAGCTGAGATTTTTAAGACACATAATAAAAAAAGAAGGCTTGGAGAATTTAACACTCACAGGATATCTAGAAGATAAGAGAAATGGGAGGAAATAGCAAATAACTGACTTGATGAGTCTGAGTAAATGGATAGCAGAACAATGGTTATAATAACAAAGAGGTGTGATAAAGTGGCAAGAGTTACTTAGAGAAGTAAAAGACAGGAATCTGAGGAGAGCCATAATAGCCCACACCATGAATGGACATATAATATAAAAGGAGACTGGAAATTCTTCTTTTTTTCTTTTACACTAACAAATATATATTAAGTACTGAGTATTTGAGTGTTTAAAAAATGTTTTCGATTTTATTATCTGGCTTTACCATTATTTCATTTCATAATGGCACCTTTTGGGAAAGATATGTTTAAAATGTTCTGTACTGCCACTGTAAAATAGGCAAATAATGAAGAAAAAATATACGTAGGAGTAACTGAAGGACCCTGGAAACAAAGATACTATGCACACAAAAAAAATCCTTTACAAATTGTAAATGCGCAAACAGCACAATGCTTTATAAGCATGTATGGGAAATTAAAAACAAAAATCAAATCACACCAAAAATATCATGGAAACAGCATCAGCCTACAACAATAAATCCAAAAACTGTAAATTCTGTCTGGAGGAGAAAAAAGCTAAAATTACCTAACTAGACAAACACAAATTACTAAATAAATGATCAGAACTATTTTTAATATGTTACTTAAAATTGAAAACTAAAGGTGAACAAAAAATAAAATTAAAATAAAAAATAAATAAATAAAAATAACTATATTAAGCCAAATCAATAAGTAAATAAATTAAGTAAATAATAAACAATGTAAGAAACTACTAGTAAATGTAATAACAACAAATAACAAAGCAGTAAATAATAACAAAGAACACTATAAAATAGCCACAAAACTTCATTCAGACCCACACATATTTCCACTCAATAGCCCTTAGAATAATTCAAAATATAACCATTACCACCCACCCAATAACTGTTAGAATAATACAATAAACCTACCCATAATGCATCACTCACCATCATATATGAATAGTCAAGCTCAAACACAATGCACATGGTCTGACAATTGTGTTTAAGCAAGAAACAGACTATCATTGCTGGGTGTTGACCTCAATGTCCACTTTTATATTTACATATGCATATGTGTAATATAGTAACAACACCAAGGAAAAGTTTATGAAGCTTTATTAGACTTACTTCAGCTTTAGCACTGAAAAACATTATACTTATTGTAATTACAAACAAAAAGAGAGATTGGATGTGCTTATTTTATTGCCACATTCACCCCAGTATTTACTTTACTCATATGAAAAAAAATTGTGGGGCTAGCGTGGTCCAATGACCCTGTGAGTGATGCCATTGTGAGTTCTTAACTTCTGGTAGGGCCAACCTTTGTGGCAAGGTCAAAGACAATGACCCAGACTAAGTATTACCAACTATTACAAAGACCCTAATAGCAGAGCAATCAGATGATGATTACAACAGATCTCAACAGTTGAACCAGCAGATGAAGAGGGCTACACATGACAGACATGCTACAGAAGCCAGTGGAAGTCCATTGCAGTTTTATAACTGAATTCATCATGTCTCATTCCATATGTGCTGCAGAGGAAGGTTATGAAAATCAAGTGTGAGTCACTTCCTGGCAAGTTGAGGTCCACCTTAATCAAATTCATGCCATAGGAACCTTCTACTTTGATTTTCTTTCAGCTTCAACCAAATCTTAAAAAGCCAAAGGGCAATAAGGAATGGATGATAGGAGCAGGTTTGGGTGAAACTGGAAGCTTCTAGTCTGCATGTTAGTGATGAAGTTAGTCATCAACTCCATCATTATAAAGGAAGACATCAGCAAAGAAGAAATTCTTGCATATGATCTAAAGCTAAAGTTGCTGCCAATATACAGGGTGTTATGGGTAAATTGTCAGCATATTATATTTTTTATTTTGCACATGCATGCTGCTTGTTTTTGATTTTGTTGACTGCACAGCATAGTAGGGTCAGCTGGGCACCATCTGTGAGAAAAAGAGCAGCTTGATGCAATTCACATATTATATGTGGGATGCAGTTGAGCAAGAAACCAACAAAATTCCTTGTAAAGACAAAGATGAACAGAAGGCAAGGATTATAGCAGCATTCACCAACCATAAACCAGTTTTTATTGAAAAAATCCCAGGAGAAAATTGCAAGAAATATTCTTGTAAAATCCTGTGGTGACCATGGTAGAAACCAATGGCATCTAATGTTTTTATTGAAAAATAATTTCTTTTGTTTATTTCAAAAAACTATTTTTGTTATTATTTAAATATAAATATGTCTTTTAAAATGAGATGTCAATGTTATTTTTCAATTTTTTTTGCAATGAATTTGAAACTGAAATAGCATATTAAATTTATCCATCTAAATGTACTCGACATTGTTTTTGTGTATAAAACCAGTTGAAAAATAAAAAAAAAAGTTCTTTTTAGTGAAGAAATTTTAAGTATTTTCTAAAGTTAATAAATAAACATTTTCAAAAAACTATTTACTGTTATATATTTAAATATTAATAACATGTACAAAATTATCAAATCTCATAACAACTATATTTTAAGTAAGTCCTATAAGATAAACAACAAAGCTTGTATGGAATCCACCTTTAATTTGTAGAGATAAAGAAAGTTGTCAACTTGAAGGCAAATGCAGATCTACTCAAGTTATATACCAAGCAATCATTTACCACAAACAAAATATGCTCAATGCATATCCAAATGTAAACAAATGACGTCACACATTATGAAATGGACAAAAGTCCAACAATTATTTCTTAAGACATTTTTATATTTATATACGTTCTTTTTATAGATACAAATATTTGTTTACATTTGGATATACATTGAGCAGATATGAATGTATGAGAGAAAATCATAGAGAATTGAATTTAAAAACAGTAAAATCGACCTTGCTAACTGAACACTCCTCTGTGGCCCAATCGATTAAGGCATGTCAGGCTATATGACGCTTCCATATAGGCTACAGATTTGATTCCTGTCAGAGGATGCATATTTTCTATGAAAATTTCTCAGATATTCAGGCTGGTAAATGTTAATATTGTTTATTATAAACAGAGCATTTACTTAAATATTTGTATCTATAAAAAGAATGTATAAACATAAAAAATGTCTTAAAATATATATATATATATATATATTTTCATATATATATTTTCATATATATATATATATATGTTCATATATATATATATATATATATATATATGTTCGTATATATATATATATATATTTTCATATATATTTGTTATAAGAATATATATATATATTCATGAATAGTTCATATATATATATTTATATATATATAAAGTATATGTTTATATATATCATATATATATATATATATGTATAATATATTCATATAATATATATTTTGTATATATACATATATATTGAATATAACATTTGTATTAGATAGTCTTAATATTTAGGATAAAGTCATACTTGAGACACAATCATGCTAGACACAATCATAAAAAGGCCTGACGACTGCTTGTTTCCTCTAAGTGTTGACTTCAATATTCACTATATTTATATTTATATATATATATTTGTGTGTGTATATATATATATTTATAAATGTGTATATATATATATATATATATATATATATATATATATATATATATATATATATATATATATATATAAAAAATTTAAAAACTTTAAACTATAATATAGATTTCACTTTATTAATTTTTACTTCTCTAACTCTTCAAATGTTGAATATATAACTATTTCTAATTTTTCTATTTCTATTTTATTTTATTTATTTATTTGGATTGATTATTTTTAC
Organism: Acanthosepion pharaonis; assembly: GCA_903632075.3. Lineage (NCBI taxonomy): Eukaryota > Metazoa > Mollusca > Cephalopoda > Sepiida > Sepiidae > Acanthosepion > Acanthosepion pharaonis. The sequence goes on along the minus strand of CAHIKZ030005176.1, from coordinate 508,333 downwards.
TTGTTTTTTCTTATTTTATTTTTATTTATTCTAACATTTATTTTAGCAGGAGCGGTTTGTTAATTTGTTTACATATTTATTCATTTGGATTAATTTATTTTACTTATTTTTTCTTAATTATTTATTTATTTTGTATATTGTTATTTATTCTCGATTTTTAAGTAACATAGTAAAAATTTATTTATTTGTTTTTTTTATCATTTATATAGCAGTTATAGATATTTTTTTGGACAATGTTTGGATTGATTTTTGTGGTCTATTCTAATGGTTATTTTGACATAATTGGTTTGTTAATTTGTTTATTATTTACTTTATTTATTTGGATTGATTATTTTTACTTGTTTTTCTTATCTATTTTTTATTTTATTTTTTGTCTATTCTAACGGGAGTGATTTGTTAATTGTTTATTACTTACTTGGGTTAATTTATTTGACTTGTTTTTTATTATTATATTGTTCATTTTATTTATTCTTTTCAGTTTTCAATTTAAAAAAAAAAAAAAAAAGTAAAAATTTGATTTCATATCTGCATTTTGAGATGAGTTCAGATCGTTTATTTAGTAATTTATTTTGGTCTGGGTAGGTAATAATAGCTATTTTTTCCTCCAAGCAAAGTTTGCAGGTTTTGGATGGATTGCTGTAGGGTGATGATCTTTTCCTTATTTTTCAAGATATTTTTGGTGTGATTTTAGTCTTGTTTTTAATTTCCCAGATATATTTAGAAAGCATTGTGCTGTTCGTATTTACTATTTGTGAAAGATATGTTGTGTGCATAGTTTCTTTGTTTCAAGGGTCCTTCAGTTACTCCTGAGTATATTTTTTCTTCATTATCTGGTGATTTTACCATCGCTTGGTATATTACATAGTTTTGTAAGCAATTACCATTTAAGGGACATTCATTTTTTATTCTGCAGTTACACATGGGTTTAATTTGTTCAGGTGGTTTGTTGATTGTTTTCCTGTTGTGTTTTTTATTATTTGTGCTATATTCTCAATGCAAATGTAGCTGATTTTTACTGTGTTTTTGTTGAATATTTTGTGTAGAGTGCTTGATTCTGGGAAGTGTTTGTGTAAGAGTTTGAAGAATATTTTTCCTACATTTGTTTTTACGTTTTTGCTGTATGGTGGGTTGCACCATATGATATTTCTATTCCTGTTGGCTTTTTCTGTGCTCTGTGGTGAGTATGTAAATGTTACCAGGAATCCACTATCTTTTAGGTCTATTTTGTAGTTTTTCTTATCTTCATTAAATCTGGTTTAATTGAAAGAATTGTTGGAAATCCTGCGATTTTGGTATCTGTTTGATTATAGAAGGTGGGTGATTCTTAGGTTGAAGGTAACATCTAGAAAATCTACTTCATTTAGGTTAGTTTTTATGTCTATGTGAAATCCGTTATTTTTTAAAATCTTTATTATTGCTTTTCTAGTTTTGTCTGTGTTTTGTTTGTTATAGTTTCTTAAGATTATGAGACCATCATCCCTGTAGAGTCCTGTGTCATTTCTATCTATTATATTGCTTAGTTTATGTATCAAATATATACTTATGATTTTGCATGCCTGAACCATCAAAGCTTCCCATTGTAGTGTCAAAGATCCCTTCTTTCTTTATCCATGCATCTACGTTGTGGAACAGTAGTGATTTATGGGAGTGTTTAATGATATTGATTTTGTTTGTGTTTATTTTTATTTGTTCCTGGGATAAGGTGATGGCCTTATCTAGCATGGGTTCTGTTATGGATGGGTAAAATTCTTTTATGTCTAATTGTGTAAATTGGCAATTATGTTTGTTATTTATGTTGTGGAATCAGTCAGTAGTTGCTTTTGTGTTTTTCCATTGATTTACTCCTAACTTCTTCCTTAGTTCAGAATTAATTCTTTCTCGTATCGCTTTACTTATTTTACTGAGTTCACTTTGGTTGCATTTATGAGTCTGCATGCTGGGTTGGTTTTGAAATTTTCTTTTGTAGTTTTGTGATAAAGGCTTGTGATAAATTCTGTCGTCTAGGTATAATTTTTGATGTTGCTTTATTATCATGTTCTATTGTTTTTGGTGCTTTTTTGTATGTTTTTGGTTATGTATTTGAAATTTTTGTGTGTAGTGGGCTTATTCACATAAATTTCTATGTCTGTTGTGTTTGTTGAGTTGTTTATTTTAATTATATCTTCTTTTTAGTTTTTTTTTTAAACTAGTTTAAAAAAATTCGTCTAATTCTTTTTGGCTTTTTGGATTTTAAAGCCATCTTATTTTTTATGAAGGTTTTAGTTTAAAAAGTTTTCCATCTTATTTTTATATAATTTCTGTTTTTCAATTAATTTTAGATTATATGTGGATGGAGATAGGGTGGGTCTGTTTTTAGGGAGTAGTCAAGGCTAAATTTTTCTATGTCCATAATGTGTTATAAATGTAGTGAAAGTACTCTACTGTTTATCAGGAGATGAATATGAATAAATATAGGTTTAAGGTTTGCTATATTTATGGGATAAAGTGCTCAATATCAGAGATAGAGCGTATGTAAATATAAAACTGAACATTGAATTCAACACTCAGAGGCAACAGGCTGTTTCCCTCCTAGATGCAATCATCAGGCCACATGGGTTTAGTTTTTTCTTGACTATTTATATATATGGATCAGTGGTGCATTGTGGGTAGTCCATTTGCATTATTCCCCTGTATTTAACCTATTGTTCTGAAAATTGAGTTTTATATTCACTTTTTTGTTCTTAATAACATATAAAAAACCTGACATCATATAGGCATTAGGTTTCGAGAAATAGATAAAAATATTAAAAATTGATGGATGTACACATAATTTTGTCATTGACTATATATATATATATATATATATATATATATATATATATATATATATATTTGTTGTATTTCCATATTAGGCTTTTTCTAAGGTAGTTAATAGCAACAATGAGAATACAAACATAAACAATAGCATTAGTATTTTTTATAAAAATCAGATGAATGATAATTACAAGCAAGATTAAACTAAACTTAAGAACATTATAAAAAAATTCACAACACCAATAGACAAGAGCCCAAAACAATTATTACAAAAAATTTGAAACCTCTAACCTTCTAGTTAAAAATAATAATTCACCTCCTAGATCAAAATTAAATAGAACAAATATAATTTAAAAATTTAACTGTCTATTAATGAATTCGTTAACAATTATATTGGCTACACCACAACATGTTTAACAAGAATACTCACACTGCATCTTTCTGACCATAGCTCAATTAGGTCTCATAAAAACACTCATTGCTAACTACCAGACCCTATTCACAACATACTTGTTGATAATACAAATATAATAGCCTCATCTACATGTAAAAATAAGACTAAAAATAATGGAAGCCTTATTAATAAAAACAAAAAAAACAACACTCAATAATATCAACTTTGAACATGGACATAAGTTGACTCTGTTTTCAAAATAAAACATTCTGTAATATTAAATACATATATACAACAATCTATTTCCAGTTAACAGTTAATATATTTCATCCTTTCATTCATATATATATATATATATATATATATATATATATGTATTCATATATAAATATATAGTATATATATATATATATATATATATATATATATATATATAAATGTTCATATGTATATATATATATTTATATTTATATATGTGTATATTTTATATATATATATCATGTATGTATATATTTATATTTATATATATGTATATTTTATATATATATATGTATATGTATGTATATATTTATATTTATATATGTGTATATTTTATATATATATATGTATATGTATGTATATTTATATTTATATATATATATTTTATATATATATATGTATGTATGTATATATTTATATTTATATATATACAAGGTATTTATTTATTAAAGAATATTTTTATGTTTTAACGTTGTTATTTATAATACAAGTATTTAAGCAAATGCTCTTTTTGTCAAATAGCATTTGTCTGAATGTCTTTTATTCTTTAACAATTGGATCAAGAACCGTCAGCGTATGACGGTTCCATTTAGGACAGGAATCTGTGAAAGAACGAAAATTTTCTCAAGAACTGGCCTTTTGTATCTGAAAAAATATATATCTATATTTAAAAATCTCCATTTATTTTATCCAAGAAATAAAGTAGTTATTAATATTTAAGCTTATGTCTGTTTTGACCTGATAAACATTGGTTAAATAACATTTACGTAAAGGAATGTCATAGAAAATTTTAGTTCTTTGATCCATTTCCTTCACAGTGTACTTAAAATATTCTTATAAAATAAACTTTGCTTAAGGGTACAAATAAAACATAAAATATGTCTGTTAATATATATATATATATATATATATATATATATATATATATATATATATATATATATATATATATATGCACATATATATAGCACATACATATATATATTGGAATATTGTTAGGTGTTTCGCACTTTTTGAATATTTGTGCTCCAGACAGGAAATGTTCTATATATCTCAGAATCTGCTTTTCCAAGAAATAAAGTAGTTATTAATATTTTATGTCCTACATGTAATGTTTAAAAGATAAAAATCTGAGGAAAAATATGGGGAATGTAACTATATATATATATATATATATATATATATATATATATATGATGAAAAAATATACATATATGCACTATTTATTTATATTTCTTTCTCAGTTTATGAATATTGTGCACTATGGATAGTCAAACCTACAATAATTTTAAGAGATAACTGAGGAAACCTGGTGACCTATATTAAAGCAGTGTCAGAAAATCACAATTTATATGTTTTTTGGATAGTCACTAGAAACAATCTTAGTAATTTGTAACTGAGAGCAAGAAGATTCTGAAATATCAAGTATCCAATCAAAAACTCCATGAGAACATAACCAAAACTCAAAATTAACAATTTGTTCTGAAATTTCCTTCAAGCATTGCAGACCAAGCCTACCTCAAAGTTATATTGGTGCTACCAAAATTCTTAGATTGTCAGGTACTATCATTCTGGATTCTTCATGGATTTTTCTCAGAGCTATAGGGTTTACTTGTTAGTTCCTATCTACTTTCTAAATAATATGTGACAGGTTTTACTATATTATATGTTAACTACAGGAAAAAGTAATCCCTAAGTTGATATGGTAGGGGAGATAGCTTCATACCTTTTTCAAGAGTATTAGAGGAAAGAGAACACAAATTACATCAGCTGAAAATGAAATGTGCTGATTCTGTTTACTGTTCACTTGCATTTTTTGATAAATACCATATCTATCCAGAATGTAAGCAGTCATAGATTTCCAAAGTTTCTTTTTCTTTAATTTCTGTGAATTGTTATAACTTCTTAGGAAAAATATTACATTGATTTTTTGTTGCTTTTTCTGTAGTTATGAATGCAAAATAGTTCTTCTAGATTGACTGTCACCCAAACCATGTGCCTAGACTGTCCTGTTATTTAACCTATAGTTTGGGGATGGAAAAGAAGTGTATTCATGCCTTTCATAAGGACATTAATGTAAAAATTTGGTCAGAATTTGAATTGATTTCAATTTCTGCACTTTTTGATTGGCCACTTGCCATTTCAGAATTTTCTTGCTCTCAACTGCATAGTTATGCTATCTACACATAACCTGCACATTGATTGTTTTTTAATGATTTCACTCCAAGCAAGGCAACAAAGCCACTAAGACACAGAGGGTTATGAAGTGTGAAAGAATATGAGAAAAAGAAAAACGTTATTAAGGAGAAAGAACAGTAATAGAATAAAAATTAAGGAGACAGAAAATAATGATTGACATTGTATTTAAATTTTTGAAGCAAGAGGCCGGAAGTGAGTTCTACAAGAAAGAAGTGAGAGAAAAGAAATTGTTAGCATAGAACCTATGATTACATCTAGCCATTTCAACTGTAAAGTGATGAGACCTTGCCATCAATTTACTACTGCACTTAAATTCATAGTCTAGCTACCATAAAGAAAAGTTAATTATAACAATTACCACAAAACTATTTATAAAAAGGTACAAGGAAGCTACATTATGACAGTGGGAAAGTGACTAAAACCAAGATGCCAAGTCAGGCCCAATGTCATTGCAAATTCTTCTTTGTATTTTATCAAAGATCTCTAAATATATAGCAAGAGCACCAGACCATATATGTGGCAGTAATATGTGGCAGTAATATTCAAAGCATGGACGAATGGTAGACTTATAAATATGTAAGACAGTTTCAAGCAAGCTCTCATCTTTGATATAGATGTAAAAGACAAAGACATTATGTTTCAGCCATCTTCTAGTGTTCATTATTTTGGCTAATATGGGATATCATGTATGTGTTGATTATTTGTTATTTTTATGCCTGTGATTGAACTCACAACAACTAGTTGACACCCAAACTTATATTCACAAAACCACCTTCACAAATGATATCAGTAGTGTTCTTTTATAGTCTTTAAATCCAGTGTCAGATTTGGTTATCATGACAAGTTTTTATTGCTATTTGACCATTTTTATGTTTTGATATTTGAAATTGATTGATTGATTCGTTCATTTTCTATGACTTATCAACCCATTGCAGATTATTTAATGCCAGAAAATATTTTTATATTGTAAGAATTTTCTTTTTTTAAGATAATAATGGTTTAGTAATACAAGTCTTATTAATTAGCCTCTAGCTGGGGAATGAAAAGATGAATTTATACCTTTCCCAAGGGTAGTTGCGCATCAGTGAATATAATGAACCCAATGGGAATTGGAACACGGTGTTCTGATTAACAATTCCTAGCTGTTATCCATTACATCACATGCACATCCAAACTTACAGCACCAATATTTGAGATGAGGAATTGCCAATATACTTCAACTTATTTTGTTTAATAAGTTTCCATGTTTGATATAAATGTTAGACATGATGTTTCAGACAGGTACTCTGGTTATTTTCAGATTTACATTAATTTTGGTTGATATTTCTTATATGTTGATTATCGTGTTATTTTGACCCTATGGTATTTCTTGTTCATTTTTGCTAAAATAGAATATATTATTTCACTATCTGATCAGGGACTGAACACATGACCACAGGATAACAACATCAATTATAAAATTATTATGTAGTATTATCTGATTCATGTATTGGCATCATGTCATACATTTGGAGTGGTCAAGACACTGTACATATATAAACAAGCATACATATTTTTATTTTACATTAACAAGTACCTTAAGAGAATACCACATTTACAATAGTAATATCATGAAATGATATTTTTTCTAATTATTCTTTTAAAAAATAATTATTTATGAACTTAATTTAATTAAAACTATTTTTCAGAAACTAAGATTTTGAACCAATTTAACCTGCTGTCAATTCAGTCATTGTTAGGTCAGATTTTGTACTATTAGATTGCAGCTGTTAGTATATTTAATCTGAGAATAGCAACAGAAAAATAACAATATTTAACTAATAATGTGAATATTTTATACTAGCCTAGAAGATGCCTTTTGTATGGACTTTAGGCTAGCTCCTGCAGAGGGCTGTTGGGCCCTCATCTTTTACCTTCAGCATCCAATATACTTAAAAGTTATAAGAATTTAGAAATAATAAAAATTATTAAAAGTAGTAGACATTATGTAACGAGATTCTCCTTTGTTTTTAGTTAATTCCTATAAGCTGTTATCAGAAAGTATAGAAAATATTTCTACTTTTATAAATTGATTTTCATAACACTGAAATGAATTGTTGTGGGAAATAAGTCTCATTTTTAATCAAGACCAATTTTATTGCTAAGTTTTATAATGCTACTTTTTTCATTATAATTTGCTCCAAACATTGGTAAAATAAATATTGAAGCAATTTAAAAAATCATTTTAATAATATCTTGATTTATCTTTCATTATATAACCACTAGTGCTGAAATCCCTCTTTATACACTTATATTGAACAAGTAAATAAAAAGCAATACCTATCTACCTGTGTATTGTCTAACTTTCAGTGCCACATGCTTTATATGCTAGAAAAAGAACTTCTAATACAGGCTAACAAATTCTTTAAAATGTGTTTCATATTATTTTCATTTACTATTGGATTCAATTTCAATGAATTTAAGTTCAGTATTAGTTTGGTGGCAAGGTCTCATCCTTTTACAATTGAAATGTCTAGATGTAACCATAAGTTCTATGCTAACAGTTTCTTTTCTTGAACTTCTCACTTGTGGAGCCCTCTTCTGGTTCCTTGTTTTCCAGTCAAGTTTGATTTTCAAAAATTTAAATCCTATGTCAACTGTTATCTTCTGTATTCTTAATTCCAAATTCTTTTATTGTTCTTTCTCCTTAATAATGTTTTTCTTTTTCTTATATTCTTTCACACTCAGTAACCCTAAGTATCTTAGTGGCTTTATAGCCTTGGTTGGAGTGAAATGATTAAAAAAAAAATAGCTTGTTTCAAACTTGTTTAATTGTGATGGTCTGGAACTCAACTCACAATATCTCCAAAGTATACATGCACTGTCCTTTGATCACAAGCAAAAAATAATTCTGCTGCAAATTATGGAGATTTTTTTATACAATACAAACAGGTCTCACTTTCTTAAACAATTTATTTAATTATTATTAAAAAATGTTTGCCATGTTCATATAGAGATAATTAATAATTAATTATTAAGATAATTAATTGATAATCATATAGTGATAATTAATTTATAGCTTCTACACTTATGTGTATTTTCAGAAAATATACATTTAAATGTCTATGCTCCTAAAATCTCAAACTACTATTAACAGTTAATTAATATTGATAATATTGCTATTGCAAATTGGGGATTTTGCCAACATTTTAATGTTCTGTGCCTAAATATATTTAAAATTTATTTCTGAAATTATTCTTTAAAAGATTTGGAGAAGTTTCATCATTAAAATGAAATTTTATCAAATGATACACTATACCAATTATAAATTTGTTTTAAAATTTCTTTTCTATAAAAAAAAGAAACAAAAAATAATTGATATTTCTGGTGTGTTTTCTTTTATTTTGTGAAAATTTGCACAGAATCTTAGTTTTTACATTCAGAATGAATGAATACTTAGCAAACATTGTTTTGGAAGGTTTATTTTCTTGAATACAAATACAAACTTATATCCTTGGTGTGACAAAGTTCATAGCTCACAGTACATTGGAACAGAGAGAGAGAGAGACCCCTTCTTCTTTGTAGGAGGTAGCCATTCACATTAGTTCTTTTGGTGGAGTAGAGTGGAGTAGTCCAGCCTGACAGAAGGGTAGAGAAGACTGATATCAAGGCCTTGTTCTTCCTGAGTTTATATTGAGGTTGGTAAGTGTTTGAGGAGTATGGAGAGTATGAGCAGGATTGTCTTTCACTTTGGTACAGGACCTTTGATCTTTTGTTTTCACTTATTGAAGTATCTTGTTTTAGAAAGTAAGTTAAATGATTGACCTGTTGTTAAAAATACCGAAGTTAATGTTAATGAGGTGTTAAGAAGATAAGTTGATGATATTTTTCAAGAAATATTTTCATTTTATTTATTAAACTTTGAATACTACTACAGTTTCTTATACATCAGTCTTTAAATTGTTTCATTATAGATTTGATTAAAAAACCTACTTCCTATCACTGTAAAATGCTTTGCTTTTTTTTTGTTTTCCAAAATAAACTTTCATTTTAGTTCTATAATTAGCATCCATCTGTACATTTCCCATTAAACTGGGAAGAACTAAATTGTAGACATCTCTAATTTTTTTCAACTTTCAACTACAATCAAGTCAAAGTCAAAGGTCAATCATTATCTATTCTCCTTATCCTCATGATCATACTTCCTACTACCTCATCTTTCATTCATATCATGCATCTCATACATCGTAAGCATTTTAAACACTAACCCTATACCTTGTGTGGCTCTAGAGCCTTGTATTGAGTGAAATTTAAGAAACATTTTTATAAAATATAAAAATAAAAAATTCTTAAAATTCATAAATATTTTACCTCACATGAAGCTATCTGTTTCAATAAAATTAATATGCATTATTTTTTTATATGCCTCCTTATACATTTTTTTAAGTAATGTAGAATCCAATAAAGATCTATAATTTGGTTGACAGCAATCTTGAACACAGCAACAATGCCAATCAAAATGGCATCATCAATCTGTGTTGATAAGGTATTGTCTGTAATAAATTTGTTCTATTCACCATTGCAATGGCCACCATCCCTCATCACTGATGTTGCTGTGTAACCTCCCCCCACTTATAGTTGCTGCTACCACTGTTACTGCTGCCACTGCTGTTGTCATTCATCCTTCTCCCACTACTGTGGCTGCCATGGCATTGGTTGTTGCGGAGATGATAACTAGATGAGAACTGTTGCTGACCAGCCTGCCTGTTCAATTTGGTTATTTTTGGGGGCTGACTCTGAAAGCATTTTGGATCAAAAGGGGAAATGCCTTAACACTGAACACAAAATAACTAAAAATGCATGCTTTCTTTATGTAAATGCAAACACCAGCTACTATGATCTGCATCAATTCTGTTGTTTGTTTTGTGTGTGTGTGTGTATACGTAAATTTTCTTTATGTTTTTCTGTCTCTGCACACACTTGCTTAGTGTTCAGTGCTCTTAGATTTCATCATTACCTCCCTGTAGCTAATCTATGGTTTTGATCCCAAAGTGTGTCAGCCATCATAACATCTAATATTATTTACCCTGGAACTTTGTACATTCTCTTGTTTGTTTTTGCCCTGTGGCTTTACTCCACATTGTCTTGATCTGCCACATTTACTCTACAGCTGAAGTGAGGCATTGCTAAAATATAAAAGATCAAAAGGAGAAAGAAACCAAAAGTGAATTGTTAAACTTTGACCTCCAGAGGTGAACCTGAAATGTTGCTCCTCCCCTTCCTGATGTTGTTGACTATTCAGTTGAAAATTGGGAATATTAGTTATTGATCATTTCTGTGCTGAAGTTGTCATTTTTATTTTTTCTTCTGTTGTTTTAAAAATGTAATTGACTTCAAGGTTGTACGGCTTGCTTAAATAAGAAAATCTACTGACAGTTATTAAGAGTATAATTTTCTTAATGTTACTTCATATATGTCTGTGAATGATACATTCAGATGATATATTTGAATTTCACTTTCTTGACACTACCCCTGATTATAAAAATCCTTTTTATTTCTAATTTGACTTATTCAACATAACAGTAAATCACCATAATTTTTATATAGATGTTGTAACAGATAAATCTTTATTTAAAAATGTGATTATTCTTTTAAAAAATACTTGAATCTTTTATATGCATTTTTATGTTCATATTTGGGATTACATTTATAGTGTTTTTTAATTCACTTTTGTGATGAAAATTTACCATAAATTTCTTGTCTTTTCCTGAATTTCTGTATATTTTGTTGATATTTGTAATATTCAGACTCTGAGAAATGTAAGTTAGCTATAGATAACAACTGAATTTTTTTCACTTTTTCACTTTCACGATTATCATTTATGCAGAATACCACTCGATATATAGTCATAACTTTTATTTGTATTTAGACATTTTTTCTCATTATTGTACTTCTTTCATTAAATGTAGATAAGTATTTCCATCCAATTCTTTCTTATTGCATTTATTATCATTGGATAAGAAACATAAGTACAAATAGTTACATACAACCATTATTATTTATAGATATTTTATTTGTACAAATTAGAAATTGGAATCACTTTTCAATACATTTAAATGTTATATATTAACTTTTGTGATCATTTTTTTCTATGTAAAAATAAGACACATTGTTAGACTTTATAATAAATATATAAATTCATTATTTGTATATAATTGTTTTGATATTTTTAACTATTATCATTCTGAAAGCAAGTGTGTGACATTAGTTATATGATCAGCATTATTTTCAAAAAATATTGAGGTTGATATAAACAAAACAAAGCCAAAAATTAGTTTATCCAAACCTTTTCTTCAAAACTATTTAAGGAACTGGTTATTGTTTATTTCTTTTAATCAGCTGATCTTAAATGGAAGTTGGTTTTAATTTTCTTTTTCAATTAAGCTTTATTTTTTCATTATTTTCTGAAATTATAATTTTTTTTATTTCTATAAATTCATAAAATAATTGTTCTTGAATTGTATTTGACTTTTGATAAATTTGTCAAGAAGACTTACCTTTAACCTTAATATCAGGAACAAGCAACATTTTCAAGAATCATAATTTTCTGAGTAGCAAATGGTGTTGTAAATACATTTAAATTGATACTTGTTCTACTCAAAATAATTATCTCAAGTCTTTCATTAATTAATAATTATTAGTACTCACTTTTGTAAAATTAAATTTAGGTCATTTTATTTTTATATAACTTTCAGGAAATAAACTTTATTAAACAATGTAAATAACACGATTTCTCAATTTTCATTATAAAATAATAGTAATAATGACTATATCTTAAAGCGTTTTGCAGGAATTTAAACTCAGTACCATTAGTGATCTTTGTTCAATTACCAGAAACACTTGAACAACTGCTTTTTAATAAATAAAATATAATTTAATCTCACTATTGATCAATCTTCACATTAATGATTATGTTCTTTGTTAATTATTGTCTTTTTAATGAGCAATTTAGATACCAGTATTTAATTGTCATTTAAAAATAGATTTATCTGCTTTATATTTAATCATCTTATTTTTCTTTCTACAAAATAAATAATGGTAAGGTTTTATTTATTGTTAGTACATTGAGAAAGTTTTTTGCCTGAATTTTAAATGCTGAAAGCTTGTCAGCATTAAGAAGTGCTTATCTCCCTTAGTTGTTAGAGCTTCTCAAATCTTCCAAACGTTAAGCCAACATTTAGCATACCATCATCAAATATATTAAAACGAGTTACGAGTTATGTTACATTTAAAAATATCAGTATTATCTCTAAAAATTATTTTAAATTTTAAATTAGGCATGTATATTTTTTCATGTTTTCTTTCCCATGTTTATACAATCAGCAATTTAATACATTTCTAATATTTTAAAATTTACAGAATTAGAATTTTATACTATTGCATTGCCAATAAAATTTTCATAGATTTTAGGATGGAAGCTTAATTCTTTACTCTTTATAATAATAATAATAATAATAATATATATATATATATATATATATATATATATATATATATATATATATATATATATAAAATTTTTGGAAAATTTGGAATATATATATATATATATATATATAGTAATTGCTAAAATTTGGAATAATATATACATATATATATATGTGTGTGTGTGTTTGTGTGTGTATAAAATAGTAATTGCTAATATTTGGAACTAAAACATATACACCATGAATTTATTATCTAGCACATATCTTCAGCTTATTTAAAAATATGCAGAAAAAATTCATTAAGACCTCATCATTAGTTGTGTATTAAATGAACTAATAATTAGAAAAAGTCCCTATATTCTGAAAGTTAAAACTAAATCTTTTGAAAATCCATGAATTTTATATTTGTACTTTTTAAGGAAAATTGAAAATGTAGAAAAGCTTTCCATTTTATTTTTGAATTCTTATAAAGAAATAAGTATAGTTCTTATCATAGAGATAAACAATTCTTTATCATTAGAAGTATTAAAGGAATGATCAAGAAAAATAATACTTTATCTTTCTACTAAAAGATATAAATAATTTATCTTCAGTATGTGTATAAAATTATACCTGGTGAATATTACTTAATCATCTACAGGTAAAAATATCATCATTGATAATCAGCTACTAGTAAAAATATCATCATTGATATCATATGATTATCAAATGATAGAAATATAAATTGTTTCATAAATATTTACAGTTTGTATTTGGACTCTTTACAAAAGCAAGCAATATAGCAGATATATATTTGTGTATTTAAAAAGGGGGAAAATAGAATTATTTGTACAAAGCATCCAAGTAGATAAATGTTTATGTCTTGACTTTTAACCCTTTTACTCCTAATTGCATGATGCAAGAAAATATCTATTAATTTCTGCAAATAAACGCAATTGTCTGTTACATGATAATACCATTGGGACATTTTTCTTTACTTCTTAAAAACTTAGTTTGTGTTTAAAAACACATTGTGTTTAAAGAGTAGAAACTTTACTGAAGGTTTGATGATCTTGTTAATATAAAAAAAATTGTTTGGAAAAAAATCATACCAGAATTATTAAGAAGATAGCCTGTATGTATATGAGAAAAAGAAGTTTACATTTTTAAAACTTTTCATATTTAAAAAGATTAAAGTAGTATATTCTGTTTGCTAGAATTTTGAATCAATGTGCAAAAGATTTCTGCTACTTAAATACAGACATTTTAGGAAAGAACAAAGAAAACAAAAGAAAATGTGTTTTTTGCCTGTGTGAAACAAACAAAAACTTAAATACACACTTGTCTAAAAAAAGACTTACAAAAAAAGAACTTAGCAAGAAATCTTACCTGATAACTTATTAAACTCTAGCAACAGGGTAACCATGGAGACCATTACAGATTCACCTGATAATGACCTGTGGAGAATGAGTATCTCTGTCAAACTCTCACCTGAACTGAAAAGGTAAGCATTTTATTACTTCAATGAATCTGTTTACATGTATGTTGTACAATGCTTATGTATATTCTTTAAACATTTGTATAAGCATATGTCAAAGTCCATATATGTATGTAGATTTTTAGTTTTATTAGTTGTTTATATGTAAGAATTAATGTACAGGTGCAGATATTTGACGAAGAAGTGTCTTGGATTTTACTAGTATATATAACAAAATGAAAACATCTGTGTTTATAAAAATATAACTAGTTAAAGAACTACAATCTTTAAATTTGAGCCATGTGCATACTCATGTGGCTAACTGAAAAAAAACAATCTCTTTAATAGATGAGATATTACACAGCCCATCACATTTATGTAAATTAGTGCAATTGTGCTTTTAACCATTTATATATTTATATAGATATGTAAAAATGTGGAAATATACTCATGCATCATTGTGAATTTTGACTCACTTTACATGTTTATTGGTGTATCTATAACAAGGTATTATTTTCTATTAACTTTGAATTCTTATTCATGACTACTTTTTACAATAGCAAAATTTATTAAAATTCCAAGTTGATAGCATCACATCAATCCACTCATGAAATAATGTAATATAATTATGACACAGGATGATAATATAACTCAGAATTATCTTTCAGAAAGTGTGAATTCCTTATGATCTGTCATTATAGCATTGAGAGATGACAACTTACAATGGATTTTTAAGTTATAAATTCACTGATAACACTTTTAATGACATTATTTTAGACGACTATTTAGTTCACAAGCATATTAATACAATCTATGCCATAGTATACAGTGATATAATTGTAGCTATAATTGTAATAATAACTATTTAATAACTTTGTTTTGTGACATAAAAATCTATTTTTGCATCTAATGTTTTTATCCTTTTTATCACAAAACCTTTAATGTCCATCATCTTTGATTATTGATAATGTTAAGTGACAATACCAACAAATAGTAAATAATTGTAGATTTATATTCAAAGTGCAGTTATACATAGTTATAGTTAGGTTTCTTGATGGTATTTACTATATCATGATAGAGTAGAAGAAAAAATATAAAAGCTTACTCTTTATTTCTTGAGAGAGGAAATAAAATCCTTAAATTTTGATCAAATTTGATCAGTTTTAGCTGTCACTGAAATTTGAATAAGAAATAGTCAAGAAAAATCAACAAGTAAAAATTATTGAAATTGAAGTTATAAAGCTTAAAATTTGAAGCCATTGAGAGAAAAGTATTTCATTTTTAAAATCCAAAATAACATAAACAATTAAGAGGTTTTTCTTCTATGTGCCAAGTCCCTTTAGTACATGAGGAATCATGGCTCTCCACAATTTTCTGTCCTTTGTAGCTTTTAGTAAGTTCTATCTTTTAGCTGTCTCTCCTAATCCCTGTTTTGCCAAGCTTGTTAGGTAGATTATTCACTGCTTTCGTCTGTCTCTTTTGCCTTCAATATGTACTTTATTATGTAAAAGCAACATCTATCTTTTATCTAATCCGGAATTATTTCAAATAAATTTATCTGCTTTATGCAGTGTACACAGTTTTTGAATAAATTTTTTTGCAAAGCTCAGGTTTCTTTTACTATACATCCCAGTTTGAGTTTCCATTGATATAAACTATAAGTTTTATTTTTTTTGTCTCAGCCCTGAAGCTTAAGGGTTGTTGGCTCATGAGAACACTTTATTATATAGGGTGCGATTGGTAAATTGTCGCCATTTTATATTTTTAATTTCATGCATGTCTGTTGTCTTTGATTTTGTCAACTGCACAGTATAGTAGGGTCAGTTGGGCACCAACTGTGAGAAAAAGAGCACAATAGTACAATTCACTCTGCCAGAAATTTGGAAACAGTATGCTGTACTGCTTGGCATTCGTGCTGGAAACTCCAATACAAACATTTCAGAGTATTTGGGTGTCAATCTGAGGACAGTGCAGAGGATTTGGAAAGTGTTGAGCCTAATGGTTATTATGAAGGTATGGCATCTTGGAAAACTCACTCTGATCATTCTGATAAGAAAAAAAACTCCTGAATTTGTTGGTGAGGGCCTCAGACTCAACACAAAGGCCTACATCAAGTGCCTTGTGGAGGTAGTGCTGCCCTGGGTCAAGAGGGTGGCTGCTGGAAAGCCCTACATCTGGCAACAGGACTCTACACCATGCCACACAAGCAGGAGAACCCAGTCATGGCTGTCAGACAATTTCTATGACAACATCACCCCTTACATCTGGTCACCTAACTCCCCAGGCTGCAACCCCCTTGATTATTATGTGTGGGATGCAGTTGAGCAAGTGACCAACAAAACTCCTTGTAACACCAAAGATGAACTGAAGACAAGGATTATGGCAGCATTCTCCAACATAAACAAGGAGACTGCTCAGAAGAGTTGCAGGAGATTCTGAAGTCATCTGGATGCCGTGGTTGAAGCCAATGGCAATTTTATTGAATAAATTTACTCTTTAGTATTTCAAGATATTTTTGTGAAATTTTGGTAAATATATCTATTAAAATGAGATGTCAGTGTTATTTTCATTTTTGTGTAATTTAGAAGGCAATTTATCCATCATGCACTGTACAAAAAACCTCTAAAAAAAAATTTGAAAACTTTCTTGGATTGAGTACTGGAAAATATGGTAAGCTTACTTTTCTATTAAAATAAAGCCCCATATAACATTAGCTCAAATACAGAATAAATTTATTTTCAATATATGTTATTATAAATAAAATTAATATTAAAGCTAATTTACAATGACTGAAGTAGGACCTATGCAATTTTTTGTTGTTAGTTTTCTTTTATTCTATGATTTATTAAACCATTACTGATGAATTTTGATGCAAAGTGTACTTAAAATCCCTCTTTAATTAGAAAAAGATGAACTAATTGATCAATTTTCATTTCAAACTTTTTTCAGGCATGGTGAAAGAAAACTAGGCCTAAAGAATAACTAGCTTGTTAAATTACAATTGACTATCAAAACTAACATTGAGAATTAGACTCCAAAACATTTAGAACATTTGCATTAAAAAAATATGACAAATATTCAACTATCATTTCAGAAAATGCTTTCTAACATAGAAAACAGGTATAAAATGTGTTATTCTTATAATTGCTGGTTAGTAAGTACTGGAAAAAAGGTTGAGTGAAGAAGGGTTTAATCACATGAGAACATGGATTGAAAATACAATATTTCAGTGCAGCAAGCATACAACAGGAAAGTGCTATGCTTTTGCAACCCACATTTTGTTCTTGTTCCATGAGCAGATATTCATAGTGGATGGATGAGTCCATGTTTTAGTAATAGGTGTAGAGAAAGTTTGTGAGTCCTTCTACACAACAAAATGAAAACTGTAAACTAACAGGTTTCAAAACTTTAGAGATTGTCATACAAATGTCTCACAAAATTAATATAACTTATACTAAAAGATAATGGTTTTATGTTTTTGATGTAACTAATATGTTCTTTTTGAGTCTTTCATATTTTCTTCATTGTTCAAAATGTTGACTATTTTTACAAGTTTCAAAGAAAATTATCATTTAAGAAAGATATTGCATGTTTATTTTGAAAAGATTTTGATTTTTTTAATCTTTTTTTCATGTTTTTATGCTTGTCCTTATTTAAATGATAACTAACTAGGTACTTATGCAATATCACACATGATTTCTAAAAAAATGTTAAAACTATCATTCATTTTAATAATCACATAGTAGCAAAGCAACATTACTTGATAGAGACAAGGAAAAAGAAACAATAATTGTTTATTGTCTATAATTTTGAGAAGTCATTAACATTCCATAAGTTATTTGGATGACTGAACTCATTGTGTATTTTAGTACTAACTGCATCTGAACCCAGTTTGTAATATATATGTGTGTGTGTGTGTGTGTGTTTGTGTGCTGAAAACCTCTTGAGGTATGAAATTACCAGTAACCATGCAGTGTTGATGTTTACTCTGTTTCTAACACTGATCACTCTTCTACCATAAGTATAGCAAACTTTGAACATATATATCCAAAGAGGTTTTATTACATTCCATTCAAGGTTTGTCTGTTTTATTTTTATTGTATTTTCCAATTTCTAAATATGATAATATACATCAGATCAGGATAAAAATTGTGGTCAAAGTGTTTACAGTCCATTCTTTGTTCTGTTTTGTTCAAGTACCAGGTATTGTTAGTGTGGTATATAAGATTTTGTTGGTTATATCATTTTTTACCACACTGAAATTAGTCCAAAATGATGTCATTTGTAATGGTTAAATGGAGCTAGACCACAGAGAAAATTTTGCTTTTCATAAAAGTCTTTGAGAAATACTTCACTGAACAGTTAGAAGCAACAAAGAGCATTTAAGGATGACTGATGACAGCATACAGCTACTCCTATTTACAATCTTTTGTTATAAAAAAGGTTTTAGAAGAGTAAAATTTTAAGGAATTCTAATAGGTTCTTGGGTTAAACAAAAAGTAGATAAAAAAGAAATCTGATGTTTTGTCCTGACCAGATTTGGGGAAGTGGGTTGAGTTAAGAACTTTCCAGCAATCTCTCATAGTAATATTCAGAACTTAGTCTAAATTACAAATTTCAGACTTTGCTTAGTCAAACAAGTGTCTTTTGTAAACTTCACTGAACAAGACAAAAAATGTTCTTCTATGAACCATGTCCCTTCAGACCATGGAAATAATGATTCTCTACAACTTCTTATCCTTTGAAGCTTTAAGCAATGTTGATCCTCTTATTATCCCTCCCAGTTCATGTTCTGCCATTCATAGAAACAATCTTGGGTGCTGCTATATTATGATATCTACTGAGGCATTTGCAATCTACTCTAAATGACAATGCACTCATTATTTTTGGAAAATGCTCAGGAAAAATTATGACCTGTTTACTGTTTTTTTAAATGACATCAAATCAGTATACAAACACTATTTGATGATATTTTTTTAATTTTTTTTTTGTACAAAGAATTGTTAATATATAACCAGTTCACTGTTCAATGCCTTTAACCCTAACCTTAATATATTTCATACTTCCAACAGTTGGTAAATATCATGCCATAATAGAAAATGGATGGTAGATATCATACTGTAGTAGCACCCAATCTTGTCAGGTAAGTTATTCAATATTTTCCTTTGCTGTTGTCCTGTTGCTTTCACTGTCTTGTGGTTGTCAAATTCTCCAAACCTTCTTTCCTCATTATGTGTCCCAGAAATTTCACTTTCTCTTTCTGATCCTAAGAAGTGTTCTTTTCATTCCTATTTTTTTTTAAATTTCTTCATTCCTCACATGTTCTATTCATGTTATTCTCAGTATCATTCTGTAAAACCACATCTCCATTGCATCAAAGCTCCTCTTCATCTGAGAAGAAATTGTCCAGCATTCATGTTGAAAAATATTACCTTTGTTGTTAACAAAATTTTCTTGTTTCTTAATGTTTCACTTAGTTTCTAGAAAGCATCTTTTACTATTCCAATGTGTCTTTGGATTTTTGTATCACATTTTTGTCATCTGTTTAACACTTTTATTAAATTTCTGTACTTGCTTTATTTTGTTAATGATCATGCATTTTATCTTACAATTTATGTTTAGTTCTT
Organism: Acanthosepion pharaonis; assembly: GCA_903632075.3. Taxonomy (NCBI): domain Eukaryota; kingdom Metazoa; phylum Mollusca; class Cephalopoda; order Sepiida; family Sepiidae; genus Acanthosepion; species Acanthosepion pharaonis. Next base: position 488,140 of record CAHIKZ030005176.1, on the reverse strand, counting down.
TCTTCTTGATCATTAAAAACATAAGTTATGAATATCAATATCTTTAATAGTTTGGTGGTCGTTTTTCTCATAATGTTCATATTTTTACAGAACTAAAAAGAAGAAAATAAACTTTGGAATATTATTTTATGTTTTTGAGTAATGAATCTTATTTGCTGAAAGAATGACAGCTTAAATATTGTTTCTTTATTAACACATACTAAGCATCAAAGAGTAAATTCATCATAGAATTCCTCTTCCCCAGATTTTAGAACCGTTTTATTTCAAGTTGAAATTACACTAAGGGTACCAATGAAGAATAATTAAATCATTTCTAAATTAGACATCATTTCTAAATTAGATTCCCATAAGGTAGGTGGAGGTGACAGAATATCAGCCCTCATTCTAAAGAAATGTGCTCCTGAGTTGGCTCCAGTTCTCTCCAAACTCTACAGCTATTGCCTTGCTGCTTCCTGCCTTCCAGCTTGTTGGAAGACCTCCTTTGCAGTCCCTGTTTTAAAGAACTCTGGATAACCTTCTGTCTCCACTAACTATTGCCCTATTAGTCTTCTACCACTTTTCAGCAAAGTATTGGAGGCTTTAATCAATACTGAAGTGGTTAAGCATCTCACCTCTCACAATCTACTCTCTGACAAACAATATGGATTCCATTTTGCCTGGTCTGCTGCTGATGTGCTTACAGCCATCACTGAATATGTATATCAAGCTCTTGATAATAATGGCAAAGCTCGTGCTGTGGCTTTAGATATCTCAAAGGCATTTGACAGGGTTTGGCATGCTGGTCATCTACGTAAGTTTCAGGGCTATGATATTACAGGATGATTGTTTGATTTAATCCAATCATTCCTATCAAATTGTTTAATGAAGGTCATCCTGAATGGACTTGTTTCCAGATCCTTTCAGACAAACATAGGTGTTCCTCAAGGCTCTATACTGGGTCCTACATTGTTTCTGATCTTCATCAATGATCTTACTGATGTCATCGGTTCCCAACTAGGCATTTATGCAGATGACTACCATTTACTCCTGTCTCAATAGCAAATCCAGCAGAGCCCACAAATTTAATCTGGCTGTTATTCTTGGAAAGGACCTCCAATCAATGGTAAACTAGGGAAGGAAATTGTTTGTTAAGTTTAATGCCTCCAAAACTAGATGCTTGACTCCAGAAGAGTGTCTCACTGCACCTTCTTGGTCTCCCATTTTCAACTGACTTGAAGTGGAACAACTACATTGAATCAATAACTGTCTATTGCAAGGAAATTTGGTTCATTGTGTCATACCAGAAGGTTTTTCTTGTCTGAGTCCATCTTGTGCATTTACAAATCTACCATTCAACCATGCACTGAATACTGTTGTTATATCTGGTCTGGTTCTCCTGCTGTTCATCTTGAGGTTCTTGACAAAATCCAAAGAAGGATCTACAATGTAATCAATCCTGACTTGGCATCATGACTTCAGTCACATTCTCACAGACATGATGTAGCTTTCCTCTGTCTTCTATAAATATTTTCATGGCAAATGCTCTGATAAGCTTTTTTCTCTGGTGCTTCGCCTATACAAATTTAAGCATGCTACTAAATTGGCATCTAGGTCCCACTCTTTTACTGTTGAAATAGTTAAAAGTAACTGCCACTTCTACTCCAACAGTTTCTTTTCTTGCACTTCCCAACAGTGGAACTCCCTTCCACTTACTTGTTTCCCCTGATAACTACAATCTTCAAAAATCTAAATGCAACATCAACCAACATCTGTTGATTTGAACCCCATTCATCTTTTATCCTTTCCTCAACCCTCCCTCTAGCCAGTCTTTTCTCTCACTTTCACTCTCAGAAACCCAGAGGATAAGACTTTTAAGGCAAGCATAAGTTTTAAATAAAGGGCTCAGCACTAAAGAAGTTCAAAGACTTGACTCCAAGTTTTACAGAAATAAATATACACTTCAATGGCAAGATATTAATGCTATATTTCTTAATATTGAGTACTTTATTTGCAAGTATCTTAACTTGAAAAGCAGATTTTTTCTGCAAAATTCAGAGTTTATAGCTAAGTCTTTGAACTATTTTTTATTTACTATATATAAATTGTGTGTATGTATGCATGTGTTGAATAACATATATTTAGGCAGCAAATTCTCCTTCATGCAGGTATTGAATGTAACAGAGGAAGAATAATGGTTAAGTTTTTTATTCAACTCTTCTAGATTTTGGTGGAAAGAGAGTGGGAGGAGAGAGAATGTCACCTCTCTTATCCCAAATATTGATAAGGTGCATACAAAAACAAAGAAGATTCAAAACTTTGATGTGAAATTTGAAAAAAAAAACAAACATTTATTAGATTAACATAAAAACAATACAACAGAATACAAATTTTACAAATAAGTTTATACAAAACCTTCCTTTGGTGTGCCTTATTAAATACAAGATAGCCAATTTAAAAAATAGAAATATGGTTCATGAAGAAGATATAAATTATTCAAGAAACTTTCAATACTCAATAATTCTTATCAAGGTACAATACAATTCCTTTCAATAAGGGTTAAAATACATTCTTTCAAAAAGATATTCTTATTTAATTGAAAGTTGAAACTGAGAAGACTTTGGTATGTTCACTGGAGTCACTGGGACTTAAACAAATTTGTTCTTTTTTTTTTAACAGTTTCATTATTAATTTCAGAAATTTTTCACTTCACTTGTTTCACTTAGATTCATAAGAAACATCCTCGTTAATTTCCTAGTGACAGTCAAAACTGCTTTTCCTTTTGATATCCTTCTCACTTCCTTGTTTCCTTCTGTAACCTTATAACTTGTAACTTTCTGGTACCTTCTTGAGCCTTCTGAAATGTTCTGCTAACTCTTCTTATATAGCCCTTAAATAGGTTCTAGATAGGTTTGAAATTTAAATTTGCATGAGTGGAATTTTTAGTGAGTGCAAAATAATAATAACTCCCTTCACTCACTTGCTTCAAATTTGGAGGACTGAGGAAGAAAAAGGAAAGAAATTCATGAGCTTATGGGAGATTTTTGCTTTTCACAGAAATTATCTGGTAAGCCTAGAAGAAGAAAAGAAAGTAGAGGGCCTGAAATTCTTTTTGGTATAAAATGAGGTGAAAAATTAAATTAATTAATAAACAGTATCTGAAGTCATGTGGAAGGTTTCATTTCAGTTTCCTCATGACCAGTTCTGAAGGACTTACCAGTGTAAAATTACTCACCAATTATATTATTGGCCTCTAAACAACATGTGACACTTCAAAGAATTTTCTCTCAACAATCCAAGAAAGCTAAATATTCCAAATTATCTCTCTTCATCTACTTTTGAACATGTACAAACCATTTTGTGAGCAACAAACTCTCTTAACTTTGTCTTAAACATTTTTAATATCATTTTGTGTCAGACCATTTAATCTGTTTTATGAATATTTCCTCTTCATGACAATATGTTAAAACTATGGACTTTAAGAATTCTGATTTATTTTCCTGAAATGAGTTACTGACACTACTTCAAGCATCTAAATTTGTGAATGAATTCCTTATCATGTTTTGTTAAAATTACCTGTGTATTTCCTCATCATTATCATCCTTCATTAATCTCTTTGGTGTGGATAAATCAACTGTTCATTTTAACCCCTAAGCCCCACATCAATATAAAGTCATTGTCTTGATTGGTCAAAAAATCCAAAGGCATATATCTTTTTGAAATTTGAAAATTAAACCACAAACTAACCACCTTTGTCCGACTTATTTTCAACGGTTCTTTTTTGAGCCATTCTAGAAAATTTAAAGTACAAATGTTTCCAATCAAATTAGTTCATTTTTTATTAACTGTCTGGCTTTCTTTTAATTTAAGAAAACTTCTCTTAAAAACAAGTGTAATAGACAAAACTAGATTGTTATAATATTTATTTTTTTTATCTACATTGTTTTTATTAATCTTTTATTTAATTTACATTTTTTATATAAATTTTGATAAACAAACTTAGTGTATCATATTATTTCATATTTTTATACCATGCCTCTAGCCTTAATCTCCAGTGTGCAGACATTATTCCAAAATGAACATCGTCATGTATGCTTTTCATAATTTTACTCCATTTCATTGCTGGTGGAACCACTATGTCTCCATGACAAATTACACTCTTTTCTATGGTTAACCACTTTAAAATGTCTTTCTGTCTATGAGCAATTATTACACTTATTATTTTTTTATCCTTAACAATATACTGTTCAGCATGGGATCTCACTTTGTATCCTCAGATAATTCATCTATTGACAAAATATCAGTTTCAAATCAGTGTAAGAAAGTATCTTTGAATTTTTCCTCCTCTTTTTCTCATTTTCAGTAGCAATGAACCTCAGTCTTAACCAAATAACTAGATGCAGAGGATAGTATTACTTTTCACATACTCAATATCAAAGTCAAGCACCATTAACATTAAGGCCCATCTTAGAATTCTAGAAGATGTTACCTTAAGAAATTCCTTCTTAGGATTAAATATGAATTCTAAAGGTCTATGGTTGGACCTTAGTAGGAATTTCTTTCCAATCAAAAACTGACTAGCTCTCTTAGTCATCCATCTTATGGCCAACACTTCTTTCTCATTATTTGAATAGTTCAATTTGGCTTTTGACAATTTTTTCGAACGATGCAAAATAGGATGACTATCCTGAGCTAATATTCCTGAAATTGAATGTTCACTTGTGTCAATTGCTACTACTATTTCCTTTCTAGGGTCAAATATTACTACTACAGGCTTCTTTGCTGGAACAGCTTTTAAATTTTCAAATGCCACTTGTTATTCTCTTGTCCAAAATAAATTCCACATTCTTTTTTCTTAAAGCAGCAAAAGGTTCTGTCAATTCAGAGTATCACTCTACATATTGTCTGTAGAAATTTACCAGTCCTAAAAAAGATTCCAATTCTTTTTTTGTTCTTAGGTACTTCAATTTTTAATATTTTGTCAATTTACCATTTTTTTTTTTTGTTAATCCAGCATATTTAAATTTATTCAAATCCATACTGGTTTTGCATTTTAGTTCTTCATCATTAATAGCTATGTCATCCTGGTAGCATATTGCATTTTTTATATCGCTACCAATAACTTGCTCTATAGCCATTTGAAAAATCACACTTGCAGTTTTAATCCCATACATCATTCTTTTCCATCTTAACAAGCCTATTGGTGTGTTTATTGTTGTAACTTCTTTAAAGTCTTTGTCAATAGATATTTGATGGTATGCCATCTTTAGATCAATTTTAGAGAATATTTTCATACTCACAAGTGAGTCCAAAGTCCATTCTACATTGGGTAGACAGGATATGAGTCACCACAAATGTGCAAATCCCCATCCTTCTTTCTTAAAATGACTAAAAGGGAGGCCCATTTGCTCCCTCCTTGTGGAACTTGTTCAAATAGATCTTGTTCCAGTAATTTTTAGTTTTTCCGCAAATACTGGTAGTAGATGTACTGGCACTTTTCATACTTAAAAATATGAGGAGGAGACATTTTCCTTTAGTCTTTGCTTCATAGTTTTTTTAACATTAAAGTTTCTTCTGCTTTGACTTTGTTTTCTAAGTTTGCCAAATTTATATTTGGTACATCATTTCCTATTAGATCAGGATTCTTTTCACAGTTTGCCACAATAATTTGTAATATGTCAAACTTATTTTTTAGTTCCACATAGGCTTCAAAATAGCCTAACATTTTTATCACAGATCCGTTGAACTTTTCAATTGGATATGGCTTTCCTTTAATCTTGGTTTTTCTAATTTCTTCCAGAAATTTCTGTGTATCAATGTCATGTCACTTCCTTTATCTAGTTGCATGTCAAATAAAAAATTATTGATTCAAGTTTTTAATAAGCCTTTTTTTTTTTTCAATGAAAAGACATCCATACTTATTTCCTCTTCATTTTGTTGGCCCATCCCTACATTTTTCTTTTGGGATTTACATATACATTTAAAATGATTCATTTTGAAACACTTTTCAAATTTTTTTTTATATACAGGACATTTTTGTTTTTCTCTTTAAAAGGACACAATATTCTCCCTTTTTTCTTTATCATTTATGTGTCCATTTCCTCTATGAGATCTGTAACTTTTCTTCTATTAAATTTTCAAATTAATTCTTCCTATATTTCTCATTTTGAAGTCTCTTTACCAATTTTATTTTGTATCAAATCCTTTTCAATTGATTGGTTTTCCAATCCCAATTTCTCAAATTCACAATATTTAGTGTCCAGTTTTAAACAAAGAACATATTCAGTTCATTCACTTTTTGAGAAATATTCATGAACTTAGCTCTCTCTGCTTTCACTAGTTTTTTCTTGGGTGTTGTGTTTTTCACTATTAGTTGACTTATATCTTCAAACATCATTTTAAATGTTTTCATTCAAATGATGCCAAACAAAACACATTTGTTGTATTTGTAAAATTAATTAAGTTTTAAAAAATGTTATGCTAATTTTAGATATTTTCATTGATACTATGATGACAAGTAGTGACTAGATAATACCTTACATTTAAAAGTTTCTTTGAATTTTTTCCGCTTTCTTCTTAAATTTTTAATATGTGAAGAAACTATTGGTGTCTCATGTATCATATATTTTAATGTTTTTCAAGATTTATATAATACTAGCATAATACTCATAAAAATAATAGGATTATTTATGCAGGGAGCAGCACTTCTGCCTAGGATCAGTGTCATATCTGTGCGATTTGTTTAGTATCAACATGTTATTCCCAGTTCTCTCATCTAAGATCAGTGTAAGATTTATGCTCTTTGTGAAAAACATTACCCAGAGATATACAAAATATATATGATGCGCAAATTCTATATATTAGACTAATGGTTGGTAACTGAATGACAAAATGGAAAAAATCCTATGTTTCATGTTTTGGCCTTTGAGAAGACTTCTTTAGACTAATGTTTTTAGTAACAGAAACATATATATGTAAGTAGAGAGAATGAAAGACAATAAACATTGGTTACAATTGTGCAGCAAGAAAATGCTGAAGATACAAGGTCACTTAACTTTAAATTTTCAGCATCTGATGACATTCAGCTTTCTAATGTTTATGTATTGTTTTTTTATTATTATTATTATTACATTGTAATAAGAGTAGTTTTATTAAGAAAGGCAGTATGCTATATGAACTTGGGCATAAATTTACCATAGAAGGTTCAGAATTAGCATACTTTTTATAGACTTTTGTCTTAATAAATTATTTTCTCTTTTAATTAAAATTGTATTCTTTAAGTTGAAATTATGGTCAGACTTATTATGATGAATGACAAATGCACTGTGTTACTTTGTAAAAGAACCATTTTGTCTTCATATATTCTTTTATTTAAATTCTTAGATGTTTCATCTTTGTATTTCTTGTATTATTCAATTACCCATAATATATATATCATTTTTTTAGGATATTACATCGAAAACATGTCAAAATTGCAACGCAAATGCAGTTATGTTTTCATGCATATCAAATGCATCTCATCAGGCAATTTTAATTACTGGCGAGTGAATGATTTATTTAGATTTAAAAGCAAAATACAATTTCTTTTACAAAAAAAAGAAAAAAGTGGGGTATAAGATTTGTGGGCATTACTTAGATCAACCTATCAAATATGACCTATGTTAAATTTAAACTAAGTGAAGAAGCAAAATTAAGAAATTATTTTCCATAAATGGGTCATGACCGGTAGATTGGCTGTCAATGGCAACACAGATGTTAAACAGGAGCGGATGTAATAGATACATATTTTACACACTAGACAATGTCATTTCCGAAAAAGAAATGATATGGAGTAGTAGTTTAACAAAATGTTAAACAAGTTATATACTTTCTGTGTTTCTTACATAAATTTTTTTTATAGTTGATAAATAAATGTATTCTTTAAGAAACCAATAAATAATTTAAATGTATGGAATTACTTGGTAAATTAATATACAACTGTTGACTAAGGATTTTTTATATAAGTTATTAATGACAATAACCAATGCAAAATGTCAAAAAAAAAAACAACCAAATACCAATACATCCATACAAGATGTTACTAATACTACCAGGAGATTAATACAAAATTATATTAAATCCAAATTAATCTTACAAATATAAAGATAATCCATATATGGTGCAACACAATTCAACTAAAATCTAAGAAAAAGCATTGTCAAATTCCAAGTCTAACTGAATATATGGTAAATGGTAAACAGTGTTTACAATTTAGAGTTAACTCAGATCTTTGGTTTAATAAAGCATTCTTATCAAAGAACCTGATAATTTCCAATGTAATATCCTAAAATAAAAAATATTGCTCTATTTTGTATCAAGCCCTCTTTTAAATTAAATGTTATGAATGTTGAAATTGTACCCTATTCATTCTCATCTTACTTGGATATATATATATATATCTATATATATATATATATATATATATATATATATATATATATATATATTATAAGTTTTAAAAATGTTGTAATGGAAAATTTTACATATATGTTAGCATTGACCCTATTATTTTGGGGGTCAGGTCCTTTTGCAGAAACCACAAGAATGCAAACTACAGAATAACAAGTAAAAGCCAGGTTTCACAACAGTTAGAGAGAAAAGATCAATAAGCTGTATAAATTAAAAGTGGTTGCATTGAAAACCTAAAATAAAAACATCTAAACTGAGCTGCATTGAGGTATCTGTGATACATATTAAACAAGTAGAGACATGGTGATGCTAATGTGGATGGAATGGTATGCCTGCCGTCCAGTATAGATCCTACTGTTAGCACAACTTAACTTTTATGAAACACCAACTAATTATCTACATCTAACATCACAAATGTTTTCTTTTGAAGATTTAAAAAGTTGGGTAAAAAGATTATAGTCATTAACTGCCTGTATTTTTCTTTCCACATGACAAGAGAATTGGAAAGAACAAAGAAGAGGATGAAAGGGAAATAAAGGAATAATGAAGGAGGAGAATAATTAAAAAAAAGAAAGGAAAACTAAGAGAGAAGGAAGTAAAGGAAAAGAGGAATAGATGAAAAAGAAATAGACTGGCTTGCTGTTTTATGACTCATTTTCCCCTTTGAAGCATGACATACACCTTTCATAGGTAGTTACTGTCACCTCTTGTATCCCCATAGTATTTATATCCCCATTTATATAGATGGGAATTGCTGCTGGATGATAATATATTGTTAGATCATTAACATCTCTTTGGGATCAGAATTATAGAAGAACAGAGATATTTCTTAAAATGAAACTATCAAGATTAAAATATTAATAAATATTATTTACATTAAATAGCATTATGTGACCATTATTTTACACTCATCCTGGTTTTCTCTAACACATTTTTGTTATTATTTATTGTTAATCTTCTTTGTACATAATTGCTAATATTTATATTATTTACTCTCATCATATCTAGATTTTGTAGTTATTTGGCAGAATCTGAATGTACATGTATTAAGAGATATGCTTTTAAAAAAAGCTGTACAATGCTATACATAGACTGATTCATACATTGTTGTTCTTACCATGGGTATATGCATGTGTATTAATATATAAATCTGTTCAATGTGCTGGTTCTTGCAAGAATATTGAATATTTATTGATTAATCCTTGCTTCTATCTTCCCTTAGATACTATATCCAACTGAAATCTTTGCCAAGTTTTGAAAAAGTGGATCATATTCTTCACAAATACTTTACTCTATCAATGCTTAATGGTGAAATATTCTAAAAACAATTTTTATGTCTTCTCATTTCAAGTATAATTAAAATGATGGTTTTGATTTTATAATATTTATAATAAATGATGAGCTTTATGGGTAGTTGTTTCAAAATCAAAGAAGGTTCTGTAATGTAATTGATCCTGACCTTTCTCACTGATGTAACATGACTTTCCTCTGTCTTTTCTACAAATATTTTCATGTCAGTTCTTCAGATGAGCTTTACTCCTAGGTGTCTCAATTGCATAAATAGACTGACAACTAGGTTTTACCATTTTACTTCTGAACTAGCTAGAGGTAACTGTATGTTCTATACTAATAGTTTCTTTTCTTACACTTCTTGCCTATAAAATTTCCTTCTGATTTCTTGCTTGCCTGCTACCTACAATCTTCAAAAATTTAAATGAAATGCCAATTGCATGCTTTTGTTTTCCTGAATTCTGTTCTTTATTTTATTATTTTGTAGTGATATGTAAATTAGGTACTGTATAAAAGGCAGTATCGCCATGCCTATGTGAGAGTTATCTTCTCTTGACAAGACTACATCTGTCAGAAAGAATACCTATCATAACAATATGGCATTACCAATCAGTTACTTATGAAGGATCCTGAATATGTAGAAACCTGGCTTAGGTGTTTCACAGCATCAGCAAGAGTTAAAAAGTTAAAAGACACCAAAGCTAGTGGAGAAGAAAATGAAGTTACAGATTTGTTTTTGGTCTCAGTGGAGTGTGAGGCCATAAAGCCATTTCCATCATGGTCTTTCCTAAAGTGTTGGAAGATTTAACATATAAAAAATTGCTGCCATCATAAAAGCAAATGTATGCCAGAAAAAAAAAAGATTGGTCATAGCAGAAAGAACATATTAGCATAAAATTCTAGAGCAGATTTAAGCTCATAATATGAATCTAGATGCAGTGTGATGTTCTTACAACAATTGGAATTGATTCAAAAATGTAATGCCTCTGAAGGCAGCATGGAGACTTACAGTGCTACTAAAAGTTTACTTATATGCAGATATTGCAATAAGGAACATGAAAAGGGCATAAATAAGTGTCCGGCCTTTGGGAAATGTTGATTTTAAGTATAAAAAGAGGAATCATTTCCAGATTGTATGCATATATGAAAAGCAAGTGGAAAAACTGGAAAATATAGATCCTCCAACTGAAAGTACAGAAGTACTTGAGATAAAAGCACAGGATGAAAGTAGGGAAATGGTAAAGTTGAACTGAGTAACTTTACTTATTCAGATGGATACTGGAAGTGATGTTACATTGATACTGAGGAATTTTTGGGAAAGAATGGGTAGACCAAAGTTAAAGAAATGTAATCTCCAGTTGAAACAGTTCAAGGGGTCAATCATCAAAATTTTAGGATGCTTTGAAGGCACATTTGAGACAAAAAAGAGATTCAAGATAATACCCATCATAGTGGTGGAAAAACATCAAATCCATGGTCTTTTAGGAATTGACATGTAAAGAGTGGACACATTGAAGCTGGTAAATTCCATAAAGTTGGTAGAACTGGATATTGGATTATTAAGGAGATATGAGGCAAGTATTTGGCTTAAAGAAAGCAGTCAACCCATGTATTTTTATGCCTGAAAAGTCCCTGTTCACATGATATCTTTGGTGGTTGTCAAGTTGAACAAAATGGTGGAACAAGGAATATTAGAAAAAGTCAGTCAGCGTGGTAGCAATTGGGCTTCACCCGTTGGGACAATACACAATTTGTGGTGATTATAAGGTGGGCGTGAATCACCAGATCTGTTTGGATTCATTCCCATTGCCAAACATTGAAACAGCATGCCATGAGTTCACTATTTATATTATAAAGTTGACCCATGCTCTGTTTGAGATATTCCCATTCCTGGATGTTCTAATATCTTGAACAGAGCATGGGTTCAAGACATCCATATACCGTAAACCAACATTCACCAGACAGTACCTCAATTTCAACTCCCACCATCCATACAGCATAAAGAAAGTGATCGTCACAACACCGAGCAAAAGTCATAAGTGGTGACCCAGAGACATTAGATAAAGAATTGATCAGTATAAGAAGTACCCTACAACATAACAACTACCCTGGGTACATGGCAGCAGCCCCAAAAAACTGGGATAGGTGGGTACAAGAGGAGGACAACAACACTAAGAAAACAGTCTGCCTGCCTTATGTGAAGGGGTTATCAGTGAAAATACAAAGGATCTGCAGTCCATATAACATCAGGACAACCTTCAAAAGCTGGATGACACTTCGCAGATATCTCTCCTGAGTAAGACCCCCCTCCATAGAGGAGAACATGACTAAAGACTGTGTGTACGCTATTCAACTATGGAAAGAAATATAAAGGTCAGACAAGCTGCCCCTTTAAGGTAAGGCTTCAAGAACACCAGAAAGCTGTAACACGAGGGGAAGTGGGAAAATCAGGCATGGCTGACCACATATGGAAAGAAAAGGGAGATTACTGCCCTCTGTGGGATTAGGTTGAGATCATAAACAAAGAACATCATTGGAAAATTCGTAAACTTAAGGAATCAGCACATATTCTAGGTCATAAAAATCTCCTGAGCTGACCAAGCACAGAAATGAATACAATGTGGGAACCAGTAATAAGGAGTGCCAGAGAAAAGTGATAACAAAAAAAATTACAATATGAGCTCTGGTAAAAAAAAAAAAAAAAAAAAAATCAATAATAACAGCAAAAATTGCAATATGAGCACTGGTAAAAAACGGTTGCTGAAGACATTAGCTTTATAACACCCAAAAATTCATACACAGATGTCAAGGACACATGGCACAGTAGATAAAGGCCTTAGTTAGATCCAGTAAACAGACCCAAAGAGTGTGAGTTCAATAAGGTTAAGATGGTGGAAAACTCGGAGAGGGGAATTAACAGGAGATCACTGATAACTAACATCCATTAGACATGGCACATGGAACTAGAACAGTCTACCCCAGTGAGCGGGTTCAGTTCGACATTCCAACCACCTGAAAAAGCCGGAACGTACAACGGCCAAAACATTGCAATAAATATGGCGACAAAGATGAGGACAATAGTCCAAATAATGTAAATAATGTACATAATACCTCATCTCAGAAATATAGACAGATGCCATGAGTTTGCTGGTTGACCTTAAGTCAACATATAATCAGATAAAAATTGATAGCAAGTTACAAGAAGTCACCACAATGAACACCCCTATTGGATTATTAAGATGGACTTCTTTGGCATTTGGAGTAAAAAATATCAAGTCACATTTTTTAAAAAGCCATCAAAAAAGTTTTAGAGGGGATTAAAAATATAATTGTATATCAGGACAACATTGGCATTGGTGCATGCAGTAAAAAAGAGCTCAAAAGTAAAATGGAGCAAATTTTTGAGAAAAATAAATAGTGCTGTATGACAATCGCAATAAATGTGAATTTAATTGTGAAAAAAATTTGTACCTAGGATATTAAATATTCAAAAATGGTATATTGGTGGATGATAAACTCATTAATAAGATATCAGAGAGGAGCTGCAGAAATAAAAAAGAGAATATTTTTTAGCATTAACCAATTTCTATGACAAAAATAGTGACCTGGAACTGTTTAACGAAATAAGGAAGAAGAATACTGATCATAAGCCTTTGGAATTTATATTCAACCCCAGAAGAGAGTTGTCAAGATCACATCTGCCAGGATATTAAGTTGGGCGATTAAGCTTATGGCGTTCAACTTTGATATTGCATATATTAAAGGAAATACTATTCCACATGTGGATGCATTATCTCTGTTAAATTTTGAGAGTAAAAATGTTGAAGTGAAAATTGTGAGGGTAGGATTTTGTACTGGATAGAAATGGATGTATTACCCTTAAATTGGCTTAGGTTAGGAATTAGGCAGGATCCAGTGTTGAATAGAATTATAGATAGAATAAAGAGAAATACATTGAGTAATTGTTCTATGACTGAGAGGCCTTATAAAAAGTCAAGACACAAATTAACAATAGCAAAAGGAATTATATGTAATGGAGATATAATAGTACCTCCACAATCTCTGAGAAAAGAAGTAATTAAATCCATGCACAAGAATATACATGGAAGTATATTGGCTACACAAATAAAGTTAAAGTTGCAAGCATGGTGGCCAGGCTATTTGAAAGACGTGGAAGAGTATATTAAAAAATGCCCAAAGTGTGCAGAAATAAAGAAATTTAGGCAAACTAAAATTCACTCTTGGCTAAAGGAAATGGAGTCGTGGACACGAGTACATGTGGATTGTGCCTACATTAAAGGTATAAGACTATTTCTGATATTAGTCGACTTGTATTCAGGTTGGCCTGAAGTTATTAAAGTCGTGGATAGAAAAGTCACTACTGTGAAGTGGGTATTGAGGATAGTGTTTTTAAGAAATGTAGTTCAAAAACTTTGGTCTCCAAAAGTGCACCTGAGTATTTGAAGAAAGTTTATGTGCATAGTTAAAACACATTGGCTGCATTCCATACAAAACACTACCTTACCAACCACAATGGAATTGCAGAGTGAATGGTTCAAATGGTAAAAATAGGATTAAAAGCATTCTCTCCAGTGGATTATGATATAGAGAGTTATTTACCCAGACTACTCTAAGTTATAGAGTTATTCTGCATGCAGGCAGAAGACAAAGCCCATCTACATTAATGTGAAGACACATAAGAGCTCCAATTACCATGTCATTTGCCACAAATGAAAGTGTGTCGTATAGAAAGGACAAGGATTCAAGTCCTGAAAAGTGAATTTTGTGATGCAGAAGGAATTTAACACAGCTGTGTTAACACAGAATAGACAGGGCATACTGGCTCATGAAGATCAATTTAGATCAAAAAGTTATGGAAAAGGAAGAGGAAGCAGAAGAACAGACAATGCAAGAAAGGATGAATGAATCCAGTATTGTGAGTGATCAGGAAAACCACCAGAGATATGAAAGGGAAGAACAGGAGAGGGTGGAGAAATGAGTGTAAACCAGTATAAGTGATGAACAATCTTGCGGATGAGAGTAACTGGAGATATCATGATGATTCAAATGAGGAGAATCAGTTAAGAAGACCTAGATCTCCTATAAAAAGAAATAAAGAGACTCTCAGTGATGAATTATGTCTCCCAGGATTGTTCATAGAAGTCAAAGATCAGCTAAAGGTATAAAGCCTCTTAGGTTCAGGGAGGGATAGTAAATTAGGTACTGTATAAAAGGCAGTATTGCTATACCTATGGGAGAGTTATCTTCTCTTGACAAGACTACATCTGCCAGAGAGATTACCTACTTCTCCTCACTAAAGTCTTCTCATTTTCTTCCACTCCTAGTAACCCTTGCATCCTTGTGACACTATCACCTTGTTGTTGTTGGTGGTGGTGGTGGGAGGGGATATGATTAAAAAATATGTCTGGATTTCAATAAAACCATAAGTATTGTCTTTGGATTCTGTTAGTTTCTTAACTATGGATTTTGAGAAGTAATGGTAATGGAGAAATTAACCATCTCTATACCGCAAACATTCAACTGATTGAATCTTCTTCTATGTGCCATGTCCCTTCAAGACATGGGTGATTATGTCTCACCATAATTTTCTGTCTTTTGTAGCACTTAAAGTTTGTTATTTTGCTCTCTATCCCAATCCCTGTTCTGCAACCATTTACACAAACTTATTAGATAGGTTATTTGTTATTTTCCTGAATTGGTTGGTTAATCTCTCTCTATACATATACATATGGACCATAAGGAAATCCTTACAATCCAAAAGAGACATTTGAAATGTCTGGGATATATAATAAGGAAAAGAGGCTTGGAGAATCTAACATTCACAGGACATACTAAAGGCAGGAGAAGCCAGGGCAAACAACAAATAACTTACTTAACAAGTTTGTATAAATGGATTACAGAGCAAGGAGTAAAAGCAATGTTAAAAGCTCAAAAGTTACTTTGAGCAATAAAAGAAAGCAAGCTGTGAAGAGTTATGATTGCTCATATGCTTAAAGAGACATGACACATAACACAAGTATAAGAATATTTATCGAACTTTTCTTCTCAATTCCTGTTTCATTTCTTTTCATTAGTGTATGGTGATCTATATTCCAGGTAGTACTTTCTATTGCATTAAAATGGGTAAAATTTGAAATATGTTATTTTCTGCATTAGCTGAGTGACTTGGAAATTTCTGGATAGGCCTCCATACGTATTAAGCTCATATTTTTCATTGAAAAAAAGACAATGTCATAATTGTCAGAGTGGCAAATAAATATATACAATAATAAGAAAAGAAAATTGCTGAAATTGTATGCATAAAATATATGAGATGGTACTGAAAAGTTTTCATCCTAAGAAGGAATTTTAAAAATTCAAATGCTTGTGACCATTTGGTTAAATTTTTGGGAAGTGGGTCTGACTGAGAATTTTCAGCATTCCCTCCAAAAATAATTTATTTCTAAGTTATATGTAGACATTTATCTTGCTACCCAATGTTTTAATTATCAATTTATTTTCTTATTATTTTCAAACCTCATTTCTGTTTTGAAGATTATTTAAACAACTTTGGCTGAATTAGTATTCTTTCTAGATTTTTTTAATCAGTAATAAATATAAATTCATTCTAGTGTTAGCCTAAGCTGTAATTGTTTTGTTTTTACTTTATTAGTAATAATATTTTCTTATCTTTTTTATTTTTATATTTCTTCAATAATAATAATTTAAAACTATTTAAAATTGGACTAGAAAAAATATTTTTTGATGAAAAAGAAGCATATTTCATAAAAATTTTATCACTAAAATTCTTTGATGACTTAAAAAATAGGAAAAATATTAGTTATTTAATTAAAATCTCCTCCCTTAGTTTCTATACATTTATTATGTCTTGGCATCAAGTCATCAATTCTATTCCTGAAGAATTCCTTATTCAAGATATTGATAAATTAATTAAAGGCTTAATTGATTTCATTCTCGTTGGAGTATTTCTTGCTTGTAAGGAAATGATCTAAATAGTTATAAAAAGAAAATTATAATAAATAAGAGAGGTCAGGTTAATAGGCAAGCTGCAATGAAATTTCTATTTTCAACTGATACAATTTTAGTAAAGTCATTTTTGTAATATCATAGTGGACATTATATAACAAAATGGCATTCTTTTCATTTCACAAAATGGACTGAGTCTAGAATGTACTATTTTCAAGTTGGTACTTTAATTATTTGACCACTTTGAAAGAAACTATGATGTATCAAACATTGTTTCACCAAACACAATAATACAATGGTTTTGGTGGATATTTTTGAATTTTCATCTACAGCCAAAAATGGTAGAGATCTTCTCTACGTATTATATGTAAAATTATTATACAAAACAGAATATGAAAGGAATGGAGATGATTCCTTCCTGTGAAGGTCAGAATTGGTTGAACTCATCAGAACATTTTCCATGGAAATAACAATAAAGTAGAAGAGGCATATAACATTTTGTCTGTTTGATAGGAGTTGTCGAGTGGAAAATAATTCCTCACCCACAAGGCCATGAAGATTCTTTTGAAATCTATCAAAGCTGGAAAGTGAGAAATGGGAAGCCCAGATATGACAGAAGCACTCATTTTTTGTCTGATCTGTCTTAAAGCAGGTAGAATCAAGTGCAATACAAGGAACCAATTATTTTGCCAGCATTTTTAGCAAAAGCATGAATATATGAATTCCACTTGAGATGTGGGGTGAGCTTAAGTCCTAATAGGTTTTCAAGGCAAGGAGTCTCCTTGAGAGAATAATCATTCATAATGATAGTTGAAAGTTTGCTTGGTGATGGTAGAATGTTACTAGTTTGGTTTTGGAGGTATTGAATGTTACAAGCCAGTCCTTCCTCATTGTGTCACCAGGGCTAGGTTAAAGGAGAGATCAACTGATAGATTCTGGTCATCTATATTTTTGGAAGTGCTCTTATAAACTGTTCTATCATCTGCATAGATATTTACTAAAGATTGGTCTATAATAATATTGTCTTTTAATATAAAACAGAAAGAGGATAGGACCAAGAAGAGAACCTAGGGAAATGTTGGCATTGATTTTATTGGCTTCTGATGAATGGCTGTTAACAATGATCTTGTTAGGAAGGACTTGATAATTGAGAAAATTCTTCCAGAGATTCCATAACTAGGCCACACAAAGGCCTTTGATATATATAAGGTAATCATCCTCATGGTGAATTTATTGTCTAAGGCTTTTGATGAGTTTGAATACTTCCCATGACATGATAGACATTACAAAGTTTGTGCTCATGATAGGGGAAAAATTGGGTAGAGGTGGCCCTTGTTGGCTAACATGGAGTTTGAGGTAACATTTATAGCAAAGAGCTTAGCCTTATCAAACAAAAATGAGATAACCCTAGGGCCATTTATGATAGGGCTACTGATGCTTTGCCTCTATTGAGAATTTTGTTTGAGATATTCCAGAATTAACAGGAACTAAGTCCTTTGCTTTCAACATTGATTTGGACTGATTGGGCATAGCTGCTCTTTGCATTCTCTAGAAATTTTTGCTATGATTGCAGGCAGTTCTGAATGCAGTAAGGGTTCTGCTATACTGTTCTCTGTGTTATTATCAATTACTGACCAATTTATAATATATACTATATAAGGTATAGTGACTACTAATGAAAAATGGATGTTTTACAAGGATATAAAACAATGTAAACAATGGCTGAATGGAGACAAATAGGCTAAAGCATAACCCCAAACAGACCTCTAACCAATTAAAATTTTTGTATGTGTCTAATGGGACTTTGTTGGTGTGTTCTACCAGTTAATTTTGTAATTATAGCTGACATTGTCAGCAATGAAGACATTAAAACACTGCTTAGAGAATAAAGAGTCCCAGTTTTATTCAGTGTAAATAGGTGGCCTCATACAAGAAAGATCAAATCTGAAATGATTTAAGATATTGACATGAAAAAAATTCGACACTCTCATTATGCTCCAGATTTTGCTACATCTGATTTCCACCTGTTCTGGAGTTTACAGAATTATCTTGATGGACTAGCTCTTAAAAGACATGATGAGGTAGAAACTACTCTGTCTAAATTGGTTTTCTTCAAAGTAAAAGACTTTTACAAAAATAATATTATGGAGCTTTGGAATTGTCAGAAGGATGTTGCTGATAATGATAGAGCTTATGCTAATGAATAAAGTCTAATTAGATATGATTTTTTGAGTTTGTTTCTGAATCTAGATTCAATACTTGTTCGATGACTTGAGAGAATTTTTATAATATTTTTCCTCCAAACTGTAATACTTTTGAAAAAAAATGGCTTTATGAAGGTTGTGAATCAATTTTCTGATCCTATATTTTATCATTACATATTGGATGATTGATATTTTACTTTTGTCCTACTAGATTCAGTTTAAACTGATCCCTTCTTTTTTCCATATATTGTGACCAGTTTGCTTAACCTTTATCACTCTGCATTATTCATTACTTTCCTTTCCACTGTATTGTTTTTCAAGGCTCCTCTACTGCACTACTTAATTTCAGTCATGATCATTTTCTGTTGCCATAGCAGGATATGACAACACAAATGCACAATTCAAACACTATTATTCCTTCATCTAAGTCACTTGCAGTGGCAGGATAAAATTTTTGTTTTGCAAGCAAAATCACCTCTAGCATGTTAAAGTTTAAAGTGTATATTTTCTTGATTTAAGATGAAGATTTGTAAATTTTTCATCATATTTCAGTGAAATTTTTCCTTCCAATATCATAGTTTATAATTATACTTTAAACATGTGGAAAAAGTTGTCACTTTAAACTGACACCAAGTGAATATAGTTTTAATAATGAAAAATGTTCAAGCTTAGAGATGAAGCATACACAAACAATTATAGAGAAAAAGTTTGTTTTACTGTATCTCTCTTCATCTTATGCACCCCCACATAAATGTACAATGCATGTGAACACCGAGATAAGCTTTAATGTAGGCTAATATCATTATTGTTGAATCTACTACAGCATTTAATTAAGTATAAAGTTAGTCAAGCAGATTTTGTAAGCTCAGGTTTAGACCTTAACAAAACTGAGTAAAATATTTTTTCATGTTAATATTTTATTAGAGTTAATAGCCTTCTTCGAAAGGTCCAGGGTTATGGTATTACAGATTGATTGTTTGATCTAATACAATCATTCCTGTCAAACCGTGAATTGAAGGTCATTCTCAACGGATTCTCCCCCAGTTCCTATCCCACGAACGCAGGTGTTCCCCAAGGCTCCATCCTTGGCCCCACCCTATTCCTTATTTTTATCAACGACCTTCCTGATGCCATAGATTCCCAAGTTGGCATCTACGCGGACGACACTACAATTTACTCCTGCCTGAAAAAAAAAACTAGAGTCAGTGACAAAACTAACCTGGCCGTGCGTCTTGAAATGGACCTCCAATCGGTTGTTAATTGGGGCAAGAATTGGCTGGTCATCTTTAACGCCTCAAAAACTAAACTACTCTCTATTAATCACCATAGAGATCCTTCCATGCCCTCCATTAGAATGTCTGATAGTCAACTTCTTGAGAGCAACTCCCTGCGTCTGCTCGGTCTCACGTTGACTGCTGACCTGAGATGGAACAAATACATTGAGTCAATTGCTTCTTCCACTGCGAGGAAAGTTGGCCCTCTGTGCCACGCCAGGAAATTTTTCTCCCCGGAATCGATACTTCAAATATACAAAACAACCATTCGCCCTTGCATGGAGTATTGCTGCCATATATGGTCTGGGGCACCTTCTGTTTACCTCGGAGTTCTTGACAAGATCCAGAGACGGATATGTAATATAATTGGCCCTGATCTGGCGTCTCGTCTACAGTCACTCTCTCACAGACATGCCGTTGCATTTCTCTGTCTTTTCTACAAATAATTTCATGGTAATTGCTCCGATGAGCTGCTTTCACTGGTTCCCAGACTCCATGAATTCAAGTGTCCTACGAGGCTGGCATCCCGCTCCCACCCTTACACTGTAGAAACTTTTAAATGTAGTCATCTCTTCTACTCCAATAGCTTCATACCTCGCACCTCTTGCCTGTGGAACACCCTTCCCAATTACTGTTTCCCTGAGAGCTATAATCTCCAACTATTCAAATGGAATGTCAATCGACACCTCCAGTTACCTTGATCTACCCACTATCCCTCTCCTCGTCCTTTCTTCTATCACTCCTATCTGCTCTTGCTCCAAATCTTCTGCAACCCCCTGCATCCTAGTGGCTTCATGCCTTGCTCAGGGCGTAATGCTTAAAAAAAAAATATCTGGAATTTTCAGTTTCATATAAGTAAAAATGAAAAATAAATCTAATAGAAACTTTAGTAAGGTTTGTACAAAATATTTTAGATTTTAAGCTTTTTCCTCTCTTGTTCTAATACCTGCAGAAAATGCTATTTATATATAAGTTTGGCAAAGGTACCTGTTGGCTCAGATTTGGAAAATTGCCTTTGAAAAATATATATGCAGGACCACATCTTTGTCTGAATCTCATGCTTAAAATATTATGTTTGGCTTCTTAATAAACATTAAAGTTCAAGTTACCTCTTCTTTTCCTATATCCACATAATTTATACTTAGTAATATGAATTTAACCAGCCCTTTCACTGCCATAAGGAACACAATTTTGAATAATTTATAATTAAATGTAAATGAGTTAACACAATTCAGAGATGCTTTGATTTTTATCTTAGGGAAATAATTTTTCTCTTCTTGTCTGAATATATGTGAAAGATTTGTTTTGTTTGTTCACTATTTAATATAATTTGTCTTTTTATCTCTTTTTCTTTGCATCTCATTTGAAGTTACTTTTCCTTCATTGCTTTTCTCTTTCTTCTACTATTTCTAGCTGTCTATATTTCTTTTCATTTTTTCCATCTTATTTGTTCATTTTCTATCAAGCTCTTTCACCTTTTCTCTCTTTCTGACTTTATTTTTCTTTTCTTACCCATTTTTCTTCTCTCACTGTCAACTGCTTTTCTTTATTACCTCTGTCTATTTCTATCTCTTTTTCTATTTTCTTTCTTAACCAGGTCTCTTTTTTTCTCTGTCAATTTTCTATTCTCTCTTCTCTCTCTCTCTTGTTCCAACCCCTTTTCTCCTAATCACATACCTTCTCTCTCTTCATTTTTCTTTGTCTCTTTCTTTATCCAACTATTTCATTTTTCTCCCCTAAGCACTTCTTTCTTAGTCAACAGCCTATTCTCTCTCTTTCTCTCTTTTCAATTACCTTTTAACCAAATCTTCTCTCAGTGTCAACTTCCTTTTCTCTCTCATCTTTTCTTGCACTCTTGCTCTCTTTCTCTCAATAGTTCTCTTTCTAACTACTTTATTTTTCTCTATTAACCACTTCTCTTCTCTCTTGGTCAACTGCCTGTTCTCATTTTCATTTTCTTTATTTCACTTTACACTTTTTCTATAACTACCATCCTTCTCTCTTTGCTAGCTTTCTCTTTTCTCTTATCTGCTTGCCTATCAGTGTATATTCATTTATAAGGCTGCTACATTTCTTTGAAGTTAAAAGCAAAACTTTAAATATATGATTCATTTCAAACATCATTAAAAATATTCATATTTCTGAATAAAGTTGCATTCAAGTCTGTTGTTTTAGAAATTTATATTACAAGCAAAGAGCTGATTCTCTGTCTATCATGCACTGTATGTAACTTTGCACACACATATGTAATGTATATGTGTATGTATGTTTTGTGCATGAGTGACTTACATGTGCTTGCACCATTTAATATATAAACAAGCACATATCAACACAGACATACACACATAATCTGACTAAGTTTGAAATAGAAAATTAGAATAAAACATTCCCCCTCCATTCAGTCTGGACAAACCCTACTCTGGGCCAAGCAATAAAATCATGAAATTGCAGACAAAAAAAAAATGATAAAAATCAATTAATTATATGGTTTTATTTAACTTTTAGAATTTATTCAGTAATAACTGAAATTATTTTTTAAAGATTTTTCTTTCTTATGGCTGAGATATGTAGATGATACCTTTATAGTCTACCCATACTAGGAAGTTGTACAAATACTGCTGGATGATATGAACTCAATAAAACCTTCAATCCAGTTCATAATAGAAGAAGAAAATAACAATCAGCTAGGCTTCCTGGGTGTACTAATAACTTTCACAGAGAATGGGTTCAAAACACCTGTATATCACAAGCCAACTTGCACTGGACAATACATCAACCTTAATTGCCACCATCTGTACAGTGTGAAGAAAGGGATCATTTGATGCCTACAATGCAGCGCAAACAAGAAATGATCAGCATCAAAGTACCCTTCAAAATAACAACTACCTTGACATCAGCATTTACAGGGACAAGGGGGATGACCAGAAAATTGCCACAGTCTATCTACCTTATACCAAGGGCTAATTGGAAAAGATTCAGAAGATCTGTGGTCCATGTAGCAAAAAGAAGAGAGAAAAAAACAAAAAAGTGACGAGAGGGTTCGCCGGCAAACCTGCTGTTCTTCTTCGCCGTCGGTCGCCTCAAAGAAATGAATTGCGAGACTCCTTTTCTCGGCCATTACACCGGGCAGTCGTGAAATGGACACCAAAATCAGATGCGCATACTTCAACCGCCTCTTGGTCTGCCAGTCTATTCACACGTTCGACTCTGTTTCATGAAGTCTGCTGAATGACTCGCCATCTGCTGTGCCACTGGCACCTTGCCTTTTTTATGCTAGTCCGACACTGCTGAAATTTGCATGTGTACTGGTAAAATCTCATTTTGGATGAAACCGGCGCATATAAATCGCGTCTTTGACAGCAGCCATGTTTTCTTTCGGATTTATCATGCAAGTAAGACACGTTCGCACATGTTTCAAGCTCTGAGGTAAGTCATCACAGTCCATACAACATCAGGACAATATTCAGAAACTGTTTCACTCTATGGAGAAATCTCTGCCAAGTAAAGCCTAACAAGGGAGAGAATATGACCAAGGATTGTGTGTACTCAATTCCTTGCAGTTGTGGCAGAGAATATAAAGGTGAAACAATCCAGCCCCTAAAAGTAAGACTGAAAGGACATCGAAAACCCATAGTGAGACAATGAAATCAGGCACAGCTGATCATGTATAGAAGGAAAAAATCAACACATATGCTAGGCTATGAAGACCTCCTTAGTAGGCCTAGCATAGAAATAAATACAATATGGGAGCCACTAATAAAGAAAGACAAATGACAAGTCTTCAACCATAGCAGAAGCAATCAAAACATGGTCAAAAGCAGTAGTCAAAACATGACAGCCTGCAGCAGCAGTTGCAACCTATTCTGCTGCCAGGTTAAGTTTAATGTTCTAAGTTTAATACAGCACAGGACTATGGCCTAATGGGTAAAAGTATTGGTTTGTAAATTAAGTAACAAAGTGGTTGTGAGGTCAATATCTGAGTTGGGTATTGTGTACTTGCACTCAGTAGAAATGAGCAAGCAATAACTGACCAGTACTAAATAAAATAAGAGGGAAAGTGGTAGCTATCAATATCCCTAGACATGAGCAGGGGAATGAGAACAGTCTACCCCTGTAGATTAAATAAAGGGTTCAGTTCAAAATTCCCCAGATCAATATACACCAAAACATTGTGATAACAAAAGGACTATAGTCTGTATATAAATAGTGTAAATAATGATAACTCCTCATCCCATAAACAATGACTGTTGTCTTAAATTATTGTCATTTTTTTCTCTAATTCTCCTTACTCTAGATATTTCCTGTTCTTTGTTCATGTATCAATTCTGATGTGCAAAATGTAATCCAACTTAATAAAGAATTTAATTAATAAAATTTTATTAACCCTGATGTTAATTAAATATTGATTAAATTATCCTTTTGAATAGATAATGTCCAATAATACATCACTGCCAGAATGTATCAGGAAGTAATATTTGCTTACACCGAGAAATATAAGAGAGTATAAAGATCTTTACTTTTGGGTCATAAAATTTAATTGATTTCCCTACATTATGTTTTTATATTGAACATTTCCAACTAAAGCACCACTTACCAATTTTGAAAAAGCAAGCACACTAATCTTTATAGTTTTACTAATGTTTAATTTTACTGATACTCATATTAGCTCGTGGTTACAAGCATGATAAATTTTACTCATAAAAGCTAACAAAAATCTCTACAGGTATTCATGCTATATTTTTTCAAAAATTATTTTTTTAAATTAAGCAAATGTAATAAAATTAAAAGCAGCAAGTTTGTCTATGTCTTTTTTTCATCACTATCCTTTCTTTTTTTTTTCTTTCTTTTTTTCAAGCTTTCTTACTTATACTCAACACCTTTCCTTCTGCACACCTTTTTCTCTTTACTTTTTCAGTTGTATTGCCATGTAAAAATGAGATTAACAATTGATGTCTATATATATTGTGCCTTTGTAACACTTTTATAGTGCACAGATACTATACTCTGATCGTAAGTAAAAGTGCCAAGAAGCTATACTTTCATGCAAGGCAGAAGTGCCAATACAAACATAAACAATCCATCATTTTTGTGGGGTTTACAATGTTGTCAAATGAAAAGTTGGAAAGTAATTTGTAATTTCAGAGTACCATATTGTGCACAGATTGGAGATTAGATACAGTTTTGGGATGAATGTTCAGTATGTTTAATAATGTCTGCTGAAATGTTTACTTCTTTGTTGTAAACTAATTTACAAGCAAAGATTATTATTGATTCTCAGACTCTGAGAGCAGGCAAGCCATCAATAGGAAAGTAGGTTTTTGTTTGCTTTTCTATCATCTATTCTAAGCAGCAATCTAATGAAGAGAAGATGCTAATTAATTATAAGAATAAGAGAAAATAAATAAACTTACAAAACCAAAATGGTAAATTATCCCAAGAGATCTGATAAATTTTCACTTGTATACTTTGTGTGTGTCTGCATCAATAAGTCTGCAGCCTAGTGATGATTATTTTTTTTATGTAAAAAATTTGCATATGTCATCCTTATTCAAACCCCCATATTTTATTAAATATTCAGGAAATTTCCTCCCAGCCCTTAATTCAGTTTGTGACCATTCTAGGACAAAACATTTTGTGAATGAAAATTTATTAAAAAAATTTATTAATATATTATTAAAAATTCCAGCCACTACTTTTATTCCAACATTTGAAACACAAGTGTATTTTATGCATGAAATATTTATTTTTCAAAATCTTTTTCTTTCTCAATGAACTTAATTCCATGATAAGTATTATTATAATAATATAAGTACTAATAATAATAATGATCAGATCTTATACAAGGAAAATTTGGATAAAAAAGTGACTTATTCAGCACTCTAGTGTGTGAATCAGTATGTGTTCATATACAAAAGGAAAAGATAAGTATTGTATATAAATCATATAATTTACATGATCTACTGGTTATTTTCAAAGGAAATTAATAGACACTTATATACATATCCAAATAAGTTTACTTAAATTCAACCAACCAAATCTATATTTCATTTTTATTGTATTTTCCAACTTTCATGTAAAATGTGCTTCAGAATCTAAATTACGTATAAACTGTCCCAAGTTTGTTTTTGATCTGATTTTGTTAGTGAGTACTTTCAGTAAACTCAGTCATTATCAAGAATTGGTTTTGTCACTAAGGTAGACAAGATTTTGTTGGTGATATCTTGGCATTTTTTGGAATGGTGGAATTAAAATTAATCCAAATATATGTGTATCATATAAGTGATATCAAGCATAAAAAAGAATTAGACTGAACTTGAAAAAAATGTAACAAATATTTATATGTATTATTGTTACTATTTTTATTTTATAATTTATATTAAATATTTTATGCACAGTTTAAAATACTGTTTCCTGTGGGGAAAATTATTTTATTTAATGCTGGTTGTTTCTTTTGTATAATAATAGCTTTGAATTTGAGTACTTTGAAATTTTCTTTGCAGCAAGTCCTATATAGTATTCAGGCATTGTCTACTAACATTTAACCTATGTTAATGACTGTATTTTGCTTGTTTGTAATATGATAATCAATATGTGCACTAAGTTTTGACAAGCAGTTAAAATATACATATATATATATATATATATATATATATATATATATATATATATATATATATATATATATATATATATAGATAGATAGATACACACACACACAGAGGATGTATCAGAAATACTTATAAAAACTTTGGGGGCATGTTCCTGACACCAAAACAATGCAAAATGTGCACATAAACATAATTGATGAAATGTCTATACATTATTAATATCTACTGCATAAACCAATTGCATTAGGTCACCCCATAGATAAAAATACAAAGGATTGAGTCTGGGACAACATACAAGCCATGGAAATGGTCGTCCCCGACCTATCTTTCATGGTAGATGTCAGCCAGTGCATCTTGAACAAGGTAACTAAAATGTCCTGGAGACCACATGCATCTTTCTATTAGCAGGGCTACATCATTTAGCAGGTCTGGAAGTGTGTTCAAAATAAAGTTCCTGTAGACAACTCCTGTAAAATGTGATGGGAGAATATATGGATCTCCCAGACAGTCACCTACAATTCCAGCCTACACATTACATAAACTGATGCTGGTGTCTAGCATGTATTGTACCATGGGGATTCTGATCTGCCCATAAATGTTGGTTGTCTAAATATTTTATTCCATCTCTTCCAAATGTTGCCTCATCCATAAACAAGTAAAAGTTATCCTGTAGTGAGTGATTAGAGGGCGAAAGACCCTGCACACATTGCAAATGATATAGATACAGGTGCTGCTCTTGAAGTAACCTCCATGCGATACTATGAGATGTATGACATGCTAGGGCCATTTGATGTGTGCAGATACCTGTCTCTGACAGCCTGTAGAATGTGTTCTTCATGGTCAGGTGTATGAGTGCAGTTTTTGATCCAGTAGAGGAACCATGGATATGATCTTTTGTCTCTGGCAGGCTCAGGAGAATGCCCGAGAACAAAACAAGGATCTATTTGTTGTTTTTGTAGACTTCGCAAAGGCTTTTGATACTGTATCTCGAACTACTCTTTGGAAATTTTTGTCAAAATTTAGTGTTCCTGAAAAAATGCTCCATATTATTATCTCCTTTCACAAAGAAATGAAAGCTTTTGTAAGGTCAGGAAGTGAACAATCGAATGTCTTTTTCATCTCCAACAAAGCAAGGTTGCATTCTTGCTTCTCTTCTCTTTGCACTTTTCTTTTCTGCTATGCTTCAAAAAGCATTCTCTGACTTATGTGAAGGAGTCAATGTTGAATTCTGAACAAGTGGGGGGTCTATGCAATCAGCAACATTTTAAATTACAATTGAAACTTGGTCTGCAGCTGGTATGTGATCTTCTCATTGCAGATGCTGCTGCTCTATTAGCACACAGTCTAGAAGACATTCAAACTATTCTTGATAAATTCTCTGAAATAGTGAAAGCATTTGAACTCACTAGCAACATAAAGAAGACTGAGTTAATGTACCAGCCAGTACCAGGCAATCCATCTCTTACAAATCCTTCCATATTCATTGATGGTATGGTATGGTATTAAACATTGTTGAGGTGTTCACATATCTTGGATCAACAGTCTCTTCTAATGGAAAAATAAACAGAGAAATCCAATCCAGAATAGCCAAAGCCAGCACAGCATTTGGTAAATTTAAACATAGGTTATGGAACACCAAAGATGTGTCTCTCAGAGTAAAGATTGACATATACAGATCAGTCATTCTCTCAACCCTTCACTATGGTGCTGAAACTTGGACCCTGTACTACAAGCACATAAATCAACTTGATGCCTTTCCCATGCACTGTCTTCATGCCATATGTTATATGAAATGGGATAACAGGGTCAAGAATAGTGCAATACTGAAGAAATATAACATCACAAGCATTAAAACCATTCTAGTAAAGATATAACTTAGGTGGGCTGTTCATGTTGTGAGAATATATGAGCATAGGCTTCCAAAAAAGGTGCTGTATGGACAACTACCAAACTCCAAGTTACAAAGATAAATTGAAAGACAACTTGAAATGTCTAAACGGTGAGTTGAAAACCTGGGAAGCCCAAGCATTAAACCAAAAGGAGTGGTGTAAGACATGTTTCATTAAGTTAAAGGGCTTTGAAAACAGTAGACTGAAGCACTGTGATCAGATTTGTTAAGCTCTGAAGCAGAGACATCATCAAAATCCTGCTTTTTACAAATTCCATTTGTCAGTGTGGCTTTGTCACCTGCAGAAAGGCTGGGCTAGTATCACACTTAAGAAAGCAAAAATGAAATATGTTTTTCCCTTACCTGATTTTCTCCACAATAGCCCCTGTTAGAATGCATAGGTGTAAAATGAAAGCACAATTCAATGCTGATCTTCATTTATCATTCATGATAGTCCACCATATATATATATATATATATATATATATATATATATATATATATATATATAGTTAGTTTATGAAAAGCTAGGTAATCCGTATGGGTAGACCCAAGGAGGATAAAATCCAGAGAGCTCAATGTAAATCCAGATCCAATAATTTAAATAAAAACAAACCATTTTAAGGTTTCATGTAATAAATTACCCATCGAAATCACTAACAAACATCAATCTCTTTTACTTTAAGTAAAAGAGATTACCCATCGAAAAACAGTCACAAGTTAAATTCATGAACAAAATTCAAACGGATAGAGATGTCAACTTAATAATCAATAATAAAAAAATTTTTTAAAAAATAAAAAAGATTACTAGAAATAAACTTATATTTTAAAATAAAATTTTATTCTTTTAATGTACTTTCTATGACTATTTTTTCTAATCGACTATTTCATAGAAAATCCCCAAAATTTTTAAAAAATTCAAATCACTAACAAACATCAAATTAAATTCTTTGTAGACAGTTTAGACATTCAAATTTACATCAAACATTATAATCTTTATGAACCCCCAAAATAACACTTTCAAAGTAAAGCAAAATGACAGTGTCTTTTTTGAGCCTGTTCTTTCCAAAGAAAATTAGTGACACCTTCTTTCATGACTTCTTTTTCTCTTTTTCTTTTTATGTCTTTTTTCTCCTCTACCCCTTCTATATCAATATATAACTTGTGTTAAGTTAACTGATTAAATGTGTCAATGTCTGGACCTCCTCAAGTAATTTTAAGTATGAAAGAATAGAAATATTAAATTACATCTAACTCACTCATGTCCCCTCAAAAATGTGTAAATTTCTTTTCATTTTTCGTTTCAACCTTTGGAAGTAAAGTCTGATGATCCGCAGTCCTTTAAAAGGGCTGTGGCGAAATAATTTATTACATGGAACCTTAAAATTGGTCTGTTTTTATTTAATATATATATATATATATATATATATATATATATATATATATATATATATATATATTTTATTTTTGTAGGTACAAAATTTAATGATCGAAATAAAAGTATAAAATTTAATATTACAAAACATATTAAAACAATATTAAATAATAAAAAAACAAAAACAAAAAAAACTCAATAACAAGGGTGGGGAAGCAACCAGTTTCGCTCCCGCTCGTCAGGCTTCCACGGGAGATTCAATATTAAAACAGAGAAATGTACAATGTGAATAGGTGGAAAAAAAAAAACGCATATATATATATATATATATTTTATATATATATATATATATATATATATATATATATATATATATGCATATATATTGAATTGAGTTCTCCGAGCCACTGGTGTATTTCATATGGAGAAAAACATTAAAATTCCTTCCTTTCTGCCGTGCAACAATGGCCTAGAGGTAAGATATCTGAATGATGTCAAATCAGTCAGGTTTTGATCTTGGCTTGAAGCAATTGGACGTCTAGTCACACTGAGGAGCTGTGATACAACAAAACAGTCAGTCTGTTGATGACTATATATATATATATATATATATATATATATTAATCATTTCACCCCAAGCAAGATGGGAGTGCCACTAGCACACAAGGGGTTACAGAGAGTGAGAGAACAAGAGTAAAGAGGGGTGTTTGAGGAAAGGATATAGAGAAGGATGAGGTTCAGGATCAAGGCATCAGAGGATGTTGATTGATATTACATTTGAATATTTGAAGATTATAGCTATCAGGGAAGCATGTAGGAGGGAAGGGAGTTCTACTGGCAGGAAGCATGAGAGAAGAAGCTTTTGGAGTAGAAGAGGCAGTTACATTTAACTGTTTTGAGTGAAAGGGTGGGGCCGAGGTGTCAACCTAATAGCATGCTTAAATTCATGCAGATGTGGTACCAATGAATGTAGCTCATCAGAGCAGTTGCCATGAAAATATTTGTAGAAAAGACAGAGGGAATGTACATCATGTCTGTAAGAAACTGGCTGCAGATGAGATGCCAGATCAGAACCTATCACATTGCATATCCGTCTCTGGATTTTTTCTAGGCCTTCAACATGAACAGCGAGGACACCAGACCATATATGGCAACAGTATTCAATGCAAGCAAAAATTGTAGATTTGTAAATTTGAAGGATAGACTCAGAAAGAAAAACCTTCTAGCACAGATGAGAAAAAACTTCTGGCATGACACAGTGAACCAACTTTCCTTGTGGTAAAAGCTATTGATTCAATATAGTTGTTCCACCTCAGGTTAGTGGAAAACGTGAGACCAAGAAGGCACAGAGAGACGCCTTCATGGAGTTGGTCATCAGCCATGCTGATAGGAGGCAGGGAGGTTTCTTTATGGTAAGTAAATGAGAGCACTTTCATTTTGGAGGCATTAAAGTTTACAAGCCATTTCCTGCCCCAGTCAACCACAAGATTGAAGGTCCTTTTCAAGACTAGCAAACAGGTTAGCTTTTTCAGCAATGCCATATTTACTATTGAGACAGGAGGAGTAAATAGTAGTGTCATCTGCATAGATACCTACTTGGGAACTGATGACATCAGGAAGATCATTGATGAAGATCAGAAACAGTGTAGGACCCAGGATAGAACCTTGGGGAAAACCAGTGATCGTATGAAAGGAACTGGAGGAGAAGCCATTTAGGATGAACTTCATTTCACAGTTTGACAGGAATGATTGTATTAAATCAAACAATCATTCTGTAATACCATATCTCTGAATCTTACAAAGAAGGCCAGCAAGCCAAACCCTATCATATGCCTTAGAGATATCTAAAGCCTCAGCTCAAGCTTCACCATTATTATCAAGAGCTTGGTATACAAATTCAGTTATGGCTGTGAGCACATCAGTGGTAGACCGGGCAAAGCAAAAACCATATTGTTTGTCAGAGAGATCATGGGATGTAAGGTGTTTAATCACTTTAGTGTTGATTAAAACCTTGAAAACTTTGCCAAAGAGTGTAGGAGACTGATAAGACAGTAGTTAGATGGGTCAGAAGGGTATCCAGAGTTCTTAAAAACAGGGACAAAAGATGAGGACTTCAAACAGGCTGGAAAGCAAAAGTCAGTGAGGCAAAAGTTATATAGCTTAGAGAGAACTAGAACAAGCTCAGCAGCACATTTTTTTAGGACTATGGCTGGTATCCCATCACCCCCACTTGCCTTATGAGAGTCTAATTTAGAGATGGTCCAAAACTATTGATGGGGTTATACTCATCTCACTCAATAGGGCCTCGGTTCTAGAGGGAAAATCAAGTGTGTGTACTCTGGATGAGAATTTCTGAGCAAAGCATTCAGCCTTATTAGCTGAGGAAGTTATTGATTGAATATAGGAGGTATTGTGGATTTGTTGTTGTTCAGCACGATCTTGCAGAGCCACCAATAGTCTTTAGAACCAAACTTGCAAGATGCAATATGTTGTTTCAGCAAATAGTAACTGCTTCATCGAGGACACATTTGCACTCATTATGGGCAAAGACAAAGAGACGTCTGTTGCAATCAGACATGTTGCTGCGGTACAGAGGGAAGAAGTGATTCCTATGGGCTATATCAGCTGAGCAAGCAGATGTGTATGATTTAACTTTATATTTTCTTGCTGGGATGAAAGCCTCAATGCCAGCTTTTCCCCAGGAGGAGACCTCAGACATATATTTTTGATTAAAAACCACATTCCAGGGGACATCACAAAGGAAGTCATGGAACAAGTTCCAATCTGCTCATTGATAAAATATATTCTGTTAGTAGGAGGTTCTTGGCTGGGGTGGGGAGTAGAAGGAGATGTTAACAGCATGATCAGAATTGCCAAGAGGGCAGAGCTGCGTAGCACAACTAGAGTCAGGGATGGAGGTAAAACAGAGATTGAGAAGGGAAGCATTACTATCAGGGTTGTGTAGGGATTGAGTGATTGAAAAGTTAAGGGTTTTATGCCAATGAGGTCAGTTACAGAGTGTTAAAGCCACATGGTATAGTAGGCTTTAAAGTCACTGAACACGAATATGTGTGCAAATGGATGTAGAGAGATGGCCTTGTCTATATTATCAGAAATGCTATTGAATATACCACAGTGCTGAGAAGAAGGGGAATGATAAAGAAAGAAAAGATAGCTTACTGAATTGAGGAGAGATAGACAGAGACACATATACAAATGGTCTGGAGATTCCAAAGAGAATTCCCTAGCCAGCAGGAGATGATCATGGACATAAACTCCCAGACCATGCATGTGGATTTTAGAGTCCTTTCTAAGGAGAGGGAGGTAGACGGGAATCAAGAAATCAGGGTGGGGGGATTAACAAGTTAAGGTTAGTCTTGCAGAGAGCTAGTATATCAGGAGACTTTTGAAAGAGGAATGATTCCACACGGCAGAAGTTGGTATGAGTTCCATAAATGTTGGAAAAGGAAATGTTAAAGGGTTTAGGTAATTTTTTTGAGCTGGTTTAGGTGTATTTTTTTATTGTTTAAGGTCATGTTACATTGGTAAGGAAAAGGCCTAAAGTAATAGTAGCAGATGGTCATTGTATGCGACATGGACAGAAAGGAACTGGCACAGAATGCAACATAAGGTGGCCTCAGGGTTGCCCACCAGAGGTGCATGCAGGGACACACTTCCATGTGTGACATGGCACTGTAAGAACTCTGATATTATGCAACTGTTGATCAGAGCAGCTTCTCAAGATGCTACACAAGAGTTTGGATTCCTAACTACCAGTTGGGAACAGCAACCAGAAAACTATCAACTCAGTACCCTCAGTATGAAGAGATGTTGCCACAAACCACACATATCACAAGAGATTTACAGCAGCACCACTACAGAGACCAGAGAAAAGGAAAGGATCTAGGAACTCTTCCCTAAGCAGGAAACAAGGGATCTGCCTCTATTCCTGTTCAATAGAATGGGGAGGAATATTGACCAGGTGATAAGAAAGCCTGTCTACTCCTATTACACAGAGAGAGAGAGAGAGAGAGAGAGAGAGAGAGAGAGAGAGAGAGAGAGAGAGAGAGAAACAAACAACAAAAAACTAAAAGACAGACAAACAACATACAAGAAGTCCATGAGCAATGTGCATGGCACTCAGAGTTGAAACTGATATATGAACCAGGAATTAAGATAACATCCAATACTTGCATGAGCCAGAAAAAAAATTCAAAGAACTATATATATATATATATATATATATATATATATATAATATATAAGATAACAATATATAAATTTTTATATATTAAGAAGAATTTTGGAGAAAAGATGTATGACAAAGTGGAAAAAGTTTTTGTGTGAGACATTTCATCCCTTAGGACTTCATTGGACTAGGTTTGTTTATGTTGATGTGACTACACATGTGCATAAATGTTAGATGCTGGGAATTTTAAATTTAGAAAAAAATTTATCATATGTGTTTTGAGCATATAATCTAGGCAATTTCATTTAGATTATTCTTATTTTTATTTTTGTTTCCGTCATCTTTGTTATTAAATATTCTGTATTGTGATAAGAGAAGATCTGCCAAGAATGGTGAAATGGGCACAAATTTCCTGTGGCTGAACTAGTGATTAAAGCACTTTCAAAACATTTTTGTCTTAGCAAATTTATTTCTCTTTTTATTAGAGGAGCATTTTTTTTTTGTCAAACTTGTGTTCTGTCTTGTTGCAG
Organism: Acanthosepion pharaonis; assembly: GCA_903632075.3. Lineage (NCBI taxonomy): Eukaryota > Metazoa > Mollusca > Cephalopoda > Sepiida > Sepiidae > Acanthosepion > Acanthosepion pharaonis. The sequence goes on along the minus strand of CAHIKZ030005176.1, from coordinate 453,371 downwards.
TGAGCAACTAATGCATTTAATGTGTTTTTTTTAAAAATGTCTCTTTTGTGTTCATATTATCTTTTTAAAGTTCTTGAGGTTTCTCCAATATATTCTTTCTGGCAATCCTTGCTAGTGATAGAGTAAATTCTTCCTTCAAGTTTTGGCTTGTTGTTTAGTTTTGTATTGATTAAGTTTTCTATTGTTTTGGATGTAGTTGTGACAAATTCTATGTTGAGTTTAGATAAATTCTTTTCGATTATAGTTGTATTAGAGTTAGTGGTTAGAACAATATATTTTTTTTTGTTTCTTGGGTTTGTCAGAAGAGACCACTTTTCTATTCTGGATATTTTATGAGCCTTAAGGTATTGGAGGGCCTTGAAAGTATTTTCAATGTATTTCTCCTTTTCATGTAAATATTGTGGGCTGCAAATTATGAGTGCTCTTAAGTAGAATCCAGTGATTATTCCGGATTTTATTTTGGTGTTATGATGGGAATAGAAATTTATTAGATCATTTTTATTAGTTGATTTTTGGTGGACACTAAGTTTTAAGCTGCTATAAACACAGTGTAGCATATCTCAGAAAGGTAAAATATTGTTTTGTTTTATTTCATATGTGAATTCCATCGCATGTTCAACTTTGTTTAGTTTACCTACAAGATTAGGTAAATCAGTATCATGGGGATATATTAATAGAGCATCATCAATGTATCAAACAACACATGAAACTAGAAACGTGAAATTAGTAGCTCACCATGATGTGACTGACTACAATTTTGACATAAAAATTGCTACTCTAATTAAAAGAGAAAACAATTCACCCAGATGAAAATGTTTAGAAAGTGCTTTAATGACAAGTTCAGCCACAGTAAATTTGTGTCCAGATTCTTATATTCTCCATTCTTGGCAGATATTCTGTTAACACAATGTTGGATACTTAATCTAAATCTAAATGAAATTAGCTAGATTATGTAGCCAAAACACATATAAAAAAAATTCTTCTAAATTGAAAGTTCCCAGCATCTCTCATTTGTGGGCATGTAGCCACATCAACATAAACATATCTAGTCTGATGATGACCTAAGGGATGAAACACATCACACAAAACTTTTTCACTTTGTTATACATCTTTCCTCTAATATATATATATATATATATATATATATATATATATATATATATATATATAATATATAACATTTCTCAGAGTTAACCTGTAGAAAACTGAAGAAATATACATAGTAAACACATTCCCATATCATTTCATCCACAACGCAAGAAGAAAGGCATACAAAATATACAACCAAAACAAAATTAATAACATAATCCGCAATAGTAAATTACATAAAAACAGATACATAATACTACCGACCAACTATGTCATGTTCACTATCCAGAATTACCTATCTCATCTAAATAATCTTAAAATAGTCACAAACACTTCAAAAATCATTATGGATATACTCAGATCTTCAAACACTAATAGCAATAATATTTCTGAAGCAGGCATTTATAAAATAAATTGCCAAAACTGTTCCTCCCAATATATTGGAGAAACAAGTAGAAATTTAAAAAAACGCATTTATGAGCACAAAAGAGACCTCACAAAAATCAACTTAGCTAATGCACTAGTCATACATAGAAATAAATTCAACCACAATTTTGATTTTAAAAATGCTACACTCATAAAAAAAGAAAATAACTCACTCAGAAGGAAAATCCTAGAGAGTACTGCCATTGAATATTACCCAAATATTAATCTACGCCCAGGCTTTTTCCCTATTTCACTTTTCTTAACAGAATTACTACTCTCCCAAACAAACATACACAACAATATCATGAAATCAAAAGAAAATGGTTGAATCTGTCAACACAGCAATAATAACAATATCTCCACATATGACAGTAATTGATGTCATTTTCAGTTAACAGTATGAAAATAGCATTCTCTAAATTCTTCCAGTTGCTAAGGACACTTTGTTTTTGTTATTATTAGTTACTTTGTTTAAATAAATTCATTTCATTTTTTGCCTTGAGAAAGTCCACATTGGATGAAACGTGTCGGCAACTATTACAGTTTTCCTATTGTCATTTATATTTATAAATATGTGTGTGTGTGTGTGTGTGTGTGATGAAAAGTTTGTCATGCTTCCCCAAATTTGAACAAATGACCAAGCATCAGAATTTAGTGATAGGTATTCCTTTTTAGTTCTTTGTCAGCACCCAGTATATATATATATATATATATATATATATATATATATATCATTTTTTTATATATACAAAAGAATTAGTTAACTGTAATTTTCCCCAGCTCTGCAGATTCTTGGTAATATGTCCACTTTTCAATATATACAGTTGGGGAAAACAAATATTTGTACACATAAAATATTTTAATTTATTGTATTTTCAACTAATGAATAAATATACTTTTCATATAATTAACAGATGCATAATAACTAAATATACATAGAAAATAGAATATGCATAATAACTAAATATACATAGAAAATAGATAAAATTTTGATTTAATAGAAATAAATCCCATTTATCCATTTTAATGGGTGAAAAAAGTACTTGTATAATACTAAAAAGAATACATATCTTCATTTAATACTTTGTAGAAAATCCATTATTCACTTCTACAACAACCAAACTCTTCTTGTAGTTCTCAATGATTTAAAACTTTTAGTTAGTATTTTGTTCCATTCTTCATTGCATATGGTCTTCACACCTGGGATGTTTGTTGGAGCTCTCAATTGGATTTGAATTTTCAAATAACACCACAGATTCTTGATTGGGTTTAAATCTGGGGACTGACTTGGCCATTTCAGGATATTTACATTATTTTCAGCAAGCCATTTCTTCATAGATTTTGCAGTGTGCTTGGGATAAATTATATTGTTAGAAGATCCAATCAGGAGGAAGTTCAAGATTTTCAACTGAAATCATTAAATTTGCTTCCAAAATATTTTGATATGCTGCAGTATTCATTCTACCATCTATTACTGATATGATGCCAGTACCTTTTGCAGAAAAAAACATCCCTAAACCATGAAGCTGCTACAACCAAATTTCATTGTTGGAATTGTGTTCTTTTCTTTGATGGCATCGCCATCTTTCCTCCATACACGATTTCTAGAATTATGTCCAAACAACTCAGTTTTGGTTTCTTCTGTCCATAATACTCTTTCCCAATATTATTTTTCCTTATCCCTATGTACACAAACAAATTTCAACCTGGCTTCTCTGTGTCTTTTCAATAGCAGTGGAGTTTTCTGAGGGGTGGGGGGCGTAACTTTATATTGTTCTTATGAATTTCATTGCATATTATCTATTTAGTGACACAGATTTCTGATGAAAGCAAATCATCCTGCATCTCTTGACAAATAAGCATTGAATTTTTTTTAATTTGATGCATTGATTTTCTCGAAGATTTTGAAGCAATCTTCTGTGGAGCACCCATTCTTCTTTGGTTTTCAACAGTTTTGAACTTCTTATACCTTGCAATGAATTAACTAATGGTAATCAATTGAATATTCAGGTTGTTTGAGATTTTCCTGCAATTTTTACCTTCTTTCCAGAGCTTAACAATCAGTTCTTTTTGTGAATTTGTCAATTCTTTACCTCATGCCATAATGATAAACTTCTTGCACAAATATCAATTACAGAATGTTCTGTTTGTATTCTTCAGGCTAAAAATAACTAATGATAACATTACTGGAACATTCTAGAATACTCCACTTGAACAATCTAGAGTATTAAAGCAATTTAAAATCTGAAATAACATTGTATGAATACTTTTTTCACCCATTAAAATGGATAAATGGCATCTATATCTATTAAATCAAATTTTTTTCTGTTTTCTATGTATATTTAGTTATTATGCACCTGTGTACATTTAATTATATGAAAAGTATGTTTATTCATTAGTTGGAAATACAATAAATTAAAAATTTGTATGTGTACAAATATTTGTTTCCTCTCACTGTATATCACTTCACTTTAAGCAAGTCAATAAAAGCTACTAGGATGCAATGTGTTACTGAAAGTGAAAGAAACAGGATAATAAAAGAGCAGAATTCAAGGAAGCAGAAGATAATGATTGACAATTTATTTAAATGTTAGAAGATCAAAGTTAATAAGAAAACCAGAAAACAAAAGTGAGTTCCACAACTGAGAAGTGCGGGAAAAGAAACCATTCATACAGTTACAACTAGTAATTTCAACAGTAAAATTATGAGGTCCATCTACCAATCTAGTAGTGGTCAAATTTGTGAAGATATTAAAAAGAGAGACTCATCAGAACAATTACCATGAAAATATGTATAGAAAAAGCAAAGGGAAGCTACATTATAGCATTGGGAAACTGTCTGAAGCAGTCATGCCTGGTCATTTCTATACAGTTTCTTCTATATATTTTTCTGTATATATAGTGTGTGTGTGTGTGTGGTATGTAGGTTTGGTTGTTTAAGAGTTTTTTTATATAATTTTTCTCCAGTTCAGTCCATTTTGACTGCTTTCAGCTTTCATAAGCCATTATCAAATTTATTTTGTGTTTTGTCTATAGTATCAAATTTCTTTGGTTGTTTTCAAGTGCTATGTATTCACACGTCTATGGATATCATATTGATTTTTTTTCAAATATTAACCTGCCACCTACTGATGCATGAAAACATGAAACTCAAAAACCAACAAAGAAATACAATACATACAGATACAACCCAACTCCCAAAATTGTCTCACACAGCTCTAATTGAACAAAGGAATCTCTGTGGCATGACAGCTGCTGCAGTGAACTCTTTCAACACACAGCATTTTCTTAGCATGTATCTAAATCTCAGATACAAATGGTTCATTACTATGAATGTTGCTATCTCAAAGAAGATGATTGAAGATTGGAAATTTTACCAGAATATCTACTACTCCCTAGCTTGTACATTGGCATCATGTAATTCAGTATACACTGACACATTATATATGTTTAAGTTCCTTGAACTCTTTGCACCAAAATTCTGATGTTCAGTTAATAAAATACCATTCTACTTCTTTTATCATTGACAAATCATTAAAAAAAAGTTCTTCCTTTCAAAATCCTTTAACAGGGAAAAAGACACAGAGTAGGAAGAATGGTCAATGTATTCAAATCCCAGATTCTTCAAAATATCCATTTTTTTTTTAGTTAACCCTATGGGTAGGTGCTTGGTCCTGCAATAAGAGAATACATTTCAACAGCTTTCTTCCCTCTTTTTCTTTCAATACTTTCCTTAATTGGCACAGCAATCTAATTGGCCTTTCTGAGTATTTCCACTCACCAATATAACTTCCAAAAACATTACTATGTTCTTTTTGCTAATTTTGAGGTCTTTGATTTCTTTGGACATAAAGAATTCAAGTACTAGTACTGCATAAACTAATGTTTTGCCTGACATCATAGTTATTTAATCATATTTCATCAAAAGTGACAAGTTGTTCCAACAAAGTGTGACTAAATCAGTGAAAATGTAGCACAATCTAGTTAAAAATGTGAATGCAGTATCTTTCTGGTTGGAATTAAACTATTTTGTCACCCACTTGGCTGACAGCTTCTGCATATCACAATTCACAGGAATTATAAATCTAATATATTACAAAGATATCATTTATTTCCCAGCATTTCTTTTGGGTGATATTTGTCAATTGGGTAAAATTAAGTCATAAACATCAATTTCAGGAGGTGATACTTTTGAAGGTCTCCCAGATCATAGTGCATTTAGGGTCTCAGTATCTACATGCTGGAAATTGAGTATAGTGAATATCTATCACCCAATGTTTGCATCATGCACTTCTGGATTTCTTTTGGCATTTTTTCTGTGAGAAGAGGATTTTGATAACAGCCCAAATTTCAACAGTGGAAAATTCCACATTTTACATTGATATAGATCAATTAATGATTTGAAACAATTTCAGAAATAAACACAAAAATCCTGAACATTATCTCTTTACAATGTAAAGAATGCTTTTTCCAGCAACAGTAACAAAATAATGCTCTGATTTTGGGGAGTGGCTCATATAATTGTGTTTACTGGGCACTGGAAATCCATACATGTATGCATCAATTTACCAGGTGTTAAGTGTCTGGTGTGGAGTGTTATCTAGAGGTTTAATAGGACCATTTTTCTTTGGATGTACTGTTACTGGTCAAGTGTACTTATATAACACCTTTTGCCACCTACACCTGGTGGTGTAACCATGTTTTAGATGTCCGGTCCTCAGGGTCTTAGAACAGCATTTTAACCAAAGGGCTAACTCTGCACTGGTCAATGCTGACACTGGTCCACACCCTTTGGTTAAAATGTTGTTCTAAGTCTGCCCATGCTGTGTTCTTGATCTCAGAGCAGTGAAAAATTGAACATCGTAGTTTCACAGCACTGGTTCAAGTCATGGTGGATGCTCTATTAAGGAAAATAATATCTTCATAATGAAAAATAAAATGAGAGATTTGTTGGGTTAATCTACAGTTAGTTTATATAGCTCTTGGTACAGCAAAATTAACCTTTCCCATATTTTTGTGATGTCAACAAACACTCGTTTACACTTTTGTAATTTCAACGTATACTCGTTGTCACTTTCGTAATGCTGGTTGTAGTATAGACTTTGTAATCGCAGATGCAACTAGTAATACCATTGAACAATACTGGTGTCAGATGCCTTCAAATAACACTCACACTAATAGTACTTGGTCGATAATACTCGCTCGAAAAGTAACCACCGAATAGTAAGTGATCAGTATAGAGAAATGGTGTAGAAATAGTAAATAGTATAGCAAACTGTATTGTAATAGAGGAAAGAATAGAAATGGTGATCATTTAGATGTCATGCAACTTCTTCCTTATGCGTTTCCCCCATGGTCATGTGATCCACTTAATTCAATAATGGGATTGCCTGTGTTTACTCTCTGGTGATCCATGTTCAAACTCTAGTGTCAGCAGCAACACTTTACTCTTGTACAATACTTCCCCTTTGAGAGTCTATATTTCTTCAGCTTTGGTTCAATATTCAAATGTTCCATTGCTGTTCTCTTTCTTTTACTGTACCTCCTTGGCTAACTAATTTCTGGTGGTGTGGGTAAGTCAAACATGTCATACAATATTTCCATCATTATCTCTTTTTGTGGACTTACTAAATCAGTGAATCTCCATTTTAACTGATGAAGGTGTTGCTTATGTTCCCACCATTGGCTCTATACCATGTATGTCATCTTGCAGATCCGTTTTTTTTAAAACACAATCTTCCCAGAAATCCTTTCCATGTTGATACATTTAAAAAAATACATTATCTTCAAGTTTGAAGTATTTACTTATATTATCATTTGTTGATGCTCCCGCCTTACATTCTGGTAATAATTTATTAAAGATGGATTTGATCTTCCTGGCAAACATCAACTCTGCAGGCAACATTCCAGACATGGTGTTCAGGTTTGGTGTTATTCTGTAAACACTCAAAAATTGATGTAATATTACTTCATATGACTCATCTCTCTCAGACCTTTTTAATGCCTTTTTAAACATATCGACAAACCACTCCACTTGTCCATTTCATCTTGGGTGATAAAGGGGGAGTTTATGTTCTATTGCTAATAATTTGCAAAAAAACTCAAATTTACCTGATGTGAACTGAGTCTCATTATCTAAAACGATAAAATCAGGAACACCGAACCTTGCAAAAATCTTGTGGAGGAAATTTATCGTTCTACTACATTTTAATATTTCTGGCCATGTAACTATCAACTACCACTAGATAGTATGCTCTGTTTAACGGTCCTGCAAAGTCTATATGTATTCTGGACCATGGTATACTGGTTTTCGGTCAAGGTTAAATTTTGATAGGTGGTGATTTCGCTGCCAGAGCACAACCTCTGCGGGATTTTACTAAATTTTTGATATCTTGATCCATTTTTGGCCAGTAAGTGTAACACCTCATTAAGGATTTCATTCTAGAAATTCCTGGATGTCTTATGTGAAATTCTTTCAGCATACGTTTTTGCATCGATGCTGGTATCACAATTCTTTCTGCATACATAAGTACATTTGTAGCGGGATACCAAACATATAGGTACAACTACTATTTATATTAATGATACTTCCACATACAAGATTCAAGTAATAATAACAACAACTCCAGTTTGTTAACCAACAAAAATATATATTGAATAAAATACAAGAAGCATAAAATAATTTTGTGTTCACAATGTAGATTAAAGAGAAGGAAATTGTTTCCCTTTAACTGTAGATTGATTGTAATCAACCGTTTGAAGAAAGTTCTCTTGTGAGATAAATGTTCCGAAATAATTGTTAGAGCAAAGTTTGCATGTGAAGAATGAATAACACCAAGAATACAATTGCTTGAAATGTGTTGTGAATAAACTGGTTGGAATCAACAAAGTTTTGGTTTATTGTGCTTGGCAAAAGTTACAGAGAGAAAATGTAAGTTTGTAGTTACGAAATTCTGTGTCTGTGTGTGTTGAGCAAGATTGTGGATTTGTGTTGATGACTGGGATCTTACTGAATCTTACTGGCAACTTACGAAAAGTCGCCCAATTTAAGGAAAAAAAGTTAGGCACCCACAGAACCGTGGGAAAACTTGATCTTACATTAAAAATATGTGATTGGATAAAAATTAACCAATCACTACACTCGTACTAAACAGAATAGGTAAGTATGCTCAGAACCAATAGATTCAAAGGAACGAATGTGATGGCTAAATTGTCCTATACAAAGGTAGTAGTAATTTATTAGCCAATCGCAGGCGAATAAAATGACTTGGAGTGTATGTGGGTGTTAAAAACATAGCAATCGCTATACATTATTACATAATGAAAATGCATTATTTCCAGTAATATTTTTCCTTTAAATCTTAATTGCTTCTTCATTTTCATTATAAAGTCATCTTTTTACAACTTAATTCTTATTTCTTCCAATGTCATAGGCAGTTCTCTTACAGTATTGTATTAATTTCATTTTCGGCCCTTATCACTGCAATTACTGTTTCTTCAAGTGGTTCACAGAATTTTGGTATTAGTCTAGATAATCCATCTGCATGACTTAATTTTTTGGGTGGTAGAAATTCCATTTTATAATAGAATATTTCCCCAGCACTGCAGTCTATTTGCTGTATGTGTGGGAACACCCTTTTTTGATCCATATATGGACAATAATGGTCTGTCTGTAGTATAAATTATCTACCATGTATGAATAACATTTTCATGGCAAATATGATGACCAATGCTTCCTTTTCTATCTGACTGTAGGTTTTTTTTCAGCTGCAATCAATGATCTTGAAACATGAGCTATTGGTTTAGTTGTTCTGTCCTCATATTTGTGTAGTATCACTGCTCCAATACCTGAATCACTTGCATTTGATGCAACCACAATCATTAATTTAGGGTCAAAATGAGCTAGTGACAAATCTGACGTTAAGACTTTCTTGATTTCTTCTTCAAAAGCACTTTGATATTTATCTGTCCAATTCCATTTCACATCTTTCTTCAGCAGGTTATTCAAGGGTGCTCTTAATTTGTGCATTTTTGGTGTATATATATGATAGTAATTATCAAAACTTAAAAATGCTTGTAACTTTGTTACATTTGTTGGAGCGGGCATGTCTTTTATTGTGTTCACCCTTGAAGGATCCAGTTGTCTACCATTTTCAGCAATTATTTGTCCTATATATTTATGTCTGGATATAAACAATTAGCATTTTCCTTCACTAATCTTAAAACCATATTCTTTAATTCTCTCAAATACTTTATTTACATATTCTGCATGTTGCTTTTGGGTCTTACTTTTAATAAGTACAACATCCAAATATGCTTGAGCACAATCCAAACCAACAAGCATGGTATCCATTATCAGTTGGAATATGCTTGGTGCTACCTTTATACCAAATGGAAGTTGGTTGAATTTGTATAACCATCTATGAGTATTAATTGTTTTGAGCACTCTTCGTCTACTAGTACTTGGAGGTAAGCATCTGACAGGTCCAATTTAGAAAAAAATTTACCTCCATTCAGTTTGGCAAAAATTTCCTCTGGACTTGATAATGGATAGTTATGTTGTTTTAAACTTTCATTTAACCCTGTTGAAAAATCAAAGTATAAGTGGATTTTATTGTTTCTTTTTTTAACATAGACTGTTGGTGATGCTCATTCGGAATAGTCTATTTTTGATATCCCACCTATTTTTCTAGTCTGTCCAATTCATTATTAATTGGATCTAATGCCACAAAAGGTACACTCCTTTTTGGCTTAAATGTCAGTGTTACATTGTCTTTTAACTCAAACTTAGCTTTTGCTTTCATGCATGTCCCTAGACTTTCTGAGAAAACTTCTGGAAAACTCTTTTTCAGTTCATTTTTCAATTTTTCAGTTGCCTTATTAGTACTGAGGATAACAATATTTATCTTGTTGCAAAAAGAGTTTATTGAATGTACCAAAGATCAAACAATGCAATCCAGTCTGTTCCAAATAAATTAGCAGTATTCTTTAATACAAGCACCAGTGCTTTTTTGTTTTTTCCACCAAAAGAAACATTACAGCTGAATTCACCCAAAATGTTCAATCTCTTCATGTGCAACTTTATCAGAAGTCAATAAACTGGGTTTACCCATTTTTCTCCATGTCTGTTCATTTATGATAGTGATATCAGATCTTGTATCTAGTTGCAATTTTATTTTTACATCATTAATTTGCACAAAAACAAATTTCCTCTTTTGAGATATCATGTTAATTTCCTTTTTAGGCTTCTTATTGTTACTCCATGTATTTATCCTGTTCTCATATGTTTTATCTTTCTCCATTTTTTTGTATCTGCAACACATACTTTTGTGTCCTAACCTCCCACATATGTAGCATTTTTTGTTTTTGAAGAAACAGTCACTTTTAAAATGCTTACCTCCACAACTCTGACAAACCATGTTCTAATTTCAGTGTCAGCAGTGACACTTTACTCCTATTCAACCCACACCAATCTCTATAATGACACTGTTCCTTGTCTAATCTTCTGGAGGGACTGGGTTCAAAGTCTTGGAATCAAGAAATCTTGTTGGCAGCTGATATAGGTTTCAGAGGCACTTAATGTGGGTTCTCAGCCCCAAATCTCTGAGCTACCCAAAGTCATCTGCTTATATGCATTTTGGCCCAAAACTGGCATGGATCCAAAGGATTCTGGGGATCCAGTGATTCCCCAATTTTCATTAATTCCAATAAAGGTTTTCTTTGTTCCATATTTCTTGGTCAAAACTGATATTTTGTTAATAGACATCTTACCTGAGGATACAAAGCGAGATCCCATATTGAACAGTATATTGTTTAGGATAAAAAAATAATAAGTGGACAGAAAGGCATTTTAAAGAGGTTAAACACAAGTTATCCATAGAAAAGGATGTAATTTGTAATGGAGACGTAGTGGTTCCACCAGCAATGCAAAGGAGCAAAATTATTAAAATTATACATGACAATGTTCTTTGCGAAATAATGTCTATGCAAAGGTGATTAAGGCTAGAGGCATGGTATCCCTTGATACATATCATGTTTATGTAAATTTAAATGTTTTTAAATTTTTTTTAAATAATTTAAAAAAAAATTTTCATCTTATTATAAATAATTATTTTAAATATTATAGGCAACAATAATAAAATGAACAAGTCTTAACACAATTGTAAATCAACACTATGAGAATGTGAATTTCATAACACTTAACAGTCAGTGAATATTTTGTACCTGAAGATTGCGTATTTGTATGAAACTCTATGCTATGGGTTATTATGTATATTCACTAATATATACTTAATAGCTCTGTTATATAACATTGAGCATTGTTTTAATACACCTGAGAAAAAATATATATATGTACATGCAAGTATATGTGTGTATACATATGTTTTCTATCATACCCATATCTCTCTCTCTCTCTCTATATATATATATATATATATATATATATATATATATATATATATATATATATTCAAACAAGTTTTATTCAAATCAACTGACAAATCTGTTTAATTTTTTTTTATTACATTTTTCCAGTTTGTGTATAAGTTGTCATACATTTTTATCAAATTTATAGAGAACCTATTCAAAGTTCCTCATTTTTGTTTGAGTATTTGTAACCATATCTCATCATCATGAATGTAAATATAGTCAGTACCATTTATATGTATATATAGTTTCAGTGTTTTTGTTTATGGGAGATATTCTACATGTAAACACGTGTGTGTTTTTGCACATATATATATATATATATATATATATATATATATAAAAAAAAAAATAGAGAGATAGATAAAATATGAGGTGGTGCTAAAAAGTTCTTAGTTTGGCCAAAAGTAATTCTAAAATAAATTCTGATTTCTAGTGATTTGATTTAAGGAAGTGAATTTGCCTGTGAAATTTTCAGCACTTCTCATATTTGTATATAAACACTTCATCTCAAAATTATAATGCACCACAAATTTTTAAAACTTTTAGTTGAATTTGTCTGAAAGCAGGTCCAGTTTCAAAGTTTACTTAAAATATTTTCACCATACTTACAAATTTAAATTTTTAAATTCTTTATTTTATAAAGACACGAGGAAGCTGATGTACTATAATTATAAAAGTAGTACAAAAATCAATGATTTTTATTGCCAAAAGATTATCAAAAAGTTAATACTTTATGGTTGTAGTTTTTGCCCTCAAAACTTGAACTGCATTTGCATTATGCACAAAATACTCTTGGGAATGGTATGAACTGATCTACTCCCTCAGCTATGGGTTAAATCATAAGACTTGTATTTGAAAAATTCATTGTTATTCTCAAAAAACTTGTTAATGCAATAGAATTATTCTTACAATCCAAAATATGTTTCAGCTTTAAATAACACACAAAAAGTTAATAAACTGTAAACAAAAATCAATCAGTCATTTTCATGCATCCATGACAGTTTGTTTCATCTCCTCAACAGTGGAATATTAAGTATTGGCAGTGAACACATCTCATTTTCAAACCTTTATTTTAGGATTTAATGCAGGCCACTTCATCATAAATGAAAGGGATGACTGAAATATAGACATTTGTTTTTGCAACAAAGCAACTGTTATTGTTTTGCTGAAAGATCAACATTTTCTTTTTCTTTTATGTATTGTTAGTTTGGGATGAAAGCTCTCTTGATACAAAAGTGCTGTCAAAGTGCTATAAACAATAACTAGACAATATAGACCACAGACAGACCATATTCTGCTACCACCAAACTTACAAGCAATCCATTCTGGTATTTCTCATCATAAATCATACAAAAAGCTGTAGTCGTCAAGCCCATCAATTTGAAGTGCTTTTTATCTGTCCAAATCAAATTCTTCTGATAAGAATGTTCTTTGAGGATCATCTCTATGCATTGGCATCTAGTTTCTTTGTGGAATTTGCACAAACATGAAATTATAGAAAAGCATCAAATTCACAATGATTTTATAGTCATTGGAGACTAAGAAATGAGCTTTAATTACAAAATTGAAATAAATTCACTATATATTATAGAATAAAACATTTTAGAAGTATATCCACAGTTCCTTAACACATTTCAGAAGTATATCCACAATTTCCTAAACATCTAATTTAACAAGAAATCAGTCATTTTCTTAGTATTCCTATAATTTCTGAACATATATATATATATATATATATATATATATATAGTGATATTAGATGTTTCCTTACAAGGAAACATTTGACATTCATTGACTAAGCAGTCAATAATGCTTTCAGTTGAAATTTATAAAACTGCTGAAAAACAGAAAATAACAAACTTATTGAGTAAGGGAATGTCCACATTGGAGATATCAAAGGGGCTTCACAGAGATCAACAAATGATAAAGAAAGCTGTTGAAAACGTAAGTTGAGAACTTGAATCAAAGGAAAAGGCTTTAAGCACTTGCTTCCTTGAGTTGAACATAAACTAAAGTAAATTATAGTAAAACAACCACTTTTAACCAGCTTTCTGAAAAGGTTGGAATTGAGGGACTCAAGAAGGACAAAATGTCTAGAATACTTTGTGAATTGGGATCTGTAAAAAATTCTCTTAGGCAACCTCCTCTTACTAAAGCAAATATTTTATAGCATCAAAATTGGGCTAAGAAATCATATGAAAATTGACTTTTCCAAAGTGATTTTCATGGATGAATCTCTAGTGACATTTGATGGACCTGACGGATGGGCTAAAGTATGGATTTTATCCAATTCAGATATGCCTGTGGCTAAAAAAGGCAACAAGCAGTTGGTAACATTATGATATGGGCTGGAATTGTTGACAAAACCATTATTGGACCATTCAAAGTTGATAAAGCAGTTAAACTAACAGTGCTGACTATTGCAATTTTATGAACACGACTTTCTTTGCATGGTACAAGTCCCAATTTTGCAGTTTCAAAGTGAAGTATGTATTTATGCATGACAATGTTCTGTCTCAAGTATCTAAGCTTACCCATGAATTCTTTGAGCATAAAAGATTTACAGGAGAAAATAATGGTATGGCCACCATCAAGTCCTGATCTAAATCTGATCTAAAATCTATAGTCAATTGTGAAGGTGAAATTATATGAAGATGGCAAACAATATAACAGCAAACCAGACCTATGGGAAGCAAGTAAAACTACCATGTCAGAAATTGAACCTGCTGAAGTAAAAAAATAACAAAATCAATGTATAATAGATTACTGGTTGTTATTGAGAAGAAGGGTCAGTATATTAAAATGTAAAAAATTCAAAGATTTATTATATGTGTTTGTTATTTGTTCTATTATAGGTGTTGATAAATTTTTTATTATTCTATTACCTTTTTACTAAAGTAAAATGTGATTATTTGGTTTTACCTAATAACTTCAGTTGGCAGTTTTTTAGAATGTATCAAATAACTTCAATAAAACATATTGATACTAAAATTTTAACTCAGGCTTTGTTTTCACATCTAAATTGATTGTTTAAAATTTGACAATTTTTTTCAAACCAAATTTGAATTATTGAAGCTTATATGATTTGCTTAATAACTTCACACAGGGTGTATATTACTCACAATTTCACTGTCTTACCTTGATGCTATACTTTCACTTTCATTACTTTTATAATTTTGCTCCTTTTCATTGCTGGCAGAACCACTGTCTCCATTACAAATTACACCTTCTCTATGGTTAACTTGTGTTTAACCAATTTAAAATGCCTTTCTGTTCATGAGCAATTATTACACTTATTATTTTTTATCCTTAACAATATGCTATTTAATATGATATCTCACGTCATATCCTCAGATAATTTGTCTATTGACAAAATATCCATTTCAAATCAGTGTAAGAAAGTATCTTTGAATTTTTACTTCTCTTTCTCATTTTCAGAAGTAATGAACCTCAGTCTTAACAAAGCATCTACATGCAGAATACTATTGCCTTTCATATACTCAATATCAAAATCAAATGCCATTGCCATTAAGGTCCATCTTAGAATTCTAAATGTTATCTTAGGAAGTTCCTTCCTAGGATTAAATATGAATTTTAAAGGTCTATGATCGACTTTAGTAGAAATTTCTTTCCAATCAAAAGCTGACAAGCACAATTTGTCATCATTATTATGGCCAATGCTTTTTTCTCAATATTTGAGTAGTTCAATTCTGCTTTTGACAATTTTCTCAAAAGATACATAATAGGATGACTATCCTGAGCTGATATTCCTGAAATTGAGTGTTCACTTGTGTCACTTATTACTAATATTTCCTATCTAGGGTTAAATATTTTTGCTACTGGCTTCTTTGGTAGAACAGATTTTAAATTTTCTAATGCCACTTTTGTCCAAAATAAATTCCACATTCTTTTTCTTAAAGCAGCAAAAGGTTCTGCCAGTTTGGTGTATTGATCTGCATATTGTCTGTAGAAATTTAGCAGTACTAAAAAAGATTCCAATTCTTTTTTGTTTTTAGGTACTTCAACTTTTAATATTTTGTCAATTTACCATTGAAATGGTGACATGCCTTCCTTAGATATAGATTATCCCAAAAATGTTATTTTTTTAGTGTTGTACACACATTGGTTTTTAGTTAATTGTTAATCCAGCATTTTTTAACTTACACAAAACCATACTGGTTCTTCATTTTAATTCTTTATTGTTAATAGCACCAACACAAATGTCATCCCGGTACTATATTGTAATTTTTATATCACTACCAATAACTTGCATACTGGTTCAGAATTCTTTTCCATCTTAATAATCCTATTGGCATGATTATTGTTATGACTTCTTTAACATCTTTGTCAATAGGTATTTGATGGTATGCTGACTTTAGATCATTTTTAGAGAATGTTTTCATACCCACAAGGGAGTTGAAAGCCCATTCTATATTTACATATTTTGTGATTTACACCTACTTTGTAGTCACCACAAATAAACAGATCCCTATCCTTCTTTCTTAAAATTACTAATGGGGAGGCTCATTTGCTCACACTTATTGGAATTCATTCAAGTAGATGTGTTCCAGATATTTTTTAGTTTTTCTACAACTATTGGTAGTTAGACTGGCACTTTTCATGCTTGAAAATTTGAGGGAGAGACATTTTCCTTTAGTCTTAACATTGCTTCAATTTCTTTGAACATTCCAGTTTCTTCTGCTTTGAATTTGTTTACAAATTTTGTCAAATTTATGTTCACTACATCATTACCTATTAGACCATGATTCTTTTCACAGTTTGCTATAATAAATGGTAATATGTCAAACTTATTTTTTAGTTTCATGTAGTCTTCAAAATAGACTAACATTTTTATCATGGATCTGTCAAACTGATTCAATTGGCCCATCTTCCAGAAATTTCTATGTATTTAGTTGCATATCCAATTTATTGGAATTTTTTAATAACCACTTTTCATTTTTTTTTCAAAGAAACCATTTCCATACTTATTTCCTCTTCATTTTGGTGGCCCATCTCTATGTTTTTCTTTTTGGATTTACACATACATTTAAAATCATTCATTTTGAAACATTTTTCACATCTTTTTTTATATACTTGACATTTTAGTTTTTCTCTTTGATATTGATATCCACAAAAAGTACACATTTGATACACTGCTCTAGTGACAACTTTCCCAGTTATAGATGCATTAGAGTCATTTGCCGATATTCCCTATTTTGAAGGCCAATTATCAAATACATTTGGATGAAATCCTTTTCAATTGACCAGTTTTCCAATCCCAGTTTCTCAAATTCACAATATTTATCAGTCTGTTTTAAATGAAGAACATATTTGATAAGTGGTTATTATACTCCATCACAATTAGATCTCTTTCTGATTCATTCTGCATAATGGCCAAATGTGAACACCATGAAGGCAGAAAATAACAAAAATTGTTGTCTGTGCATTAGGCTCCATGCATCATGTCCAGTTTATGAAGTAAGCTCTGGCAGTGACAATCATGAATATTACCACCGGAGAGAGAGATGCCCCTGGGGACTACCAGACTCACTTAAAAGCAGGTCACTGAGAATGACCAGAGCAGTTGCGGCCTGGCATTCTGCCAGTCATCACACAAAGTTCTACTGCTGCTGTTGCTGCTACCATCACCGCCACCACCTATCAACATGACCACACCTCTCAACAACCATTACCACTCCCAGGCTTGATTATCAAGTTTTGAATTGATAACATCTCGACCTCATCACCTCGGCAAACACCAGCCACAAGTGGTCGACTATACAGCTTTGACCTCACCCAGCTACAAGCCTTCATCATCAACAACGAAATCACCTTGGCAATACCTCATGTCACCTTGGCAATACCGACTTAATCACATCTCCACATCAGCAACATCAAGCTACAAGCCTTCCTCATCACCAACGCAGCCACCTTGGCTAATCCAACTCCACAAGCAAGCAGCTCCAACTCCAAAAGCAGCAACTCTGACCTTGCAACCAATCTACCACTGCAAGCAGCGACTCTGACTTCGCAATACAAGTGACTCTGCAAGGAAGTGACTAACTTTGCAAGCATGCAACCCGCTGGACCCACCAATGTGACACCAATCAACCAACAATTATCGACCATACCCTGTGACCTGACACCAAACCCACACAAGAATTAGGTCAACTCCCAGCACTACCCTTACACCCAACTGCCATCTCGACAGATCGGCCACTGAAACAGACATTCCACTCATACTTCAACATCTCTGTATGACATGCCAACAATAAACATTGTTCAAATCTAATCAACATTATCCCTTTCTCTAGCTACCAAATACTTAATATAACATGGTTCATTCATTTGATGAAAAATATTCATATTGGATGCTGTGTTTTTCATTATTAGTTAAGATATTTCCTCGAACTGTTTTGGGCGTGCAATTGCTGATAATTTCATAATGGCCTCATAACCAGCAGTTACCAAGAAGTGATCAGTTATTTGGTTTACTTCAGTTTTTTAGTTCTAGCTAGTATCCTAAGCCACACTTCTGTGTTTTCATAATTATCAAGTGACTAGCAGCATGGCCCGGCATTGCCCGTGCTTGATTCAAAAATCATACGACTAATACAGAAATCGCTATCACTTGACTTAAAATATTTTTGCCCTTCCTTGTCTTTAAAGGAGTGCCCTTTGCCATGCTGATGTTGCTACATGCCTTTCTTCTTGCCTATCTCACACTGCAAATTTTTTCTAAGCTCTATACTAAACATTAAATCTGTTACGAAAAAAAAACTAAACAAAATGAACACAAAACAATCAGCTTTAAAAAAGAACTTGTAACTGGAAAAACCGAATGAAAAAAGAATGTTAACAACAAATACTTTTTCATACCCAACCCAGTTCTGTGGAATCAGAATCAATGTTGAGTTTAAGCAAGCGAATGAGCCAATTGGAGTAAAGTGCCATGCAGATTTAAATTTTTCCCACTTGTGATGAATGCAGCTATTGATTTTTTTGCATGCTAGTTAACATTCGTGTCAGTCAGCTGTTGGCTCTCATGCTGGCCAATAGAATCTTCCTGCCTATTCGTGGCAGCCAGCTATTGGCTCTCACTCTGGCCAATACAAAATGACCACAAACTACATGAAAACTGCCGTAGAAGCATGAAAAAATCGATTATTTCCACTATCGATGGGAGTTGAGAAATGCAAAGTCAGTCTTGGCCTTTCTGCTAACTTGGAACATGTGCATGTAAATTTTGGTGCAAATCTGTCAAAAATTGCAGTTGTGCATTCGTTACACACACACATCCTGCCTTTTATAGATAGAGATAATTGTTCATTCAGTTCTTTAGATATTAGGGATGTCATTGTGGTGTAGTGTTACTGACTCACAGGAAGTAGTATGTACTCAACTGCCTCACTGGTAATAGAAATAGCTATTTATAGTCATTGTGACTTCATACGTAAATGTGTCACCTCACTATACTCTGTAATAATTAATACAGTCATTCTTGAGTCTTGAAGAGCAACATATCATAAAACTCTTGAGTTGATCTTCAATAAGAAATATCATGAACTTTCAATGTTTTTTACATAAGATATATTTATGTGTGTGTGTACATGTGTGTGTATTTTCTTTGCTTAAAAAATACATTTTTATAACATAAGATTTGTGTTTTTTTAATCTTCTTCAGCTGTTGGTGGTGGTGTGTCTTGACTGATGTTTGAGAATGGAAGGATAGGTAGTTGAAGTGTGTGTTAAAAGGCAACCCTTCACTATCCTCTCACTCAATTTCAATTTCACTGGGACCTTATACCACCAGCTTCCTCAAAATGATACATGAGCCTGCAGTTATGTATAAAATAGATAAAAGTAAAGATTATCCTCTCTTTTTGTTGGAAACTTCTACAAAGCTGCATTGAAAATGGCCTTGAATTGAAGGTTCATGGAAGGAATAAAAGAAACTTGATCATTAGAAGAAATGAAAGGATCAGTATCTGTTTTTCCTTTCTTTAGGCTAAATTTCTCCCTTTCTTCTTCATACCATTCACAACAGAGTCATTGACTCAGAATGTTGTGTCTGTATATTGTAACAAGAGGGTTGTCTGGATGTGAACACCTGTTAGAAGGAAAAGGGAGGTGTGGAGAGATGAGATTAGAATGGTAGTGAGCAAGATTGTGAAAAAGGGTGAGGATTGCTGGAACTGGTGTGAAAGTTTGCATTGTGCAGAGATGGCAGAAAGTTTATATTTGTTCATCTTCTATTTCCTCCCTCAACTTGACTACCAATAAGAAAATAATGTTAGAACTATAGTCAATTAGAAAGGTGAGATATTAAAATAAAAAAACACAATTACTAAAGAATGTTGTTAAACCTCAAGTGTTGATATACACAAAGCAGCTAAAGAAAATTTATTCAGAAAGTATTTTGGATAAAATCTAAGCATTGTATTTCATTGGTTTACAAATACACTGCCTAGACCTGTACAATGACTGTTCAGTTTACAATGAAATGTATGTGAATTTTTATATATGTTTATATTCTTTATTATGAAAAGTTTTTAATGTTTATAACCTTTTTAGATTGTTTTTTAAAACAAATATAAATTCATCTCCACATTGTGCAGAGATAAAAAAAACTTAGTTTGGCATTATAAAGTTTTTTGTTTTTTTTAATATTTGACACATAAGAGCTTTTATGTCTTTAACCATACAATTTAAAAATAGTAATTTATTTCTCTTTGTAACAGCACAATATTGAATTTGAAATAAACTTCTCTGAAGTAGAGCATTGGACATTAGGAGACTTTTAACTGCTGTTACTGGCAAAATGTAATTAGTTCAACATACTGACATTTTAATAGTTGAGCGTTAAAGTAATTACTGTATTTAATAGCATATAAAATACATTTCCCCCCAGAAAACAGCAAATAAAAACCCTGTGAAGTTGAAACCTCTTGTAAACTAATTTTATCCCCAATACTCATTGTCATAAGATATAATTTTACCTCAGATGGTCATATCTACCTGTTTCCTCAACTCTATATTATTTATTAAAACAATACTACTTTTGTTGTTGTTGTTATATACTTAGTATGGTTGCAAGAGTAACAAATGAGAACAAAAAAGTTTTGTCAGAAAGAAAAAAGGAGACAAGATATGTTAAAATTATCTGTATTGTCAGTATAATGGATCAAGACAGAATGTCTCTTTTGTGGGCAAGAGAGGTGGCCTGGGTGATGGGAGTGTTGTGTATGAACCTGGTGTTAAAGCTTGTGTAGTGTCAGTTGACTGGCAGTCCACTGGCAAACTTTGTAAACTTGAGTGTCACCGTGTGGGTCCTTTTCAGCAGTCAGGGTGGATACATTTTTTGGAGGGATTTGTTTTCTGAGCCAGGTGTGAAGCTCAGAACCATTGTGCAGAGAACAAATTTCTTTTGATTTTGCTTTTGTAATGTTCACATCCAGTCAACAGGTGTTGATGTGGAGTAAATCAGAAAGAGATCTAATTTGAAGTAGAGTATAACATTAATATTATTGAGAGAGCAGCACACAAACAAATTGACACTGGAGTACAAATATAAAAAGCCAAATAGGATCAGGATATCCAGATTGATAATAGCATACTAGGTACATGCATCACAACCAAATGTATGCAATATGATGATGGTTTTGAAAAAAAAAATTAGTATATAACTTTACCCAGTTATAAATATCTTCAGATGCGGTAAGTTTAACCATTAATATGGTGTTTGATTGAGGTTGCTCCCAAGAATCTAAATGTGATTCCCAAGTGGCCTTGGCTGCCTCATACTTCAAACCTAAAAAAAATCAACCATCTTAACACCCAGCCGTAATGCTCCTAAACTACTCTTGCTCATGAAACAGAGATGCACAGTGCATCAGCCCCTAAGGCGTCATACCTAAATGATTAGGGTTAGGTAACTAATAAACCTGTGGTGCTGAACAAGATATTTCTTGTAACCTGTTTTAATTCACCCCAACAAAACTTGTACATTTTAACACCTTCAATCAATTAATATCAGAAACAATGAGAGCCATGCACAGTGTAGCAACAAGATCTCATTATTATTATTATTGATTCTGTAAAAGGAATTATTGTAACAAAATACTGGTAACATTTGTCACTACCACCTGAACCATCAGACCTATATATGCATCACCACACTCCTCGAAACAGCAAAAGAGATAGAACTGAAAAGAAATACCAGTAATGGTAAAACACTAATCTAGAAGACATCATTAAGGCTGTAGAGAAATATATCCATCCAAAACAGTTAAAAAAGAATGATTGGTTAAGGGATGATTGTGGTTAAATGTGGTCAGTGCATTCAATAGAGCGGGTTAGTACTGGTTGAAATGACACTGATGGGGTTGCTTTGTGGAGCAAAGATGGAAATAAACATCAAGACAGTCAACCACCAAATGACAAAAAAAGAGTCAGAGGATTGCGCATTCTTCCAGTTAATAAATTGATGCTTTGAAAATAAATATTTAACATTTTTCAACCAACAGGTCACATTCCCATCAACAATTAAAAAAAGATGCTTTGTGATCCTTTTGAAGTGTATTTAAACAATGTTTTTAGATAGACAAACCAGTAAGGAGAAACATATGGCAAAATTTCATGGTTGGATCATTTTTGTTCAAGGCTGCATCATAATTGCTTATTAATGTGGTAGAATTGACAATTCTTACTTTCACCAATAAAAATATAGTCTTCTAATAACTAAGTGAAAAAAAAAAGAATAAATAGAAAATAAAAATTTAATCAGCATTCAAAGAGCTTTCTAAAGATAAACAACTTGACCATATTTGAAGATATGAAAATGTTAGCATATAGTGATAAATACCAAAATTCGCCATTTTGAATTTGACCCAACTCAGTAAAACCCTTGTAACCGAGGTCACAGTCAAAAGTCCACCACAAAATTTTGTACATATCTTGCTATAAAGCAGACAAATGTGTTGTCAATTTAAAAAAAAATTAAAGATATGCTTTTTGAGAAATTTAAGATCAAATTTTAAAGTCAAGGTCAAATTATCTTATTTGACCTTTAAACAAAAAAAATAAATAGATCACTTTTACATCTAGTACTTTAAAATGGTATATAATTTGACTTTGTGGGTGAAAAGCAATTGAGATATTGATATTTAAACTTTGTGACTATTTTCCAGAATTAACCTTTTTGGTCAAAGGGTCATAAATTGGGAACTTTTTGACCTAGAGATGACAAATAGGTATCATTCAATTTCTCTTATGAAGCTCTATAAGTGTACCAAATTTTAAAAAATCTGTGTCAGTGATGGTCAGACCCATGTTGATTTGACACAGAATGACTCATATATAAACATGGCCTGAAGATTGCATTCAAGCATGAAACACTGTCACCACCAGCTGTTGTTATCCATGTCGGCTTTTATATTTACATACACTCTATCCCTGATATTGAGCAATTTTACCCATAAATGTAGCAAACCTTAAAACTATACTTTTGTCATATATATATATATATATATATATATAAAGACAAAAGGAAAACTTATCTTAGTCAATACATTTCATCCTCTGAGGGACTTTATCAGAAAAAATTTTAAAAAATGGTTTAGCACTAAATTATTGGTAAAAAAAACGTGACACATTGATGAAAAAGGTTGACCAATCTTTTGATTATGATAATTTCTTGCTCACCTGTTCTTACTGGCATCCTTCCGGCTTGTAAGACAATGGAGTATGTTCCAGAAGTAGATTTAATCTGTGGTTGAGTTGTAGCACATGCTGATCTTGGAATGGCAAGCTCTGTTGTAATTGCTGCATGTAAAAACTGCATTTGGTGCTAACTTTGTGCTTTCTCCTCTCTTCCTACTGGTTCTTTATCCTCTTCTCATATATTCAGAAAAGCTAAAAAAAATATTGTAGTCATTTTTTCACATAGATTAGCGTTAAAAAAAGAAAAACATTGTGTTTTAGACATAAGTGTGTTCATATTAAGTCTATAAAAATAAGTTAAATTTGAAACATGACTTCTTTGTATACAGATGACATGATACTTTTGATTGTTTATTTTATTTAACTTGTTACTATTTTTGTAGAAAATTATGACTGATCTGTGAAAAGTTTCCATTCAGTAAATGGTTTGATTTAATAAGGAAGGAAATTGAATACTGTAAAAGAAATTACATTTTAATATTTGACAATAATTCAGGTTAATATAGATATATTACTTATTTTCAGCTAACATAAGAAATATTTTGTTTACTAAAGGCACTCAGATATTAGGAGATTTATTGTAACATCTTAATCTTCAGCAAGATCAAAAGCTGTTTGGTATCATTAAGAAGTTCTGATTTATCACTTTTAATGAAAATGAACTAAAAAAATTATTTTGTCTTTGTGTGTATTTTAAAATTAAAGCTGTATCTTCTATATCTTGAAATAAGCTTAATGGTTTATCATACCTACTTCATTGAAGGAAGATAAAATAATATATTCTACACTTTGATCTTGATAACAATTAAAAAGAAACTGCAAATTTGTGTTTCTTACAATATATACTTAATCTGGCAAAGTTTCATGATTTTAGTCATTTGTTGCAATTTCCCTGGTTGCATGTGTGTTTGTGCTCTGCAATGTGAGTGGAATGAACAAAACCCCCAAAGCTTGATAATAACTGTCAAAGAATGTCAAAGGGGACAATGGCTGAAACATTGTGAAGATAGCAATTAAGATGAGGCCATCTACTTTTATGTAGCATGTCCTTTCAGGATGTGAGTGATCCACAACTTCCTATCCCTTGTAGCTCATCTCATTATCAGTCCCTGTTTTGCTATCTCTTTTCACAAGTTCAGTAGATAGATTACTCACTGTTTCTCTTCAGTATGTCTTGTGAGTATCAAAGTCTCTAAGCATGCTTTCTTCATTATGTGACCTAGAAATTTCAACTATCGCTTTCTGATTCTAACTATCAGCATCCTTTTTGTTTCCAGTTTGCTTAAAACTTCCTTATTATTCAGTTCGTGCCATTCTCAGTATCCTTCAGTAGAACTACATTTCTTTTTGCCTCTTCTTCATCTGTGAAGAAATTGTCCAGCATTCATTGTCATAGAGGATGACTCTTTTCTTTAGTTTAGCTCTCTTTTCTTTGTTTTTAACAAAATTTTCCAGTTTTTAATACTTTGTTTAACTTTTGCAAAGCCATCTTTAGTATATAATACAGTACTAATCTTATTGTAGTTTGGCAGATTTGTTTTTTGTCATATGTACGTTTATGAAAGATGAAGTCGAAAAATATTTGTTATTTGTATCTGCTATTTTTATTATACAGTGCAAATTTTCTCAGCCTCGATTTTAGGCAAAAAAAACAATTAGATAGTTCTGTAGAAACAGCCCAACATGTGAATTACAAATTGGAGATAACAAAATAAAACAAGTATAAAAATTGAAATATCTAGGAAGAGTTTTAACAGATGGCACAAAATGTGACACTGAAATCCAAAGGTACATTGGAATAGTGAAAAACCCCTCTCAAAAGCTAAGCAAAATATTAAGAAACAGGAAAATTTCATTAGAAACAAAGAAAAAAGTAATGAACTCTTATGCAATATCAGTCCTCCTGTAAGGCAGGAAATGCTTGATAATCTCCTCTCAAATAAAGAAAAACATGAGGCAACAAAAATGTGCTTCTACATATGTATACTGAGAATACCATGGACTGAACATGTGAGCAATAACAAAGTTTTAGATTAAATGCAAACAAAAATTGAAATTTCTAAGGCACATAATGAAGAAAAAAGGCTTAGAAAATTTGACACTCATAGGACATATTGAAGGCAAGAGGGACAGAGGAAGCAACCTACCTAATGGACTTGTGTAAATGGTTGCCAGAACAGGGATTAAGAGAATTAGTTGTAGAGAGCCATGATAGCCCATGCCTTGAAGGAACATGATGTATAGAACAAGATATTAAGCAGACATAACTAAACTGATTGTCATCTGTTAATTTTCTATAACATTTTTCTGTTTCTTTTTGTTTTTCTTTTAATAATTACGTATCATAAAATCATTTTTCTTTTCTAATACATGATGGCTACTCATTGATATATACTTGGATTGTCCCATACTACTACAAATTTTCATTTCAGAGGAAGAAGAGAATTGTTTTTAAAGATCTCAATCAGTTATGTTGGCTTCATGAAATTGATTCTTATAAAATGTTCAATTTAAAAAATAACATAAAATATGCCAGTTATTTAAAGCAGCCTCTCTATGAAACAATTAGTTTTGCAGATATTACTAATGTAATTAGTTTGATCCTCACTGGGTACTCCTTGCATCATACTGCACTTAGTAAATATGTATAACTTATAAAATATTTGGGTAAAATAAAAACAAACAATATTTGTAAATTTTTAATCATATTAAAAGATCAAAAACATTTTATAAATAAAATGTATCTCTGTCTTGCGCGCATGTGTGTGTGTGTGTGTGTGTGTGTGTGTGTGTGTGTGTGTGTGTGTAACATCACCTGCACTATATGTGAAGCTGGGAAGCTGAAACTGAGAACTAAACAGAAGACAAACTCTTTCTTCTTAACCTCAATCTATGGCAATACTAAACCATTTGTTTAAAATCATTACTGCCAATAATTTTGAAAATAAATCAGAAATCTTCATTTTCTGTTTATTTATATATTTTCTTATATACTAGCTTCTAAATTTTTTAAATAAGTTTTATAAGTCCCCTAGACATTCTAGCTCTCTGTGAAACTAACCTTAACTCTTCAATCTCTTCGTCTGATTTCTCGATTCCTGGCTATCTTCCTCTACTTAGAAAGGACTCTAAAGTCCTCATGCATGGCCTGGGAATTTATATCCATGAACAACTCCCGCTGGCTCAGGAACTCTCTCTTGAATCTCCAGACCATTTGTACATGTGTCTCCATCTCTTCCTATTTAATTCTCTTCTTTCTCTACCATTCCCCTTCACTATTTCTTTTTTCTCTACTGTTCCCCTTCTTCTCAAGACTGTTGTGTACTAGATAGTATTTCCAATAATATAGACAAAGCCTTCTCCCCACACCCATTTGCAAACATATTCATGTTCAGTGACTTTAATGCTCACCATACCTTGTGGCAACTCTGATCACACAGTAGTGTTTGTAAACATCTCCCTCTGCTCCCCCACCAACCATGCTTGGAATCTGGTTCAAAAATATGCATCTAAGGTCTCCTCCTGGGTGAAAGCTAGCATTGATAATTTCATTCCAGCAAAGAAATACCAAGTTAAACTGCATTCATCTCATTGATTCTCACCTGCTTGCTCAGCTGCTATAGCCCACAGGAATGACTTCTTCTGACTGTACCATGGTGACAAGTCAGATTGCAATAGATGTCACTTTGTCTCTGCTTGGAACGAATGCAAGTGTATCCTCAATGAAGCCAAATTATTATTGCTGACAGAATGAATCAGCATATAGCATCTAGCAAGTTCAGTTGAAGAGATTATTGGCAGTTCTGCAAGAGTGTGCTGAACAACAGCAAATCCTCAACCCTCCCTCAATTCAACCAATTCAAAGTCCTGATGTTCACAGCAGATAAGGCTGAATGCTTTGTTTGGAAATTCTCATCCAGCTCAACACTCAACTCATCTGGAGTTACCATACCTGATTTCCCCACTAGAACTGATGCTCTGCTGAATGATATGTGCATAATCCCATCACTGGTCTTGCATTTCATTTTTAAATTAAACCCCCATAAGTCAAGTGGAGATGATGGACTACCAGCCGTTGTGCTCCTGAGCTGGCCCAAGTTCTCTCCAAACTCAACAACTATTGCCTCGATGCTTCCTGCTTTCCAGCTTGTTGGAAGTTTTCCTCTATAGTCCCTGTTTTTGGTGAACTTTCTGACCCCTCTAACTACTGCCTTATCAGTCTCTTACTGCTTTTCAGCAAAATCTTTGAGGCTTTAAATAATACCAAAGTGGTTAAGCATCTTACCACTCACAATTTAATTTGTGACAAACAATATGGATTCCGTTTTACCTAGTCTAATGTGCTTCTGGCCATAAATGAATATGTATCAAGCTCTGGATAATAATGGTGAGGCTTGAGCTGTGGCTCTAGATATCTTGAAGACATTTGACAGAGTTTGGCATGCTTGTCTTTTATGTAAGCTTCAGCGCTACAATATTATAGGATATTTATTTCACTATTTCCATTCTTTAGTTCTACCAATAAAGACCTTTACAGCTAGGACAAACCATTCTACTTCGATAGTGGAATCACCCTCATTCACTCTGTATTCCAAATGTGAGTAGAATGTTCCCTTCAGACAGCTTTTTTCCTGATGCTTCCTTGAATATTTTTGTAGCAGATTGGTAAATAGGATATGTTAGGTATAAGAGATATTGATGTAATGGAATAACCTCTCACCCCCATGAGTGACTACACTATAGGTAGTAACTACATATAATATCTGTAAGTCAACAGACTACAGAGACTAGCTGGGATCTGTTCCAGCTAAACAGTCGAACTCTCTGCCTTCAGGCAGAGAGGAACCCAGATGAGGCTCCGACAAAGGGCAGAGTCTTGTTCAGGGAGGTAGACTGACCATGAACCCATTTATGCAGGTTCAAAAAGGGAATATTTTTGGCCGAGCCTATGGGCTCGGAGAACCCACATTAATCCGGCCTTGTGCCACATGCAACCCACGTGGGGGGGTAGCTAAATATTCTAGCTGGGATCTGTTGAGTATGACTCAGACTTACATGAGCACTATCAACCTTTCAATAGTAGCACTCACTACTGGATTGACTTGCAACGACCTTGTGCATAACTGTTACCTTTATTCTTATTGTACTGGGTTTTTGCAATAAACCTTTACTTATTTTATCCACCTTGTTTTTCAAGTATATATTCTTATTAGCACAAAATATAATAGATATAAAGTGTATAATAAAGTAAGAGACCAGTGGAAGGTGACTACTGATAAATGTGGCACTTAGTCATCTTTCTTCTAGCAGTCGACCAGAAACAGACTACTTTTCAGATGCTAATGTCAAACTTGTTTTGTAATAACACCAAAAAACTTGCAAAGGAGATTTTTGTTAAGTTTCTGTCTCTATTTCATCTGTTTTTTTTTTTAAGTTTTTTAAGAAATTACATTGATCTTGAATTTTTATTTTCAGTTTTACAGTTTTTATTTCCCACTAACATCATTTCTCAGCTGCCAGATAAATTTTTCTTTTTTCTAGTAAAACTTTTAGCTACACCAGACTACAGTTTTTTGTTTAAACATTTCTTTTTAATTTTATTCAGCATTTTTTGTTTCTTCTTCTTTCAGTCCAAATGTTTTTGCATTATGGTGAAGCTTTATTTTTTTCATAAAGTTCTTTTTATACCATTTTCTGTTTTTTCTTTTTCCTATGTGTTCTATTTTTATTTTTTAAATTATTAATCTTTCTATTTGTTTTATTTAGAATCTTTCTAAGTTCTTTTTTTTGCTTTCATTTTTTTTTCGTTTAACTTTAAAAGTTGCATTAGATTTTTCAGCCAAACTTTATTTCTTTGTATGGTATAACTAGTATTTAAATTTTTGTTTTTGCATTTTATTTTTGTTATTTTCTTTGCTTTAATTTTATTTAATTGTTTCTGTATCTTATTGGATTGTTTTGAGTTTCTTTTTGTTATACAAAATCATTTTTGTGTTTGGCTAGATAAAAAAAAGTGGAAAAAAGAAAATTTCAATAAATGGCCATCAAAAGTCACTACATTAGGAAAAATCTTTTTGGGCTGGCTCCAGTGACTGAGCCTCCAGATAAATCCATGACTCAATCTACAAATATTGCTGATGGAAGTATGGTGGCAAAGAATGGCCAAAATCAAGAGAAAAGTAAGACGGCTAAAAATGTCCAAAATCAATAAGACTGTATGGTAGCTGGAAATAGCCAAAATAAAGACATGAATATGGAAACCAAAAGCAACTAAAACTAACATAAAAAGATGGTAACTGAAAATGGTAGTAAAGACTGTGCAGTGGCTAGGGAATCACCCTCATGCTGGAAGTCCCCACTGAAATGTATCATCAACATTGCAGAGTTCTTGCAGTGAGCCAGAGGTTACAAATATCTGATTAAAAAGGATGGACTTTTGGTAGACCCCAAAGAATTGAAGAGAGCTGAAACAAGAATTGTGTCAGTCTTCATGGTGGGCAAATATTCACGCAATATTTGTCACCCCTTGAAAGACACTATCATAAAAGCATTGACATCCCTGGGGGTTAAGTCCTAAATAATAATAAAGGACAAGGGTTTCTTCATGTGGGACATACTGTTGCCACCAGATGATTGCCTGAATGTGGCAAGCCACAACTGATATCAAAGGATTGAATACCAAGGCAGGTGAAGGACCAATGTGGCAGTATTCGAGGCCCCTCCTCAAGTGTTTGGGGGAGCACCTAGCAGCCTAATTCAAGGATTACAGGAGATCTAGGGTGCTTCCCTTGACAACTTGAATGGATGATGGAGCTTCAATATAATTCTTGATCATGAAGCCTTCTTCTCCATCCCCAACTGTCTGGATGTAGCAGTCCAGAATGTACCAGTCATTGTGACTGGCTGTAAACTAACTTGCTGGAAGAGCCTATGTTTACTGGCTACTGGAAATTCAACACATCATTATTTGGTGAGTGAGATTTCCAGGAACAGCTGTGACTAATGCTACAGTGTAAGTTGGGAATAAGTGGTGGGATATATTAAAATTGAATGTTAGGTTGTTTGCTGCTGATTATAGTCGCCAACTCAATCTAGTTAGATTAGCAGCATAAATGGAATGTGAAGCCAAAGTTTGGGTGATCAAATCAAGTTATAGGGGAGAAGTAGAGATTACATTCAGGACCTGTTGACCAGGGAGCCTGGTCTGAGCAGAGTTGGGATTGATGAAGTCAGCAAAAAGATTAGAGGGTAGGAGGTGGTAACAAGGGCCAAAATCAACCATGATAAGTTTGTTGGCTTGCAGTTGTACATGTAGAAAAGAGTTTCTCTTCCAGGCCTTTCCTCTGAACAAACGGGTCAGTCAAGATTCTCAGTCTCTGATTCAGTCCCAATCTCCTGTTGAAAATGAATTGGTCAGAGGTATAGGAGAAGGTCAAGTTCACCGCTTGTCTGTGGACCCAGAGGAATCTTTCCTTAGAAGGGTGGGCAGAAGTATGGGCTTTGCACATCTACCTGATTTGCCTTTACTGACTTTCTGTACTGTCACTCCTGTATGTTACAATAATGGGTTTAGTAAGTTTCTTGTTCTCCATCTTGTGAGGAGGCAAGGCTTTCATGTTATATCAGGAGATCCAATACCTCCATCCTTTGAAGGTGATCTAGGTATGCCTAGCACTGAGATTTGTACAACATACACTTTGCATCACTTTCCTAGGCTGAATGTGATCTCAAGTGGATGGAAACGGTGAGTTCTAGAAGGAAGATGCCTGAAAGAATGTCCAGGTGTTGTCCCATAAGGTATTATATCACATGCTAGTTAGGAGGTCCATCCAAGATGGTCTGACAGGTGAGCTCGGTCTCATTCCATATTTTTCAGGTAACTTCATATGTCTGTACTTTCAGAATTTTATCTTTCTGAGCAAAGTACTTATCAAAGTGTCTTTTGCAATCTCATGAAAGATTAAAATCTGTAAAACCAGACTAAATATTAATCCAAAGATGCATTTTCTTATGAATGTAGTGAATGAGTGAAAACTTTCCCATCTGCTTGTAACAGTTTTTGTATAGTCACCAAAGATATATGTGATCAAATATTATCCTGATCTGTTTAAATAATTCCTGATGGTTTTCTTTGATTGCTGCCTTTAGTTAGTTTAACTGGTAGTAGTGCTTGTCCAAATCGTCCATTTGCTTTACCAGAAGGAGCCCATAGCAGAGGACTCCTTTCCAATTATACCATATACACAGTCACATTCTTTAGATGAATACCAGTCTTTCATAATTTTAGATTCATTCAACTTGGCTTACAATTTCTTGAATTCAACATCATTGAAGAGCATTCACTTTTTATAATTCATCACAATAAGTTTAAAAAATAGAATATTTTTAATAATTAAAAAAATTTCACATGGAAATACAATCTAGTAGTGGTTTTTACTTATGTTTGTAAGTATAATTTTCCTTGTAGTTTTTATTTTCTTTAAACCTTCTGTCATGAATGGAGCACAAGAGGCATTGAGGAAGTTTTAAGGAAAATGGAAACAAAAATAGCACTTATATTTAGACATTTGACATTTCTGGGACAATGAGGGAATAAGGCTTGGAGAATTTGGCACTCACAGAATATACTGAAGGCAATAAAGGCAGTGGGAAACAGTAAGTAACTTCTCTAACAAGCTTGTGTAAATGGATGGCAAAACAGGGAGTGGGAGAGATCGTAAAAAGACAAAGATTGCAAAGAACTACAAAGGATAGGAGGTTGATTGGAGTCACGATCATGCACATCATGAAGGTGCACTACACATAGAAGCAGTTGTTCATATTTACAATATCTTATCTACAAACTGCACAATGTTTTTCTATGTTGCATTTTTAACTTTCTCGTAATGAAAAAAAATATACTGAAAATGTTGCTTATTTTTCTCTGTCTTCATTGTTAAAATCAACAACAATTTTTTTTTTAAAATTGAATGCTAATATGGCAAACATAATGATATAATGAAAAATGATAATTTTATTCAAAGAATGAATTAACACAACTAAATGTTTCTTAATTCTATCTCAAGATAAAAACTAAACAAACCTTTCTGGTTACCCATTATTTATATGCATGTGTGTAGCATGAATGTGTGTTTGTTATCAGTGCAGATGGTGGGAATCACTTGTTCAGTTCCAACCCCAGCTGAGGCCATTTCATACAGTTACCATTGGAAATATGAGTTCCTCTCTTCTCCCCCAAGATATAGGTTAAATAGTAGGACAGACTGGGCTGTCTAGCCTTGGTTGGCAACCAGTCTAGAAGGAAAACAAAAACCAGCCTCAAGAGAAATGGGCTCCATTAGATTATCTTGCCCTATCACACTCTAAATTAAAAACTGGTTGGTTGTGGGGCTAGCAGCATCACTCAAAAAAACCTACCTGCTATAAAAACCACATTCATAACACCTAGCATGATGAGGCTGTAGCCATATGTTCCACAGGGGGTGGTCTTCAAGGTTAATATAAATACTTTATTTATACACATAAGCACTGGACATGCAAGAATGACTTTTAAGGAAATTATGTTATTTAGATGTAAATCAGATTTTCCTCTATGGATTTATGTTGATGTTGAACTTAACAAGTCCACAGCTTTTGAAATAGCATCTCAGATCAATCAATTTTTGAAGCTTTGCTTTTCCACTTGAGCTCAAATCCAGAAGCTATTCACTTTTCAAAATTTCTGGTTTGTTTTTATTACAATGTATTAAAATCTTAACTATAACTAGTTTTAAAAGTAGGAATTTGAAAGAAGAATAAAAAAAAATGAAGATTTGATTGAAAAATAGTGAAACTTTTATGCATGTGAATAATAATTTTATTTCCTTTTATTCAATGTTGTGAAAGTATGCTTGCATGTAGAAATTTTGGTTATTGAAAAGTACTCATTCATAATGTTACTATCAACTTCCTTCTATTCAGTTCCCTTTTGAACAAAAAATACAATTGTGAGATTAGAAATTAAATCAGAAGGATCAAATTCTGCCAACAGTCCAGCCACTAAAAATTGACAGAATCAGTATTAGATTCATGTTAATTGGATCATTTAATTTTCTTTTAGTCAATGAAAAAAATTACTCTCAGCACAAGACAATCAATAAAATCTGCATTTTGTTTAAAAAAAAGAGAAAATAAGCTTTACTATTTTTATCTTGTTTTGTATTACAGATATTCTTTATTAATTTTTATCAGCACTTGAAATCTTTTTTGAGATTTCAAAATGAAAAAAAAGAGACTAATCAGTGTTGATAATCAATAGAAAACTACTTCTAAAATTGTTTGGAAAGATTAATTCTCTTGTACAATTTACAAGCATATTATCTAGATATTTCCCTCACCAACATATAGGAAATCTTATGCTATAAAATATAATAGACTGGTTGCCTGACGATTCTTAATTTTTACAGATTAAAATAGTGATTATATATTTTTTACTTTATTATTTATGATCTCTGAAAATTTATTGATTTTTTTTTAATGAATAAAAGACTACAGAACTTTTAAAGTTTTATTAGAAGTCAGATAAAATAAAAATGATATTTTGAAAGTGGGAGGTTTTGTACAGATATTCTGAGTTTAGTCTCATCTAATACAGAGCTTCAATAGTACATACCAGAAGGACCATAGTGTTAGATATCTCAAAGGCCTTTGACAAGGTGTGGCACAAAGGTTTGCTACACAAGCTCTCCAGCTATGGCATCACTGGAAGGGTTTTCTCAATTATAAAATCCTTCCTAACAGACAGATCCCTGAAGGTAGTTATTAACAGCCAGTCCTGCAGGGATCACTTCTTGGGTCAACTCTCTTTCTGATTTACATAAATTATCTACCTAAGAATATGCTCCAATAATTTGTAAACATCTTTGCCTGATAATACAATGATATACGGGTGCACATTAAACTCTTCATGATCAAAGATTTGAAGCTGACTTCTCTTCTGATCTAGCCTTAACTTGCCAATGGGGAAAAAACTGGCTGATTATATTCAATGCCTCAAAAACCGAACTGGTTAGATTCCATTACCACTGATCAGAACCCAAACTACCACCAGTCATGATGAGTGGATGTCCCCTCAAGGAGGTTCCATGCCTTGAGAGGATATTGGGCCTCAAACTCACAACCAACCTCAAATGGACCTCTTATATATGATCCATTGCTAAAGATGCAGGTAAAAATGATCAACTCCCTGTACTGCTCCAGTAAGTACCCAACTCTTCATGCTTTCCTCTACTTTTCTAAGAGCCAGATCAGGCCCAAAATGGAGTACTGTTGGCATATTTGGGCAGGAGCTGCTCAGTCCTCACTTTCCAGTTTTGATAGAGTTCAAAAGAATTATTTTCCACCATCCAACCTCTCTCTCACAGGCAGGACATGGCAAGTCTCTCATTGCTCTATCGCTACTATCAAACAAACTACATTCCTTGGTGAGAAGTAAGTTTCACTCTAACAGCTTCTTCCTGTGAACCACTGTCCTGTGGAACAGACTCCCAAGTAGATGTTTCCCTGATCACTACAGTCTTGACCTATTCAGGTATGTAGTTAGCTGTTGTCTTCTCCTCTTATCCAAATGAACTGCCCTGTAATATAACCCTCTACCTCAAGGGGCCCTCAAGCCTTATACTGGGTGAGCCTTATACTGGGTGAGCCTTACTGTAAAAAAAAAAAGAAAAGTATAATACTCATTCAAACTCATTAGCAATGGCTTTTGAGACAAGATTGGTAACCAACAGGCATCTTTTTGATCTCTGTGTATATATGTGAGGTGAAAAAAAGTAAGATCTAAAACATGAAAAAATATTTTATGCAAAAGATTTATTTAACAATCTCCTTTGTTAATGCATTTACTTTTCTGGTGAATGTTAATGACATAGATCAGACATTATTATACAGTGAAAATTTTAGATCAAAATTCAGTTTATGCCAGTCAAATGATGCATCATCATTATTGATTATTTTAACTTTTGTAAAAAGGAAATAAAAAGGCACCATTCCTATTATTCACTGAAAAGAAAAGAAGGAAAAAAAGATTTAATTTTTCTATTCCTTGAAGTGGGATAAGAAGGTAAAGAAAAATTCTAGTCTTGTTTACTGACTTACATTTTGCTATTGGAAGAATCTGATAGAAAACCTTTCTCCTTTGGACCAGTTGGATTGTATTTCAACATCACCATAACATAGAAAAGTAAGTGAAAACTGAGGGACTAACTGGGTCTTTCTATTTATAACCTGCTGAACCCCTTTTCCTATTGCAAGTAGTTGGAAGAAAGAGAATGTAGATGTGAAAACTAGTGATGCTGCTGTCTCTGATGTCTTCAGGCATTGCTTGTGTGTGCTAGAGGAGGCTGACAACATTCCCTACCCTAGTCTGTCGGCTGATGGAACTGTATACACTCTAACAGTGAAGCAAGCAAGTAAGCTTACTCACAAACTAGCAGCATCACATCTAAAGCATAGGATCTTGGAAGTAATTCTGCTAGTTGAGTCCATGGAGATCAGTTTCTCATGTTGTTGTGCTGTCACTGAGTGAGAGAACTTTTGTTTCTTTTGGGGAGGGGAAACAATACAAGAGAAAAACTGTAGAAAACTTGAAATTTAAATTTTGTTCATCTTTGTATTTAAAAAAAAAAAAGGAAATCAAAATCAAGTTCCAACCCCAAATATCTTTCCATGCTTGCATATCAAAATCTGTCTGGAACTGAAGCTAAGTTGGCCTATTTTACATTTTTTTATACTTGTAACAGCCTACCTGATTTTTCCCTCTGAATTTAAAAAAAAAATTTGTTTTGTAAAAACATAACCAACTACTTCTTGATCACGATTCTTCATATTATTTTCTATTTCCAAAGTTACTGGTCATTCGTTGTCACTGTCTACAGAAAATCTATCTTCTTACCTTGAAGAATTACTGTTGTAGTTCCACCAGTCTGTCATCTAAAAATTTTCTTTAATCAGTGACTGTTTTTCTTTTTCAACTCCCTTCACATAAAAAGACTATGCCTGCAGATCTACCCAAAGTCAGGACTTCATTTCAGACTGCGACACATTATAGCACTTTGCCACGGAAAGCTGTTAGCAAGAAATCATGGTAAGATTACTCTTCCTCCAATACAGTATTTATATTTCATGCCAGATTTTGAACATGTATATATACAATGAGACTATTAAGACAATATTTGTTAGACAAGGAATAAAACAATGTGTAAAATAGGTGAAAATATTTTTTTTACTAATCAGGTGTAAATAGTTTGTAAACAAATTCATTGTTATTTTGCATTTACGTACATGCATGTGTATGTTTACACACACACACACACACGCACATAAGTTAGATGTAATTATAAATGTGTTTATATATATATATAGGTAAATAAAAATGTGTCTATTTGATACTTGCACACAGACAGACATATATATGAGGGAGAGGGAGAAAGAGAGAGTGAGAAATGAATGAAAAGAAAGCAATCAAAAGTTTAGTAATTTCAGTTCATCAGGACTTGTAAATTCATGTTAATACTTGTAAGAATCATGAACTCAATTTTCCCTGCATCTTGTTTTATTATCAGACATCTTGAGTTTTTCTTATAATTGTTACAGAAGATAGGATGAGTTAAGATGGTAATGTGCAAGTCTCTCTCTCTCTCTAAATTATTATGCATACAAGCCTTGATCCCTAGAGGTTTGACATTAAGCTAAGTGGACATTTACATTTGACTTGCAGTAGATGAAATCACTTTTTGTGTATATATATATATATATATATATATATATATATATATATATATATATATATATATATATCTGTATAAAATGTTTGTGCACATAAAGTGTGTTGATAAAATCCACACTGCAAGGTGATTGATAGTTTTTCACATTCTTCATAGCATTAATTGATTCCTATGCCCACATTGTTTATATTTACAAACATGCTTCCCTTGATATTATGCACTATTACCTTGTAAATACAGCAAATTTTAAACAATATAATTATATAGTTAGTTATATAGTTATTATTATATAGTTATATAGAAGATAAATTTATCTATTAATGAGCTTTGTTTTTATATATAACAATGACACAAACATATATATATATATATATATATATATATAATGATTGTATTGATTTACCTGAAAGAAATTGCATAATGCAACTACTTAACTTTTCTTTAGACTCTCTCACTGTGTCATATTGATCATTGACATTTATTTATTTATGAAAGAAAAAACATGAAAACTTGTCTGCATCAGAATTAATCCAATTGTAATAATCTTGTGTGAAGAAAATAACTCTTTGAAAAAGAAAGTAGTTACTTCCTATTTTTAGCATACTTGATGTTTTATTTTTGCAGCTTACCTTTTTTTACATGTTCATTTGGTTGTTGGGAATTTGAAGGTAAATAATGATGATATTAATATATCTACATTACTTATTTTGGATGCAACAAAATGAAATAAAAATAAAAAGTAAAAGAAATACATTCTATTTTGGGGTTCTTGTTTCAGAATATAAGTCAGTATTTGTTTGACTTTTACAAATGAGTTGGTTGTTTGCATAGCAATTATTTTTTTCTTGTCTATATCTCATTCATGAAATTTATCTAACAGACATAAAAGTTTCAAATTATATATATATACATATATATATATATTTGAGATAACAATATATAGTTTTATATATCAAGAATAGTATTCAGGAAATTGTAAGACATATATATTTCTCTCTTCTATTTCTATCTCTTCTTCCTTCACTTACTCATATCTATCTATCTATCTATCTATCTATCTATCTATCTATCTATCTATATATATATATATATATACAAAATAACACACGGTGAAAGCTGGTGGTAATAAAACAGTGTGCTATGTGAAATAACAGAGATAAAATTAAAGTTTTAATTTGTGCTTAATGATTACCACAAGCATGAGACACACACACACACATATATATATATAATGATAGTTTGAAAACCTTGATTGAGTTTTTTTATATAATTTCTTATATGTTCATATAATGTTTCTCTTTGTACGACATAAATTATATAAAAATTGTCCAAATGTTTTCCAAGTGATGTTGGCTATGCTTTTAATCATTATTCTACAAAAATCAAATGCATAGTAACTATAAGCAAAATGAATCTTCATCTAGAAACATCATAAAGAAATATGCAACTCTAGTTGACAAAAACAAGAAAATTAAATTATTTATTAAAAATATTTAAAACTACTATCATCATCGTCAAAAACAATAATTCACCTGTAATATCTACATTACAGAGAACCAATATTATTTACAAATTTACATGTCCCTTTAAGCTGTGTTCCTGACCAGTCCAAATTTGTAAATAATTATATTGGATATATTTCAACATGTTTAACAAGATTCATGTTACGTCTCTCTGACCATAGCTCAATTAGATCTCATTTAAATACAAATGGAAGCCTACCAAGCTCTATCCATAACCTACTCACTGATAATACAGATATATCCTTATTTACTTGTACACAAAGGCTAAAAATAATGGAAGCATTATTAATAAATAAGAAAAAGCCAACACTCAATAATATCAACTATGAACACAGTAACAAACACACTGTGTTTGGAAAATAAAATATTGCTATAACTTTATATACATACATAAAAAAAATGCATATATTAAAAGTAAAATAAAATTCATACTTGATAATGGCTAAATGTATAGTCGTCGAAAGACTTGGAAAACATCTTGACAATTCTTATATAATTTAAGTCCAGAAGAGAAAAAAAATTTATGAACACATGAGAAATTATATAAAAAATTCAACCACCATGCCTATATATATATATATATATATATATATATATATATATATATATATATATACCTTTTCATTGAAAATGGTCAACAAGGAATATTTAATTAATCTGTTACTGAGTTTTTCCAGCAATCTAACATTTTTCCATTTTTCAGAGGTTAAAGAATGTAGGAATTGTCCATAATTATAATTGTTCCAAGTGTTTTCGGCTATTTCTCTAACCATTATCAAGGATGTAGTTTGGATGGTGAAATTCTGTGTGTAGCTGCTACATAGTAATTTTATAGTGTGGAGTTCAAGTGCTTTATGTGCTTCTTGGTGGTTATGTGCTGTTCATGGCAAGTTGAACAGAAGTCTTGACCTAGTCAAGTGACCACACATTAACCTCTGAAAAATGGAAAAATCTTAGATTGCTGGAAAAACTCAATAAAAGATTAATTAAATCTCCCTTGTCAGCTGTTTCCAATGAAATATGCATGAAAGAAAGGTTGCTGCCCAAATACACTTCAATATATATATATATATATATATATATATATATATATATATATATATGTATGAACAGAACAGTCCTCTGCTCAGCCAACATCCAAATATCAGTATTCAAATTTTTCATCATTACTAATTATGGCATGTCAGTCATGCTGAGAAATTTTCAGTACTTTTGTCATATATATATATATATATATATATATATATATATATATATATATATATATATACATGTATGTACATGTGTGCATATGAAGAAGCTTTTGTAATTATAAGAGGTAGAGCATTAATAATAATAATACTAAGAAGAAAAATATTAAATAAAATAAAATTTTTCACTGTTAAATATCTCTACTCTTTACCAGTTCAACATAAAATCTCCTGAAGAGTGGATGTGATTCAATGAAACTCATAGTAGAGATATTTAATAGCTAAGTGAAAGGATGGTTTGTATAAAATTGGGAATACATAAAATCCTTTATTCACTCATATACAATATCTAAAATATCCATTTGATTTTAAAAAATGCCTAGTTGTCTGAGCCTAGTTGCAATGCTCTGCTTCTCATATATTTGGTGTTTTTCTTGTGAGAACATGTCAGCGAACTTTGTCATTTGCTATGCCAACTTGTTCAGTAAGGAAAATATTACTCCACTGCAAACTATCATTCAGGTTATCTTTGTAATATTTGCATGAGCAGCCTGTTTCTGTGTCCCTATCCTGATTCTCTAAACCTGCATTTGGATACAGATGTAGATACCACTGCATAAACTTTAGTTTTCACCAGTAAAAGTTTTAGAAACTGTAGAGGGTGTGATGAATAAATTGTCATCTAAATTACCCAAAAATAAAAATAACACTGACATTTCATTTTAAGAGATATATATACCAACATTAAACAAAAATATCTTGAAATACTAAACAGTAAATTTATTCAATAAAATCACCATTGCCTTCAACCATGGCCTCCAGACAACTTCAGAATCTCCTGCAACTTTTTTGGACAGCCTCTTTGTTTAGTTGGTGAATGTTGCCATAATCCTTGCTTTCAGTTCATCTTTGGTATTACAAGGACTTTTGTTAGTCTCACTCAACTATGCCCCACATATAATCAAGTGGGTTGCAGTCTGGGGAGATAGGTGGCTAAATGTACAGGGTGATGTGGTCACAGAAATTGTCTGACAGCCATGACAGTGTTCTCCTGCTTATGTTGCATGGTGCAGAGTCGTATTGCCAGAAATAGGGTCTTCCAGCAGCTACCCTTTTGACCCAGAGCAGCACTACCTCCTCGAGGCACTTGATGTTGGCTTCCATGTTGAGTATGAGGCCCTGTGGAAAGATGAATAGCGTCATAATATCACCATCACTAATGATCACTCTAAACACCTTCATAATCAACATTAGACTCATCCAACTTTTTGCAAATCCTCTGCACTATCTTCAGATTGACTCCCAAACACTCTGAAATGTTTGTATTGGAGCTTCTGGTGTGAATGCCAAACAGTACAGCAAACCATTTCCAAATTTCTGGTGGAGTGAATTATGTCATGGTGCTCTTTTACTCATATATGGTGCGCAACTAACCCTACCGTGTAGCCAACAAAATAAAAAACAAACAACATACATATGCAAAATTAAAAATTTACCCATCGCACCCAGTATGTATATAACCAAAGCACATAGATGGCACTTTTAATTTTTTTTATCTA
This sequence comes from Acanthosepion pharaonis, assembly GCA_903632075.3. Classification (NCBI taxonomy): domain Eukaryota; kingdom Metazoa; phylum Mollusca; class Cephalopoda; order Sepiida; family Sepiidae; genus Acanthosepion; species Acanthosepion pharaonis. Next base: position 411,669 of record CAHIKZ030005176.1, on the reverse strand, counting down.
TTTAGTGTCAACATAAATACTAAACCTGCAGAATAAAAATTAACTAGCATAGGTTTTTAATGACTTCAGGAAATGTTTTAATCCAAGCAAAGAGAATTGGTATGCTTAAATAAATATTTTCTTATGTGTATCCTATGATTATGCACACAACAGTATATGTATGTGCATACAGTGTTGAATAATATTTTGTTTAACAGATATTGTGATAGAGATTTGGACACACTGTGTTTTCCTCAAACAAGAATATAAATCTATATACAAACCATTACATGTAATTAATTATATATATATATATATATATATATAGTATAAGAAATGGTACACTCTAACATACTAAATAAAAATAGATATACATTAGATGGAGTTTGCAAAACTGAAGCAATAATTTACAAAGTAGAAGTAACAGATATAAATGGCCAGAAAAAAAATAATATACATAGGGTGTACTGAGGGTAACTTTAAGAAAAGGTGGTACAATCAAAAGTTATCTTTTAAGTTAGAAAGTCTTAGGAATTCTACTACTATGTGTGGAAATTAAAGGAAAAAAAATTAAAAAATCCAATTTTAAACAGGAAAATTTAAAAAAAAGCAAGACCTTACAACAATCATAGTAATATCTGCAACCTTTGTTAACAAGAAACATTAGCTATAATAACATTTCCAGACCAAAAAAACTTTTTGAATCAGTGATCAGAAATTATGAACTGTTGTATACATACTAAAAAGTTCCTTTTGAGTTCATATGAAGTGGGATGAAAAGAAAGTATGTATATTTCATTTAACCCCCACCACTGTTACATTTCCAATACACTTGCTTTTCTTCTCCTCTTCCTCCTCCTCACCTTCTACCACCCCTCACATCATGCATTTATTTATTTAAAAAAAAATATAGATTTTTTATTTTTTAAAAGAAAATAAAGTGTTAGAAAATCAATTGACTGAAATCGCCTGAAAATACCAAAAGGTTGAAACCAAGGTAGTTGAATCGGCTGATCTCCTAATTTTTTATTCTTAAAAGCAATTGATGTTAAATTTTTATCTTTTTATATGTGTATTGAGCACTTTTTAATATTGCTGTTTCTTGGCCTAATTCAACTCTGACCATTAACTTATTATATATATATATATATATATATATATATATATATATATATAGCTGGAGTTAACTAAATGGAAAGAATACAAAAGGGGTGAATAAAGGCATGCATGTAGAGATGTAATAGTAATATTAGCCATTTCCCTACAAGAAAACATTTGGTATTCATTAATTGAGTAGCCAGTACTGATTGAAATTTATAACATCTTTCTCTTAAAACAATTTTTCAGGGAAATACATTTCTCAACTTCAGTAACTGTTCTCACTCTTTCCAGTGTTAATGGGGCTTCTTTTGTAACCTTTTATTTGAAGTAGTGTGGAATGTCAACATCTTGATTATGTCTTCATGTTACATGTGATATCCATTTCAGTTGCTGCTGCTGTTAGTTGTCCTCAAATGATATGGTTTCTGTTATTTGGTACAGTTCTTTGTTTGTGATTCTGTAGCACCGGTCCACAATGTTTAAAGAAGTATGGTCTTTGCCAAAACCCTCAGGCTTCACTCTCTCAAAGCCATTTTTAACCATTAATCTTAGAAAGTAGTTATATTCACATGCTTTTTCTTATATATGTGTGTGCGTGTGTGTATATGTCTGTGAAGTTCCAATGAAAGATTATGAGTAACTTACATTTGAAAAGTATTCTTTATCTGTCAGCTTGGTAAAAATATTAGTTATATCTGTGTGTAGTCAAGTAAACTTAGAACATTGTATACTGTGTACTATGTTGTGTTGCATTCAAATGTGACATGAGGTTAGTTGAGATCCTAAAGGTCCCCAATCTCAGAGGTAAATGAGATAAATCTAATTTCTAAGATATTCTGTGGGAGTAGGTGGGAGAGAAAAAAAACATTGAAACATTTGTACTCTTTTCTTATATACTGTGAAAGTTGGTTCACTGTGTTGTACTAGATGATTTTTCTCAAGAGAATCTAACTTACAGACTTATAAGTTTATCATTCACCAATGCATTGAATATTGGTGCCACATCTGGTCTGGTGCTTTTACTATGTATTTAGAGATTCTTGGTGAAATACAAAATAGAATCTGCAATGTTATTGGTCCTGACCTAGCACCTTGCTTCAGTCACTTTCCCATCACCATAACATAGCTTCCCTGTGCCTTTTCTATAAATATTTTCATGCTAATTGTTATGGTAAGCTTTCCTATTTTGTACTTAAACTTTATGAATTCAAGCACAATGTTAGATTGGCAGCAAAGTCTCATCATTTTACAGTGGAAATGTAATCATAAGTTCTATGTTAACAGCTTCTTCTTGCTTGTGGAACACTCTTCCAGCATCTTGGTTTCCTGTCAACTTTGTTCTTCAAAAATTTAAATGTAATATAAATCTTCATCTGTTTTCTTAATTTCTGTTCTCTCTTACTCAGTAAGCATTTGCCTCTTTGTGGTTTTATTGCCTTGCTTGGAGTGAAATGTTTAAAAAAATACTACTTTGACAGCACCATCTAGTGGTCATGAGCAATAGTTTGAGGATAAACAAGTGTATAAGTAAAATAATATTAATTCTCTAATATTTATAATCAGTTCACATATTAAACTGTTTTACTAATACTAATTGAATAAATGTCATCAAATGAAATTTGGAATGGTTAATCGGAATGAATAAGGGAAATGTCAAATACTTTTTTATGCAACTGTATTTTTTCATGTAAAAATGAAGTACTCAGTTTGTATTTATGCTTACATGGATTTACAATTTTTTTGTCATATCTCTCAATATATCTGAGCATATAATAATTCATGAATGAATTTAGTATATTAATTTAACTCTGAAAAATTTGTTCATTAATTTAGTGAACTATTTTTTAAATAACCTTTCTTTTTTTTTTCAATAATCAAAAACTTTATGCTTCAACAAGTTTTTTTTTTTTTTTTTTTTTTTTTTAGATATTTCTACTTTGGAAATATCTAACCTTCCTCAATAATATTAACCCTTAAATCAATTGTTGATTCAATGGAGAGATACAGGTATCATGCATTCAGGAGTCAAGTCTAAATGACTAACTGGCAACTCTACGATTTATGAGGTTACATCATTTTCTGGGGCATTTGTTTGCAAATAAAGCTGAAAGAACAAACCAAAGAGTACCATGTCTGCATGCATACTTCTTGAAAAGACTTGAAAAATGGTGACAATTTGGTACTCAGAATACACAGCTCCATTGTTCATAAAATCCTTAAAGAAACATCATATTGTGAAAGTTTTATTTCCTTTTTAATTTATTTATTCTAGAATAAAATTCAACTTAACACTGGATCTTGTAATATCTCCATAACTAGTCTATTCATAGGCAACACATCCATTTCCACCCAATGCAAAAATTTATACTCAGTCTTTTTTATGTTTTTTCATTCCTTTTCAAATTGTAATCAGGACTGTGTCTATGTGCAGTATCATGTTTCCCTTCATGTATTCTATATCATGATCAAAAGCCATTAACCTCATAGCTCATCTTAATATTTTGGTTGGTGTAACTCTCAGCAGTTCCTTCCTAGGATGGAATATAAATTCTAAGGGCTTATGATGAGAGCTCAACAAAAACTTTTTCCTAATAAAAATTTTCTTGCTCTGGTCATACTCAGCACAATTATAAGTGCTTCCTTTTCAATATTAGAGTAGTTCAATTCAGCTGGCATCAATGTCACCAGGTGTCCATCCTGAGACAAAATTGCAAATACAGACTAGCCACTAACAAATTTCCCATACCTTTTGGAAAAAGAGTAGGAATCCAAACAAATCTATGCCTACTTTGTAATCTCCACAAATTCTAAAATCACCATCAGGATTTCTTAAACCCACAATAGGTGATGCCCATTTGCTGCCTCCATGTTCTACATATTGAAAAATGTCTTCTTCCATCATTTTTCACAGCTTATCAACTACTATTGGCTTTATATGAATGGGAAGCCTATGGTTTTCAAAATATGATGGATTGATATTTCTTTTTAACTTAAGGCTCATTTTATAGTTTTTTAATATCCCAGTTTTGGGACTTCCCAAATTCATAGCATTAAGTAAACATGTGTTTTTAATATTGATCAAACCAGTTCCTACTAAACCATGACTTTTATGCAGTCTACAACCATAATAGTGACAGTTTCACATCTATTTTTTGTTACAAAAGTGCCTTGAAAGGACCCTAATATTTTTAGACACATCCCATGAAACTGTCTTTGACAATTGTTCCCAAAATTTCTTTAGAATAAGGGTAACTTTACTTCCAGTGTCAGCATGCATTTTTAAGTCTACACCATATAATTTAATATTCATAAAGATGTTCTTTTTGTTTCTCCTTTCTATTGAAAAAACATTTGTTTGACTTTTTACATCACTGTGTATTATTTTGACAGTTTTTACATTGGTATATCGTCATCTACATATGACTTGAAAGTGTTTTTTCTTCTTGCACTTATTACATGTCTGTCCCTATTCTGGACATTTCTTTCTCTTTGATTCATGTTTATAGTTGTAATATCTGCCTTTTATCATTGTTCTTTTTATCACTCATGTGTTCATAAGCTCAGGTTGATTTTCATTTGTATTAAAGTTTTCTATTAACTCCTGTTGTTGTATAAAGTCAATACAAGCTACTAAAGTCATTTGGTCTGTCTATAACCACTTTAAAAAAATAAAAAAGAAATAAAGAAATAAGAAAAAAAACAAGTAAAATAAATGAATCCAAACAAATAAGTAAATAAACAAATTGACAAACTACTCCCACTAAAATAACCATTAGAATAAATAATAATAAATAAGCAAAAACAAGTAAAAATAATCAATCCAAATAAATAAATAAAATAATAAACAAACTGCCTCCCACCAAAATAACAGAATAGACTACAGCAATCAATCCAAAAATTGGACAAAAAATAGCTTTAGTTACCTTTCCAGACCAAAACAAAATATTAAATGAATGATCTAAACAAATCTCAAAAACGTTTTACTATGTTAATAAAACATCAAAAACCAAAAAAATAAATAAATATATAAAATTAAAAATAAAAATAAATAAAAGACAAGTAAAACAAATTGACCCAAATAAATAAACAAACCACTTCCGCCAAAATAAATGCCAGAATGGACTACCAACAATGCACCACTGACCCATATATATAAATAGTCTAGAAAAAACCCAACACATGTGGCCTGATGATTGTGTCTAGCATGAAACAGCCTGTTGCCTCTGAGTGTTGACTTCAATGTTAACTTTTATATTTATATTTTCATACACTTTGTCTCTGATATTGGGCACTTTATCACATAAATATAGCACACCTTAAAACTATATTTCTTCACATATATATATATATATATATATGTGTGTGTGTGTGTGTGTGTGTGTGTGTGTGTGTGTGTGTGTGACTTTGAAAATGATGGAACACATTCTTTTAAAGGGACCTTTTTTCATCCAACACTTCTTCAGAAAGATCCATTGGAATAACAGTAATCAAAAATCTTTGTTTAAACATATATATATATATATATATATAGATATATATATATAAAATTTCAGATATAACTAAAAATATATCTGTAGTGTAAAAGGACAATATGAATAAAGACAAAAGGAAAACTTATCTTAGCTGACACATTTCATCCTAAGATGCACTTTATCAAGGCAAATGTAAACATTTTATTTCATAAGAAGAATTTATAAGCAAAAGTAAAGATGTTTGTTTTTCAAAATTTTTAAATTTCAGAATAGCTCATAAATATTCATCAGGCTAACTGAGAAGTCTAAGTAAATTATGGAGGATGCTAAGTGATGTAATTTAATGACTAATAAATGAAAGTGAATAAAGGATGCTGTTGTTGAATTTTTTGTATTAATCTGAGATGCAAATTTATATTTTGATAAGATTTGATACCAATGTATATATATATATGATTGATGAAGTTGATAAATTGTTGTGTATAAGATCCTTTTTGTGTTCATAAAGGAACAATATTTTTATTTTGTTTATGAATACAGATTGCAAAATTTTTTACATTTGCTTTGATAAAGTCCATCAGAGGATGAAAAGCATCAGCTGATAAATTTTCCTTTTGTCTTTATTCATATATATATATATATATATATATATATATATATATATATATATATATTATATATATATATATATTATTTTTCACATAAAAACTATATATATCATTCTACAAACTTATTACTTTTGTGTTAGAATTTATCAATATTAAATTTTAAATTCATATTTTAATCTTTTATTATTTATTATCTGCTTTTTATATGAGATATAAATTTTACTAAATTGTGTACATAGAAAAAATATATAAAAACACAATTTCTTTTGAGGTTACTCAAAACAGCTTTGTGAACTGGCCACTCAATATTGCTGATGTGGCAAATATACAAACAGAAAACCCAGGTTCCAACCATCAATGTACCACTTTAAACTGCTTTAAGTAAGGTAAGAAGAGTGTTAGAAAAACAAAGTTCTAACTTTCCAAACTGAGATGAAGTCTATGAAAATATTCTCTTTACACTGAATTGGGTGGCATTTACTTCAGGATATTTTTATAACCTTTTTATCTTATTTATTTTTGTCCTTTCTGCATGGGATAGGTGAGAACAAGGGAACCTTTTTTTGTCAATATCTATTTTTTTCTTATTTAGTGGTAGAGAACAACATTGTTATTCAGAAGGTCTGAGGTTTTATTCAACTGCTGGACTAAGATGAAATTCATTAGCTTTGGCTCAGGTAGAAGAATAAATCTGACTTCAGACCTAAAATCAAATCTTTCCTTCTTGTGAGAATTCTAGATTTACATATATAATGGCAGGTTAAGAACTGGTTTATTATATACTAGCATTTTATGATATTACAGTTAGAATTTAGACAAATACATCAATATTTTCATTTACTCAAATGATTACAAATATAATGAAATAACAAATTCTTGTGCTTAGTTAGGTAGGAGGAGAAACAATAATTGTCATATTTTGGCATCCAGGATATTCTGTAATCTTTTACCAAAAATATGCTTGAGCAAGTTTCAAAATTCAGGCTATGCATTGTAGTGAACTAGTGCAGAGAAGAAAGAGGCTCAGGGTTGCATACATTTTTTGCAACAATGTAACACTAGAGAAAATGGCTTACATCAAGGATGAAAACAGATTCAAATGTGTCTCACATGTAAACTGTCCCAAAAGGAAAAAATAGCGGCTTCATGGGTCACATATTTAAAACGGATAGATCCCAGAGTCATAAACTCCTGTGAGAGTCTCTTTTTACATATGCAAATTTGGGCTGTAAATGAGGATATAAAAAAGTACATCATGAGGCACCAGGAAGAACAGTGACTGCTATAGTGGACAGGAGACATGTGTTGCAGTCAGTAGAGGGTTTGAATTAAGACAATAGTTTGCAGGAATTGATTACAAGCCAGAAGAAACTACAATTTTACAAACTTTTCACCACAAGCTATTTCAGCAGTCCTTAATTTTTCTATCTGATGGCAGAGAAGACATTTGATATCCAATTGATTCCTAAATTTATTGGCATTACCACTGATTTACCGGTCATGGATCATGGACCTTGGAGAAAATTCTAACTTGTGCCAAGGCCATTATGATTGATGACCAAAAAACCTGTAGAGCTAGTCGCCACATCCATTCAATGAACACACACTGAGATGCCTCCTTCTGGTATGCACAAGGATGGAATAATGTGTTTCAGGTGCTCTGGTCCCAACCACTTTGCTATGGATTGTAAACAAGGATGCCTGGAGTGTACAAATAACTGAGTGCACAGATTGTGCCATAAAGTGTGTTGCTTTCAGTGCAACAAGGTTAGACACATCTGTGTGTCAGGGAAATGCTTCAGGGGAAGAGATGTCAGCCCCACTCTCCCTCACTCCAAAAAAATAAAGAATGATGCATTACTAGTCATCAAAGTGCTCGTAGATTAACAGAAGTGCATAGCCCTTGTAGATTCTGGTTGTTCACAGACACTAGTGAGAAAAGCTGTATGCTGCCTTTGGTACTGCTGGGAGGTGAAGGTGTTGACAGCCAATGAGAAATTGCTAAAGTGCCATGGGTTTGGCACCATTGAATTGGATGTTGGTCATGCTCAATCCATGAAGATTGAAGTCCTGGTTGTGGATGGAATATTCCTAGGCTTTGATCTGCTTCTGGGGATCAATGCAATCTGGGAGCTTGGGGGAATGTACATAACTAAATCTGGAAAAGTGCACTTCCCCAAGGGAGGTATACCCCAGTGGGCCACCATTTTCATTGACACACCTGGTTTTAATGTGCAATTAAACCATCATATGAAGGTTTGGACTGCCTTGTAGAAATTGGCCAGTGGTCAAACATCTGAAAGACTGAAAAACTGAGTGCTGGAATACACCATATCTGATGCTGTTCAGGACAAGTACAAAAAAGAACTGCAGCTGTGGCTAGATAATGGCTGCTCCCATATACCAAAATTGAGCTTGGTCCACCTATGAGCCTGATTCTGTTGATGGCAGTGATTCAGGAGAACAAACAGAAGGTTCAGTCAGTGCTTGATTATAAAAATTTAACAATTGTGGAAGTGTTGTTCACTGTTGATGTAGACATGTGCACCCAGAAGTTGAAGGAATGGTGGTAGTAGAGAGTAAATGTGTCCCTGTTAGATTCGAGAAACCTACAGATACACATCAACAAGGCATTTCAAACCATGCTGGTCAAGGGCAAGATGTATTGCCTTACACAATTAAGATTTGGTTTAAATGTAGCACTTCTCATCATGAAGGCTATCATTAACTTGGTTATGTCCCAGAATGTGTCAATCAAATATACCACATCAGCATATATAGGTGACATCTTTGTTAATGAAGGCTTGGTTTCTAAGGAATGGGTGAGAGACCATCTATCCAATTATGGACTCAGATGCAAAGACCCATGGAGACTGAAAGACAGAACCAAAGTTTTTGGCCTGCAAGTCTGGTGGAAGAATGGTACTATCTGACAGAAACAAGGAAGTAAAATCCTGGACCTTCCTGAAGTCATTACTCACCAAAGCATGTTTTCTCTGTGCAGATGTCTTGTGGGCCACTTTCCCATATGTAGCTGGCTAAGAATAGTAACTGCCTATATCAAGCGACAAGGATGGGACAACACAATAAAGGATGCATTCATCCATAACATGCTAACTATAACAGCAACCAGGGTACATGAAATGGATCCTGTTGGTGGGGACTGGTGTGTAAGTGGCCACAAAATGAAGGTACTGATTGATGAGTATGCCTAGATAATGGATATGATGCTGTTTAAGTCTGCACTAAATCAAACAAACTGCCTCACCAGAGTTCCCCTGTGGTAGTTGGAGCGGCACAAGATAGGAGCCAAACCTGTACAACTAGGGTGTGCCAATGTAAGATAGTTAAGCAAGATTTAGGTGGTTAATATCCACTGACAAAGTGGACACCTAGGTGTGAAGAGGACACTGTATTTTGCCAGGTCTGTCGACCCTCCGTATCTGCAACAATCAATATATCAGTCATCTAGAATTCTGAAGCTTGCCAATCTATTGACTTGTTACCTATATATTAGTAGAAAGGAAAGCTGGGAGTGAAAAACAACTGGAGCAGGTTAGTGATGAATATCACAGACTATGTCAGTGGACACTTCCTAAAGCTTATTGATTGTGGTCCATCATGATTTGCAATATGGCAATGACTTTGTTGACAAGACTTCATAAGTATCACTAACCAATTAACATCAAACTTTTTTTGAGAATGGTCCACTGACTGGAATCTTAACTGACAATGTGGACACTTCAGAAAATTTTTCAGTGACTGAGGCATGCAGCTTTGATTCCAATGTGCTTATGTGCCAACTGGGAATAGTATAGTAGAAAGGAGTCACAGAATCATTAAAACCATTCTGGCTAGAAAGTAGTACTCCATACCAGAGGCAGGCAGACTACTGCTATAATATCACACCTAAGGAAAACCTCTCTCACCTTCTTCAGTGCTGATCGATGTGTTACATAAGTGTCTTGTGCACATATGAGGCATTGATTCAACACCTCTGCCTGAACCATGGAATACTCACAGAGCATACAAGATGGGAGATATTGTCTGGGTTAAGAATTTGCAAGGGAAGTGTATGAGCAAGTTTAAGATGGGCTACATAACCAAGGTTAAAAGTCTGCAGCTAGTGCAGATTTCAGGGATCATACTTGTTATATCTGTTATTGTTCTGTTGAGGTTAGATTAAGTTCTCTCCTCAGCATGTTTATCTCCCTTACAATTCTTAATGGACTCAACCTCTCAGCTCCATATAAACTGGGCCCATTTTTGCCTTGTCAGCCTGAATTATGGGTTATTAAACATGGCAGCAGAGTGTAATTAAAAAAAATATATAAAAATGACTGATGAAAGGAAGGAAGACAAGTTTTTGAAACATCCTATGATGAGTGGAAGTTTATGGACTCAATTCACCAAGACAGAAAAGAGGCAACAGGGATTTGCAATCTACAACTTATTACAAACAGAAAAAGTTGTCAATGAGAAAGTGAGATTGGCCATGTAAAATGAAGAAATCAAGATTGAAGACGAGAATGTTGTCGAGCAGAATTTTATTATCCTAGATAAGTTGTTTAAGAAAAATGAGCTGAGTGTTATATGTAAAACTTGGTATTCATATAAAAATCTTTTGAAGAAAGAGTCTGATACCATGCATCAGTTTCTCAATTCTTATGAGAAGAAAGTCAGCAAGGCATCATTTTACCTGAGGTAGTTCTGGCTATGCAACTTATCGACAATGCTGGATTGGACAAAAATGACAAAGAAATTGTTCTTACAGCGGTTGGTTATATGAAGAAAGAGGAAATGTATGAACAAATAAAGAATTCCCTCAGAAAATTCTTCAGGAATCAAGGAGCATCATATAGACAGAGATCAGATGAGATAGCTATCAAAGAAGAACCTGTGTACACAGCAAATTCAGAGGAAACATGTTTCTGAAAGTAAAAATAATAACCGAGGAACAAGATTCAAAGGATACAGCCATGGTGGTGAATTATAAGAATATGGTGGGAGACAGATGTCTAAACTGGATGAAGCACAATTTAGGAGTACAGCTTTCCAAATTGGTAGAAGATCAGGAAAAGGAGCATACTGAGGAAGAGTAAATACAGCCTACATTTATAGAAATCTGCATGATGGAGCCAGTAATTACCTTAAATTTTTGGAGTGCAAATCAATTATGCATTTCAAAAAGGATTGTCCACATAGAAAAAGAAATCAAGAAGCAAGTGTTTTGAAACATCAAAGTGCAGGAAAATGCTGAAGTTAGTGAAGCTTATAAAGTATGTGCTTACTCACATGAGGATAAACAGGTTCTCATGATTGAAACAGTCAATGCTGTCATTCTGTCGAGTGCTTGCAGTAAAACAGTTGCATGAATGGAAGGAGATGTACTTGGCTTCATTATCAGTATGCAAAAGAAAAGAAGTTAAAATTCTACCAGGTGGAACAACATTAAGTTTAGCGCAGCAGGCAAAATACAGTCAGATGAAGGTATGGAGATTCCTTGTATTAGTGGTGATCAAAAGACAACCCTAAGAACAGAAGTAATGGCCAGTGATATTCCCCTACTGCTAAGCAAACCAGACATGAAAAGAATGGGATTCAAATTAAACATGGAGAATGACAGATTGTAAGTCAATGGAAGATCTCTTGAATTGTATGAAACATCCTCTGGATATTACTATATTCCACTGAAATAATGTGAAGTAAAAATTGAGAAAGTGCACATGGTGGCTGAACAGAAATCATACAAGGAAAAGAAGATTATAAACTACATTGCCAGTTTACACATCCTTCAGCTAAAAACCTGAAAGCTATCATAAAAAATGCTGAGGCACTTAATGAAGGATGTGAAAAGCTAATTGAAGATATTAGCAAGAAGCATGAAGTTTGTTAGAGATTCTAGAAGACTTCTATACAACCAATGGTATCTCTTCCCTTGGCTAGGCAATTTGATGATGTAGTGGAAAGCAATATAAAGATGTTTACTTTTTACATTTTATTGATCACTTCACTAGTTTCTGAAAAAAGTAAAGTGATTGAAAGAAAAACTCCTGAAGTGATTATAGATAATGTTGCAGTTGAGTGGATAACTGTTGGTTTTGGACCTCCAAAGAAATTTCTACTTGACAATGGTGGGGAAATTGATATGAAGAATATAGAGAGCTGGCTGATCAATTTAATTGATTTGTGCCACTGCTGCATACTCACCATGGTCAAATGGTATATGTGAGAGAAACCACTATGTCATAGATGTGTGTGTACAGAAAATGTTGGAGGAAGATTTCAAAATGGAAATAAACGTTGCCCTTGCCTGGGCAGTCAATGCAAAAAACTGTATGCAAAACCACCTTGGATATAGTCAAATTCAGCTTGTTTTGGGTAACCACCCTAATTTACCGTCAATTATGGAGAATCAACTTCCAGCTTTAGAAGAAGCAGAAATAAGTGATACAGTTATTAAACATTTCAATGCATTGCATGCAGTAAAAAGAGCTTAGATGAAAGCAGAATCATCATACAGAATCAAAAGAGCACACTGTGCTACAATGTCAAAACACCAGGTGAGCAAATTTCTAGAGTCAAGGAAATAATCAAATACCACTTATCAAAAAAGGGAGTGATCAGGATGAAGCAAATGCAATTTTTGTGTCAATTGGCAGACATTGAAAACCTAAAGTCATTAAGGCAAAGGAGCAGGAACTGAAAAATTGGAATGGTTTTGATGTCTACAAAGAAATAAAGGACAGGTGCCAGAAGACACTGTCAACATGCTGGGTGGTGACAGAGAAGTCTTTAGCTGGAGGAAAGAAGCAAGTGAAAGCCAGATTGGTTGTAAGAGGTTTTGAAGAAGAAGAGAGTGTTCAGTCAGATTCTCCAACTTGTAGTAAGTCAACATTTAAAATAGACATAGCGGTAATGGCAAGTAAGGTGTGAAAATGGGAAATGGCATTTTTGTAGGGTAGACAACTCGATAGAGATATATTTATTATGCTACCTATAAAAATAAAAGATGGTGTAATATGGAAGTTAAGCAAAGAAGCATATGGCCTTGATGATGCATCTCAAAATTGGTACTTCAGTGTTAAAGATGATCTTAGCAGATTCGGTTGTAAGCAGTTTGAGTTGGGCAAAGCACTCTTTAGGTTATATAACAATAGAAATTAGAAGGAATATTTGTGATGCATGTGGATAATTTATTATATGTTTCTCTTAAGAAGAGTATCATTGATCCCATTGCCAAAAGATATAAAGTTAGAAAGAGACCCATAAAAAATTCTGCTATGTTGGTTTGAATGTGTCACAAATTGCTATTCAAGTAAACCAAAATAAGTATGCAGCAGAAATGAAGGAAACTGAAGTTTTTGCAAGTAGAAAAAAATGATACATCCCTATTGAACAGAAATAAAATGGATACTTTAAGAACAACAGCTGGTCAGGAACACAAACTTGATCAAATTTGAGTTTCATTTCACTGGAACTCAATATTTAAAGGCAGCATCCAACAGATAGAACCCTTGTCTGTCTGAACCAGGGGTTATCAAAAAGTACTCTCTATCTGAACATGGAGGTGATTCAACAGAAAGTGAACTGTCAGATGACTTGAGTTTCACCTCACCATGCGATTCTCCTGATACAAGCAACACAGAGTCTGGCACAGGAGAATCCAATGATTTGTCCTGTAGTGATTTATCTGAAGACAAATCTTATGCTGTTTCCCCCCTTGGAGGTGTAACCAGCAGAAGAGGCCTCCCCCTGGCTGCATTTGCTGTGATCATGAAATCAGTGGGAGAGTGTAGTGAACTTTGTAGAGAACAAAAATGCTCAGGGATGCATGCATTTTTTGCAGCAGTCAATGTAACACTAGAGAAAATGGCTGGCCTCCAAGACAAAAATGGATTTAAACATGTCTCACATGTAAACTGTCCCAAAAGGAAAAATTGTGGCTTCACAGGTCACAGATTTAAAACAGATAGATCCTGGAGTCAGATACTCCCTCACAATAGTCTCTTTTCACATATGTAAATTTTGGCTGTCAATGAGGATATAAAAATGGGCAGAACAGTGACTGTTGTAGCAAACAGGAGACACATGTTGCAGCAGACTTAAGGAAACAGATTGTAGGAATTGATTACAAGCCAGAAGAAACTACAATTTTACAAACTTTTCACTATAAGAATAAAATTATCTATGGTGAGGATTTTAATATGCACATTATTGGTTGTGTAAAACTGTTATATGGATCATTTTTAAGGTTTTCTCTTATTTTACAATTTATAAGAACAGATAAGATTTGCTGAAAGGAAACGGAAAAATCTTTCTTAATAATATCAATTGTTTATATGGAAGTATTAGTAATTTTAAAGATTTCTCAGATTTAGATATGGTTATAGTTGGCTCTCAGAAATTGGTAAATGATCAATTACTCTGAAGAAATTGGTTTTCTTCAATAAACCTTATAAAAATTTTATTTTATTCCCTAACTCTAAGTCCTTAAATAACTTTTAATCTGAACTTGGTTCAGAAAGTTTCAATGATTTTCTTATGATTGATAATCTCAATGTTTCAATGATCTTCATCTGGTTTAAGCATTCTGTATTTTCTTTTGTTGAACATGAACAAGAAGAAAAAAAAACATTTGTGCATCAAAATCTTAGGTATTCACCATAAGCAAATAGGAGATTACTGAACAAAATACATTGATTTATAATATAAATTTTTTAAGTACAAAGATTAAGAAAACCAGCCTAAAAAAACTTTTATAATTTCTCATCTTAAAATAAAATACAAGTACTTTATTGTTATTTACTAAGTGTGCTTTAATTTGGCACACCAGTGAGTATCCAAGAAAATGAACTCATTTCAGTAGTGAAATTGATTTTTAATATTAGCATGCTAACTGGACCTGGCACAAGATTATATTAATAGAGTACTCAATTAGGATTGTGTAATGAAGTGAGGATGGGGTTTAAATGATAACACAAGTCTTGAATCTTTATTACTTAATAATTTATTCTCTCCGTACTCATCAGTATCTTTGTGTCTGCCCACACAGAGTGGCCACCACCAAGAGTCCTGGTTAAATACATGGACTTTACATTCTTGATTTACAGTGTGTAATAAAGACTGCCTATATTTCCCATGGATGGATGCAGGTATAAGGTTATATGCTTCTGCACTTGACAGTGGGGACTGACTCCAAATCAGCTTCCCTGTGCACCCAAATTCCTTGATGTGTGGTGTGAGTTTCATGCAATTAATATTCCAACATCTTACTACAATTGAACTCACTATACTTACAAATTGGTTTACAAAGAGCATGCTAGCTATCATGTTACTTTTATACTATATAGAATTTAGACAGGACTTACATTTTTAGGAGTCAATAGCATAATGTTATATAAATTAATTTTTGTTTTAAATAAAGTTTGCTTTTTCATTTTTAAAAGCAACTATTTATTCTTTTGAGAATGCATGTCTGGGATTACTGAGAAAATAGTTTCTATTGCCAATATCAAATTTATAATGTTCATAACTAAAAATTTACTTCAAAGAAAGATTTTAGACAAAGGTAAGAGGCATTTCTATTTAGAAGCATACATATATAAGGTGTATATATCCTTGTTCTCAAGTATAGGAATTGCTTGAAGCACTTCACAATCAATTTTATCTGTGACTTCAATCTTTTGCATGGATGTTACATACATAATTAACTTCAGCAACAAGAGCTATTTGTTGGTCAGCATGTATTCTAATGTTTCATTTAAGACCTCCAGCTGACCAACAAACCTTGCTACAATCATAACATGTTATATGGCTTGATCCAAATCAGCACTATGTAGATGGCTTCTTTGGCGACTATTCAACCTTTAACTGCTGAAGAAGACTCTTACATTCATCACATGTCAGCTATCTGCCATTCACATATACATCATCTATGGAGTCGCACATGGGTAGATGTTCCTGCATGTATTTCTGGTGGGTAACCCTGAGACCACATTATACTCTGCTCTCAGCCATGCACTGGCTGGTTTATTTGCCATTGACAACAGATAGGGACAATTATGGTGGTCTTTTTTCTCTTTCTTCAAAATATATCTCATAGAAATCACAACTAAATAAAGAAATAAAACTAAATCAGCTAACAAAAAATCCACCTACCACTGAAATCTTTCTTGCTTCAATATTTGTGGTATCTGTTCCAACTTCTGCAGTATAGAATCTTTTCCTTTGGAATGGTTGCCAGATATCTTTGCACTTGAAATCAACTTGAACTCATCCATTGCTACCAATGAATTCTTGGTTCCTGGCTATCTTCCCCTTTGCCAATAAGATTCCAGCATTCACATGCATGGCCTTGGTGTTTACATTCAGGATGATCTGATGGCCAGGGAATTGTCTCTCAAGTCCCATGACTACTCATTACTCTGTGCTTCAGTCTTTTGCTACTAAACTCTGTCAACTATCTCTTTTTCCTTTATCGCTCCCCTTCTTTCTAAGACTGCAGTATATTAGATACAATAGCTAACAGTACAGAAAAGGCAATTTTTTTTCCATCCATCCATGAACATCTTTGTCTTCAGTGATTTTAATGCTCACCAGGACATGTAGGTGAAACATTCTAAAGGTACTGATGTTGTCAGTATGCAGACATTAAATTTTTCCATTATGCAATCCCTTACTGAAATCATGGACTTCCCTACTCATTTCCCTAGCCAAATCAAACAGGCTTCTCTACTGGATCTATTTCTTACCTCCTCTCCTTCATGAATTTTGCAATACTGCCCTCTTGGTAACTTGGACTACTACTACTGTGGAAGCTATTGATATATCCTTCCAAGTATCCATTAAACAGGAATCCCCTGTCCATAAGACCTCTTTCTATTACCAGCATGTTAATTGGGACTCATTCTGGGATTTTCTTTGTGACACCTCTTGGACTGACATCTTCAACCTCTCAATTCAAAATTGTGCCACTGAGGTTTCTTGTATCAAAGCCAGTATGGACACTTTCATCCCTTCTCAGAAATACCAGGTTAAACTGCAGTCCTCTTCATGGTTCACATCAGCATGCTTGGTTTCCATAGCACACAGGAACCACCATTTCCAGCTATACTGGCATGACAGATCTTGTCATAACAGATGCCTATTTGCCACTGCTCATAATAAATGTAAGCGAGTCCTCAAAGGATCTAAATCCCTTGTTTGCTAAGAGAATGAGGCACTGCATAGCCTCTAAAAACTTTGGCTGTGATTACTGGCATCTCTGTAATAGGGTACTAAATAAATGCAAGGCCTCTAATCCCACCATCTTCAATTGATTTGAGGTGTTATCATCATCTGCTGATAAAGCTGAATGCATTGCCTGTAAATTCTCCTCAAATTCTACTCTTGACTCATCTGGAGTATCCTTGATTAATTTTCCACTTAGAATTGATTCTCTATTGAGTGATATGCATATATCCCCTTCTATGGTTTCTGCTATCATCTCTAACTTTGATCCCCACAAAACATGTGGGCTTGATGGTATCCCTGTAATAGTAATTAAGAAGTGTCCTCCTGAACTGACTCCTGTTCTCTCTAAACTGTATAATAAATGCCTTGCTGACTTCTGATTTCCTGCCTGCTGGAAGTCATTGTCTATTGTTTCAGTTTTTAAGAACTTTGGTGAACCACATCCAACTGTCTGACCCATCCAACTATCAGCCTATTAGCCTTCTACCTCTTTTTGGGAAACTCCTAGAGGCCCTAATCAATGCTGAATTGATTTATCATCTCTTATCACAGGGCCTTTTCTCAGACAATCAATATGGCTTTTGTTTCTCCAGGTCAACTGCTGATGTATTAATGGTAATTGAGGAAAGAGTCTATCATGCTCTAGATAAAAATGGTGAAGCCTGATGTGTAGCATTGAAAGCCTTTGACAGGGTCTGTCATTCAGACCTCCAGATGCTGAAAAGTTATAGTATCTCCAGGCACATATTTTGAGCTGATTCAGTTGTTCCTTTCAAATCATGAAATGAAAGTTACCCTGAATGGCCACTTGTCTACATCCTTTCATACTAATGTGGGTGTCCTGAGGGTTCCATCCTTGGTCCTACACTATTATTTAATCTTCATTAATGACCTTCCTGGTAACATCAGCTCTCAACTTGGCATCTATGCTAATGACCTACCATTTACTCATGCCTCAATAGTAAGGCTGATCAGTCCAAATTCAAAATGACAGTTGATGTACAAAACGACCTCAAGACCGTCATTAACTGGGGCAAAAGATAGCTTGTCAATTTTAACACCTGCAAAACTAACCTTCTCTCCATTAATTATCTCAGATACCCCTCTCTGCCTTCCATCATCATGGCTGATGCTAAACTCCAAGAAAGTGACTCATTGCACCTTCTCAGACTAACTTTCTCAGCTGATATGAAGTTGAAAGACTATATTGAATCCATTGCTAGGTCAGATGATAAGTTGACTTACTATGCTGGGCAAGAATCTTTTCTCTCCAAATTTGTCTTGCATATCAATAAGTCTACCATTCATCCATGCTTACAGTTAGAGGACTAGTGTAAGGTCCTTGGCTTAATTCACTTTCCAAAATCTGATAAAATGACGAAATGTCAGATTTTGTAAGTAAGGTATTCTTAGTCAGGCGGAGAACATTTCAGGACCTCTCATCTATATGTATATATACATACATACAAGCAAATGTCAGAAGATATATTCCCTTGGCATTATTTACTTAAAGAAATATGTTGTCTGTGTAGATCTTAGTTTGCTGTCTGCCTTTGTGTTATCTCTGGCAAAATCAGGATTTAACAGTCAAAAATACTTAATTTTTTCCCCTTTATTCAATGATCCCACCACACATTGAGTATATGATACTAACATAAATAGTAGGCCATCTTATTTCACATCCTGGCAAAACTTATTTTCTGCTTCAATGCTACTCTCTGCCTTATGCTATTGGAAGATTATTTTTCAGAAGTGGGGAGACCTGGAAGAATTAGGTTAAATTCAAGAATCAGAGATAAGATAAGTTTCAGAAATGGTATTCCTTCTTTTAAACACAAAAAAAACTTGTTATCACAGTAATTTTATGTGGGCACAAGGACATCAATAAGTCCATAATCTCATGGTAAAAAAAGTATTTCATTTAGGAAAAGAAATACTTAGATTTCAGTATAATTGCCATTATTGTCAAACCAATTAATCCAGTTCTTCTCTGTTAATCATATAGATTGAACATTATATGGTTAAAATTTCTGATCAAAATTAAGATAATCCTATCAGGCTATGAAGTTATTGATTCACTCTTGCATCTATAATTAAGTATGTGTGTGTAATTTTTTTAAGCCTCTATGAGTTTGGAATTGGTATAATAATTGTTGTTTTTGTTCTTCACTCATGCAAGGTATCTAAGAAGAATTTGATAAAATCCACTTCTTGGCATATTAACTTTTAGACAATCCTACTGAAAATCAAAATATTGATTTCTTTTCTTTAGAAGTTGCTGACCCAAAGTAAAACTTGTATAAATCATCTGAAAGTTTAATAAATCAGAGACTGATTCCTTTGATAAAATAATTATTAGCCTGAAGTAGTTCCTTTTCAAAACAAAACATGTCACTAAATAGTTTCTTGAATTTGCCATTCACTTACCCACTGTTAGTCTGACACAGATTTGTATATAATATCTGTCATAAACACACAAACACACACAAGTATGTGTGTTTGTGTATCTATATAACATTTTTATTAGTTACCCATTAAAAAGGTAAATGAGTAAATTAATCAAAATGTGTTGCAGTTCTGATACCCATCCACTACTCCTGCTCATGAACAGAGATGCAGAGGGGCGAGGATATATACTTAATTGGTTAAGGTAAAGCAACTGACAAGATGATATGTAGTACTAAACAGTATATTTACTGTAGCCCATCTTAACTCAGCAAGACAAAAAATGTACATCTTAACACCTCCACTCAATTAAGATCAGAAGTCATGAGAGCTATACATGGTCTAGTATCTGCTCATTTTTTATGATTATTATTTGTTTTTTAGAAATATAACTCTTAAAACACTCATTACTTCAAATCAAAGATTACAAAGGATGTGATGCAACACACAAGATATTTTTTTATATAGTGAAATTTAAAAATAAATACTATTTTACTATTTCATATTAGTCTAGTTTTGGGGTATATAAACTTCTGTATACTTTATATCCTCTGTGTAATACCTAATAATTGTTATACTGCAAGTATAAAAAAATTCAGAAGGAAATTGATACCTGTGAAAAAAAGCACAGATATAAAAATAAATCTTATTAAAATTCTTGTGTCATTAGCAAACAGAAATATTGGTGAATGTGTTACATTATTATTTAATGTATACTCCCTTTGCATTACAGTTTAATGTATGCTCCATAATCAACATTAAGAAACATGATTCTCACTCCTTGATATGTCCCTTTTCTCATTCTCTTTCTTCTGGTACCTAATAAACGCTGGTCACATTTCATGTCAGCTCTCTCAAATCTGGTTTGTCCTGTTTTCTATGACTTTATGTAACAGAATGTTTACAAAAAACATTTTTGAATAATTTACATTAGAAAATTTTAAAATGTAAAATACCTTGATTTTCAAAATCTACCAAAATTAAATTAATTACTAGATTTTAATAAAAATTTTAATACTTATTTAATAAAGTATAATTCTTTTAAATGAAGTTTTCATTCCAAATTTTGAAGCAAAAGACAAATTGTACACTATCCTAACACAAGTGGTAAATGACAAAGCAAACATTGAGCACTGGAGAGTTTTTGATGATCTGTGAAATGATGGGAAACTACAACAGGAGATTGCCTATGCATTGCTCTATTCATGTAGATTTTAATATTTTAAATCTGTGGTCAATTGAATCTGTGGGTACAAAAAACCAACCCTATACAAGGAGGAGCTGAAAGGCTCTTGGCTTGAGCAAGAAAACTGACCAAGAATAATGAAACGTATATCACATATACACCCAGCAGTTTAACACACTTGGCATATTGTTTTACAAGTTTCTTTTACCCTTCCTCAAAAAATTCTGATATTAGGTCATTAAAATACTGATTTTGATCTAAAACTTTTCAGCAACTTCTCAAATAAATCTAATAAATTATGTTAGTCATAGAATTTGAATTTCCATGGACAATTTTAATGAATTCAGTTGTATAGCTCAAGTGGGAAATAACACACACACACTATGTATGGGTTATATATTATCTTTTTTTTGTATATGTAATTATCAGTGTTTATAGATTTAGATGAGCATATGGCTGAATGGTTAGAATGTTAACATTCTGACCATGAGTTTGAATGATATTACAGTTGATTGGCTTGAGAAGACAATCTCAACGTGAAATACCATTGATAAGTGCCTGAAAAAATATCACAGATTGACTCAAGCTTTGTGAGTGAAATTAGGCTTATGAAACTGTTTGGAAAATGTTAATGGTTGTGCTAACACAAAGTCACAAGTCATCATAATCAAGTGGTTGTCCATAGATGTTTTGTTCAACCATTAATCCCACCAGATTGTCCACTCTGCCAGAGACTAAGGCCCTCTCAACACAGCTGCAATATAAACCACAGGTTGACTCTGTGGGTGTTGAAGAAATATAATGTGCCTGAGCAGGTGGCTGCAACAGGTATTAGCTAGATCCTCAAGCAAATGAGAAAGTCTGAAAACAAGCAGCCAGCCATTGTTATAGATTTAAACAATGTAGTTTTTCATGAATGAAATGTTCCAAATATATTTCTGGCATATCTTTTAAAAAAGAGTCTTCAAACAAAAGGAGAAATAGTAATAACTGATGTTTTGTTTCAGTTTTTTACATTACTTAACATAGTGAAAATTTCCTACAGACCAAATTTAGGATGTACATATAAAAATTATTTCAAATCTATAGATAATAAAAATAAAAACTTAAGAAAACAAATGAAATATTCAATTTTAGTGTTTTGAGAGCTTAAGGTAAGCAAATAAAAAAAAAAGAATTATCTCATTGAAAATGAATTTTTAAAAATTTAAAAACTTTATGAATTATTCAATTTAAAATTGTAAAAAAGTGAAAACAAATCTTGTAAAAATTCATTTTTTGTTGAAATTTTTTTTTCTTCAGGCAATATTGTCTTTGATATATATTATTCATAAAAGCAATTAAAAGCTACTCTAATTAAATAATGTCTTAGTTATATTGTGATTTTTATTTTTCATTCCAGAATAGATTTTTGGTAATACCTGGTCTGATTTTGCAAATAAAATTCAGTGATTTAAATTCTTCAAAGAATTCTGTTTGTAACTAATAGTCACTAAAAATTATCTTGTTGAATTTCTCATGTTTTCAGAAAATTAAATAAGGAGTAAAAAAAGATATTCTTAGCAAGTTTTTATGTTAAAAAAAATTTCAAAAATAGTTTCATTCATTTGTGAATAAGTCCTGAAAATTTCATTAAAATCTGTCAATTATTTGATTTTTTTGCAAGAATTTCCAAATTAATGTGTCTGTAACTGCAAAAAAGAGGCCAAAATTTGCTATGCTGAAAGTTGGTATAACTGCTGGCACAAGAAAAACAAGTTTTTTAATCAAAATTTTCAATGTTCTAAAAAGGAGTAAAAAAATTTAATTACATATTTAAAAAATGCTTTGATCTTACCTCTTAATAATAACAATAATTTTGACGATAAAACTGTTTTCATTATGTTTGGAGCATGTTTTCATCAGAGTAAGCTGATTTTTTATTATTTTCATGGAGGGCCCTAGTTTAATTTAACTAAGATTTTATTTGCAATAGACTTTACATATTGGATGCTGTTTGTTTGACTCCCATTTTTTAAGACTTATCAGCCCTTTGTGGGTTAGTTAAAGGCAAAACATTTTGAATTGTAAGATTAATTCTTTTTTATTTTCTGCATGTGAATATTGCATTGACAATGATCATTCCAGATACAAGTCTGACTATGTAACCCATAGCTAGGAAGAGAAAAGTTGGATTCATATCTTTTTCTCAAACGTATTTGCATGTAATGAACTCAAATGGCATTTGAACTTGGCTTTCCAATTTCTCATCCTGAGCTGCTATCCATTATGCCACCTGCACATCCAAGCTCCAATTTGTTATAAGATTAATGATAAATAATACATGTATAATTATTAATTTTTTATTAATATTCTTAATCTTGTTGTTGCTTTTGATAATGTTTCAGGTTAAATTCCCTCCACTTGTAAAAGTCAGTAATGTGAAGTGAAATAAATAGCTTCTGACAAAACTTGAATTTATAATCCCACATCTTGGGAACTCATTTTAAATGGATGCTTCCTTAAACTATTTTGCAACAGAACCCTTTAGCATTATTCAAAATTTATGCTACTTACTTTAATAGTAAAAAGATATTCAATCTATGCCAAAAAGTAACAATAATTTGAAGATAACTAACAAAAAATTAATGAACATATTTCATCTGAGAATTTCAATAACTTAAAATAATACATCTACTACTACTACTACTACTACTACTACTAGGTAGTAAAAAAACTCTGGTTTTAAGTTTAGAAGAGAGATGGCAGTATGACTACATTTGGGCTTCCTATCTACCTATAAATTTCAATAAGTGAATTGGTTAGCCCTGCATTAGTCCTATGGAGGGGGTATTACCCGTAAATTTTTAAAGTAAATTCCTAGTTTGCAACTTGTTTCTTTTGATGCCTCCCACTACTCTCCTTACTCAGTGACGGTGTGTAGCACATGGTGTGGCATAGTTCCAGCTCAGTTGTTGTAGTACCCAGGGACTATCTACTTTCAGAAATCCAAGGTGACTAAAACAGGGTTAAGATGTCATCCATGTAAGAAAAACTCATGCTACTTAAACTTTAATGCTAATTGGATATACAAAAAGCAACAGATGAAAAACTCATAAAAAATTACTACCTGAATTTCTGAGATGAGGAGTTATCATAATTTACATTCAGACTGATGTCCTATTTCTTGTTATTATCATAATATTTTGACTTTTGTTCCCTCCAGCATTCTTCAGGTGTCTCTTGATCTGGTTAAACTTCTGAGAATTTTAAAGTAAACCATTTTTTAATCTATGGGCTATCCAATATTTATGCATATCTTGCTTTGTTATTTTTAGTACTGCTCAACTATTATTTGCCCTATTTCCAATGATTCTGAGTCTGTACTATTTAGCCAAGAGATTGGTTATGAAAATACTTATTTAATGAATTCAAGATTGCACATAATCTTTGAACTTTTTCTTAGTATTATTACATTGTTTCAAAACTACCCATTAACCAAAGTGCTAATTGATAATAAATTAAACCACTTGATAATTTTCAGTTCATTGTTTTATTCATTGTCCAAAGAATAATCTTGTATGCTTCATGCAAATCTAAAGTTGAAAAAGTTAAAAATATACATATTCTTTGAGTTTTGCAACCTCTGAGAACTCATTGTTGCTCATGATATTCTTAACATCCTTCTATGAGTCTCTTCTTCATCTTTAAGGAAACTGTCCAACATTCACTACCATAAAGAAGGCCAGATGTCAAATAACAGCTCAGTATTCTTTTCTTTGTTACCAAAGAAATCCTCCTGTTTCACAATACTCAGCCCTGCTTTTGGAATGTGTCCTTGGCTATTCCAATATGTCTACGGATCTCAGTGTCACACTTACTGTTCTCTGTCAAGATGCTTCCCAGATATTTAAACTTCCTTGTCTGCTTGATTCTAGTGTTCCCAACCTGGAAATTGCATTTCAGGCTCTTCTTACTGGTGACCATGCATTCTGTCTTCTTGTAGTTTATTGTAGCGGAACTGAAAGGCAGCAGTCTGTGGGTTCTGTTGAACTGACTACAGTTCGCTGTTCTAAGAGGCAATGAGTGGCATGTATAATATGTAAGCAGAATAGTGGATGCTTATGCAAATGTAGCAACAGTCCCTGGCAAAATGAAATACTGGATGAACGAGGAAAGAAAAGAATGGCCTACCTTGGAAACGTCCATGAATCTGTGCGTCATGTAAAGTCCGGCTGAAAAAAACAATCAAAATGGCGGCGCCCATGTTTTATGACAGGTGGTCTCAAACGACTAACGCAAAATCTCATTGGCTAGTGATTCATATATAAATTATGGTCAGTCCTCGGCTGTATAAAGCAAGCCATCTTTTGGGAGAGACAGAGGTGTTCTTGTTGGCGAGAAGCGAAGGCTGGGTGTGTGACCATATTTTGCCATCTCTATGTGGCCTGTTGGTTTGTTACATCAGACAGTCGTTGAACTGGATTTTGGCTACAAGTGTTGCGGTTGAGAGACAAATCTGTTGCAGACTTATTCCTACTGGAAGTTGACACTCATTATCTGTTTTCTTTTGCTTTTTCTTTTCTTTACCAACACATTTATGTTTGGTCCTTTCTTCTCACTCTCCATTGCTACCTTCTGTAGGTTATTTTGTAATTTCTTTTCTGTGTCTGCATATCTAATGTTAAGATCCCAGTAGTGTTACCAATTCTTTCAGAATTGGCTTGCTGTAAAGGTTGAACAGGTTGGGTTAGAAGATGCATCCAGATGCATATGCTGTTTGCTGCTAGTATAGGCTCTTGATTATTCTTAGTTCAGTATATATATCTCTCTCTCTATATATATATATATAAAGGTTGCTGAGCATTTCCATCAGATCTTTGTGGTGTACTTTATCGAAGGCATAGTCTATGAAACATAGGTACACATCCTTCTGCATCTGTTTTTGCTCTTTCTGATAACATTCTGAGCATGAATATCACATTCGTCGTTCCAGTGCTTTTAACAAACCCACACTGTTCTTGTCCTATCTCTGACCTGATTCTGCTTTGTGCTCTTCTTGAAGATGAACTTGTCTGCGAACAAAGACTTTAAATAGTGGCATGTCAGTTGACATGGAAAAAGACAGATAGACAGAGAAGTTCTTAGCTGAGCTAGTTATTGACTACTCAGGCGATTTCTGTACCTTTTTACCAACCTATTAAAACCCTTTTTATTGTTACGTGTTATTTGGCGTTTGTCTCTACTAACCCCAAATCAACATCATAACAGCTCTATTCATCAGAATATGGATGATGAGTTTCATCACGTGGCTTATTAAGCTTATTGTTCAGTAGACTTCGCATTCGTTTGCACCTGGTTTCTTAGGCATAGCTATGAAGATAGATCTGTTGAGGTCTTCTGGTATATCCCTGCCTCATTTGTTATTTTGGTGATCTTTTCTATACCAAAGTCATCTAAGGCTGTTAGCATTTCCGTTACAATTCTGTCTGGCCCAGCTGCCTTGTTTCTGTTCAATTTGGCCAGTGAGGCATTTACTTCGGTTTTCAGAATTCCAGGTCTGTCGGTAGTTCTGTGTATTGCTGGTTGTTCCCTTTCATCATGGAAGAGTTCTCCAATATACTCACTCCAGCGTTGAAGAATTTTTTCCTTCTCTAATATGAGCATTCTATCCTCTGATTTTAGGCAGCCTGTTGATGAGCATGTCTTCTGTCCTGTTGTCTCATTTGTTTGTGCATGTCTCTTTTGTTGGTAGTACTCAATCTTTCTATTTCTGCACATTTTTCATTTAGCCATTCTTCTTTAGCTTGCCTGCATCTGGTCCTTATTTCATTGTGTAATTTTTCTGTACTCTGTTCTGTATCTTGGCAGGGTTTTATGTCTCCTTTCCATCATGTTGAGAATCTCATCAGTCATCCATTCATTTTTCCTTCTTGTTCTGTCTCCTTTGGTATGATATCATTTGCTGATGTCACTAAAGCTTCTCTTAGTGTGTCCCATTTTGAGTTTCCATTTTGTGCCTCGTATCTTCTCTTCACATTGTCTGTATATTTTTCTTTTAGGTTAGGATCACTCAGGAGTTTGTTGTATTGCAGTTTGGGGGTGTTGCATTAAGCTTCTTCAATTTCCACATTTTCACTCTTAGTTTACATATAAGGGAGCAGTTATCGCTTCTGCACTCAGCACTTGGGTAGTTTTTGCATGAATCATTGCAATCCTGAATCTTTTGTTGATGGTTATATAATCAATTTGGTTTTTTAGTTTTTTTCTCCTGGACTCCTCCATGTCCATAGTTCCAAGATCATTTGAAATTACTATGTGTTGGCTATTAACTGGTCATTGGCTGTGCACCATTGGATCCATTTTTCTCCACATTCATTCCATGTTCCTAGTCCAAATCTTCCTGCTATATCACCTGACCTTTCCCTGCCTACTTTGGCATTTAGGTCTCCGATGATAATGATGACTTCCTGTGATTTGCATAGAGCCTTAGCACTGTCCAGCATGGAGTAGAAAGATTCAGTGTTCTCCTCCTTGCTTTGTGCTGGTCAGTGTGTGTACACTACTATAATAGCCACGTTGAACAGCTTCCCTTTCAGCCTCACTATAAGAATTCTTAATCAATTTTTGGATTGGGACATGATAAAAAGTTACAAAACATCATATGTAAACTACAAAGATTTACCTGTGAAGAAAAAAAAATGAAATGTTCCCTAATTTAAGACATTTCTGAATCTGTTGTAATGATTATCTTTTTTTCTTTTAATTTTTTTAAGTATATTGGTTTCTTGATAAATGTATAAAAATTTTAAAGATACATATATTACGTCCCATCAGATTACTTTTTCTTTTATATGCTGTGTCTCTTCAGAATGTGGGCAATCATGGCTCTCCCCAGCTTCCTATCCTTTGTAGTTCTAAGCAATATTTCTCTTCTTACTATCCTTCTTAGTCCCTGTTCTGCCATCTGTTTACAAAAACATGTAAGTAGTTTACTTTCTGTTTACTTTTTCTCCTTTTACTTTCAATATGTCTGGTGCGTGTCAAATTCTCTAAGCTCCCTTTATTCATTAGTATTATTTTCATTCCTAACTTTCTTAAAACTTCATCATTGCTCACATGTCCTATCCATGGTATTCCCAGCATCCTCCTGTACAACCACATCTCTGTTGACTCAAGTCTCCTCTTCTGTGTGGAAATTGTTCAACATTCATTGCCATATAGGAAGAGTGATACTTTTTTACAGTAAGTTTCACCATGTACAAAGCCTGTCGGCCACTTACAGTAGAGGGTTACATTAAGAGACAGTTTATATAGATAGGATGGGAAGATAATGGTTAACCCAAGACTTGGACAGATTAAGATTGCAGTGATTGAGGAAAAATCCTCTTGGGAGTTGGTTCCACAAAGAAGTGGTTCACAGGAAAATTCTGTTTGAGTGGAACAGACTTCACACTAATGGAACACAGAGGGAATGTGGGTGCTTTGCTACAATAGAGCAGCAAGAGGCTTGTCACATCCTATCTGTGACTGAGAGGTTGGAGGGTGGAAAATAATTTGTCACCCAAAAGAACTTGCTTTTGAACTCTATCAAGACTAGAAAGTGAGAACTGGGCAGCTCCCCCACCAAATATGACAACAGTACTCCATTTTTGGCCTTACCTGGCTCTTGTAAAGGTAGAGGATATCATGAGGAGTCAGATACTTACTGGGGTGGTATAGGGAGCTGACCATTTTTTCTGCCTCTTTAGAAATGGATCATATGTAAGAGTTACACTTGAGGCCATGGATGAGTTTAAGGCCCAATAGTTTCTCAAGACATGGAGCCTCCCTGAGGGGATGTCTGTTCATTGTAACTGGCAGTAGTTCAGGGTCTGATTGGTGATGATGGAATGTAATTAGTTTGGTTTTTGAGACATTAAATGTAACCAGCCAGTTTTTTCCCCCACTGGATAGTTAATGGTAGATCGGATGAGAGATCACCTACAAATCTTTGATCATCAAGAGTTTTAGAGGTGCACCTATATATAATCATATCATCAGCGTAGATGTTTACAAATGATCTAATTATATTCTCAGGCAGATCATTAATGTAAATCAAAAATAGGGTTGGTTTGAGAAGTGACCCCTGGGGGATGTCTGTGTTGACTACCAGGTTCCCAGAGGGCTGGACATTAATAACTACTTTCAGGGACCTATTTGTTAGGAAGGATTTTATAATCAAGAAAACCCTTCCAGTGATTCCATAGCTGGAGCTGGATTCCATAGCTTAACTTTTGTGCCACATCTTTTTGAAGGCCTTTAACATCTTTAATGCTACGGTCCTTGAGGTGTGTTTGTCATCAAGAGCCTCACCAATTCTGTAAGTAATAGTAGTTAAAATGTCACCAGTGGAATGGGCCAATTGAAACCTTTACTGCTTGTTGCTGAAGAGGTTGTTCTTATCTAGGTGCTTGACAATCTTCTTGTTGATTATAACCTCAAAAATCTTACTGATTATATTGAGGTGACTGATGGGTCTATAATGAGAGGAGGAGGATCTCTCACCCAAATTCTTGTAGACCATGCTATAAGCTTAACACCTTTCACAGGTTTGGGAAGGATTTCTCCTTCAAGCAGTAGTTCAATAGCTTTGTTAGGATTGGAGATAATTCTGGGTTGAAACTCTTAATGACAAGCAATGAAATTTGTTTGGGCCAGTGACTTTCTTAGGGGTCAAATCTGTCACGAAAATATTACTGAGATTGTACTTAGTGAGGCATTTGAAGTTGAGGAGGGGATGGCTTTTGTCATCTAATGTTGAGTTTGAGGTAAAGATCGAGTTATTGCATAACAGTTGAGTAATCTTAAAATCTTCCTGTTTCTTAATATTTTGTTTTTTTTAAGAAGATATATTTTGCTATTCAAATGCACCATCAAATTTCTGGTTTTAAATATCAATGATCATAATAGCAAAGGAAATTATGTAAAATCATTATGCAAAATTTTGAGTAAGGGCTTTTTTATGTTGTTTTATTTTCTGTTAATAGAAATTTGATTTAAAGTAGTTGCTTTTGTATTAATATTTTTGATTTTATTTCATAATTTTGCATTAGCCTTTGTCTTAAACTCATGATTATTTTTCATTTATCACTTTTGTTATGACTTCTTCATTCTCTTTTAATTTGTTTTTATATAGTGGTAGTATTTGGGGTCCACCCTAATCAAACTCATGTCAATGGCATTTCTTCTATTACAGTCTTTCTCTCCACAAAAAATGTTTTTCAAACAAAAATGATATATAAACATAGAGGACAAGTGACAAAGACAGGAGGTTCAATAAATTCAACTAGGATCAGCTCCAATGATCAGATGTAATCTGTATGAATGACTCTTCCATATAAGGATCAATCTTGATATGCATCAAAGGTGTAGACATAAGAATTGAAATGGGATGAGTATAGTATGGGAATGGAATTCTTGGATATGAATAATTGAATAATATCTAATGACAATATATTTGTAGTTCTTATTTACTATTTTTTTCATTTAATACTTGATGTTAATTCACCTGTGTATATCAGCTTAAAAGCACAAAGCCTAATTCCTATTTCAGACAGTGTGTTCTATAACAATATAAAAAAATTAGTAATGATTTTCTAGGTTCAATAATTTACAAAAGTATAGTAATTAAATTCTGTAACAGATCTATTTATTTAGGTATTAGTTTATCTCCTGCTCAT
The DNA here is from genome assembly GCA_903632075.3 of Acanthosepion pharaonis. Lineage (NCBI taxonomy): Eukaryota > Metazoa > Mollusca > Cephalopoda > Sepiida > Sepiidae > Acanthosepion > Acanthosepion pharaonis. The sequence continues at coordinate 380,942 of CAHIKZ030005176.1, read as the reverse complement.
AATAGAATAAACATTGGACGTATAACATTATATTGAAAAGTTCACAGATTGTATGTACTATGATTATACAGTTCAATGAAAATATGTTTGCTTATTGGTACCTAACCTACTGATTTCATACTATCTACTTGTATTCAGTTATTATTCAAGTTTGTTTTTTGTTTTTTTTTAACTTTATGTTGGAGTGATTTAGAGATATTTCCAATGGTTGGTAAATTTGAGCAATGTACTGACAACAAATTTTTGCATGAAGTTTTTTAAATCTACCAACATTCCAACATTCTTGAAATTAAAACTTAAGATAAACCTTTCTAAAACAAGCTATGATCAGATTAGTGATGGCACATATCCAAAATCCATCATAAAAATTCAATTTTTTGGAATTAATAAATTCTAAACATTTCAAATCTTCAAATACATCCAATGTATCAGTTATAACAAATTTAGTATAGGAAATAAATAGGTACCTCCTCTTTTTCACTGAAAAAACAGTATAGCATGCTGAGAAAGGGCCCCAAATTTAATAAAAATCAAATCAAAATGTTTATGTTATTATTAAGAGGAAAAACCAAAGTATTTTTTATTATTTTATTAAATTTTTTAATTTTTTCTAACATGTTCAAAATTTTGGTTAAAAATTTTGTTTTTTTTTTTGTATTAGTAGTCAATGTAATATTTACAAGTAATGTTTTAGCATCTATTTTCAGGTGAAAAATGCATTAATTTAGAAATTCTAGCAAAAATCAATTGTTAGATTTTAATAAAACTTTCAGGACTTATTCGCAAATGAATGAAATTTATTTTTGAAGTTTTCTTTAGAAAATCTTGGTAAAAATATTTAATTTTTCATATATTTTATCTCTACTTACTTAGTTTTATGAAATTTCGAGAAATAAAATTTTCATCTGGAGAATGTAAATCATTATTTTTTTTCAAGCTACTACTTATTCCCAAAAATCCTCTTCAAATCATAAACTAAAAAATGTAATAAAACTATGACATTATTCAATTAGAAAAGCTTTTAATTGCTTTTATAAATAAGATTTATTAAGGACACTATTCTCTAGCTGGTCAGATGTATCTTTTATGTACATTTCCACCACAAAAAAGCAATTTTTAAAAAATTATGTATGAGGAATGATTTCTTTTTATTATATGTGATAGTGAAAGGACTACTTATGTCTGGTATTTCTTCAGTTTGTATAATAGCAGTAATAGCTGCCATGAAGTAAACAGTTGACAAGTTGTACGCATCAGAATATTTTTAGCCAAGTTTAAAGTATAAGCCTAGTTATAGGCAGATTGTAAATCCAAACTTCTATTTTCTAGCAGCCTTTGATGTATGAGTGGGGACACAAGACACAATCAACAAGTCTTTGATTAGTCATTGTAGTTCTTGCAAAAATGTATCCAAAGATTCTCCAGGTTTTTTGTTGATGAGTAACAAGAAGATGCCTGGTAAAAATTTCATTTTGCACCTTGACATATAATTTCTTTAAAATGTCAACAGCTGAGTCAAATATCATGCATTCCTCAATGTAGTTGTAAACCTCATATGAGATGCAACTAATTATGTTTTTGTATTTGTCTGGGGAATTTTCACCAGATTCTTCAAAAAAGTTATTTAAAATTCTCACCCAATGTCTCCATTCTTTAGCCACTGTGTGGAAGTCAGGGTCATGGTCTAGTCTTGCTTGCTTTAACATTTTCTCCATGTTTAAGTTAATTGGTTTTCCAAATTTGAGGCATTATTTATACACTATTCATTAAAAAAATAGCACATTAGATTGTAATGAAAGTAAGAAACACTTATTAGGTTTACTAAACATTAATATTCTATTTTATCATTATATTACAGTGTTAACAGTAGTTGGCCACAGATAATTATTTATATCTATCTTAATATTCAATTAAGAGGCGGTAATACATCAACTACCAAAAACAAAGTTTGGAAAAAAGCTCCTATTAATACTAGAAATAACAATAAGAATTAATTGGCATGAGAAATTTAATTTTCTGAAAAACTTTTTTAAGATCTTATAGATTTCAACTGATAGTAATACTGTTTGTTTAATGAACACAGAATTGTTTCCTGTATGAAAATGGCTAATTCCCTTCATCCTCATGTGCTACCATTACTATTGTTTTTTTCAAATATAGTTTTTTTAGTGACATTTCAAGGCTGATTGAATTTTGGTTCAAGATGATGTGTGTTTGGAATGACCAGTCATCAACAGATGGTCATAAAATAGGAAAAAAAATTGTGAACTAATCATATGAGCTGTTACTTATTCATATTATTTACTGGAAGAATGCTGTACATTTTTTTAGGCTTAGTCTGGGAACTTTTTGATACCACCTCATATGCTGATAACCCAGTTTCATTTATGACTTTGTAAAACACTATAGTTCTATTGATAGAGTCAGAGAAAAGATGGAAAGATATATAACAAATACCATATACCACATATATATCCATTGAGAAAAACCATTATTAATTTGAAGATGTCCCTTCTAGGGTGTAAATGTTTAACATAGTAGTTTTTTGCATTTTATCATTCAGTTGCTTACTATTAGTTTAATATATAGATATGCATATCATATCTTCCAAAACGCACTATAAAATAAAATAGACATTAATGAAAATATGCTGGAAAATGTACAGAAAATAATATTTTGTTAGAATTTATTAAAAATTCTCCAAAATTGAAAATGTACTTTCTAAAATTGCAACTCTCTGTATCTGTTAGAGAGTTAAAAACCAAAACATTATAAAAAATTAATGAGTTTCATATATTTTTTCTGCACAATTATTATAATTTGGGATTTAATCATGAACTGATTTATAAATTCAGTCAAAATATCTAGTTTATCACATTTATATCTTTTTTTATATATTCTGATAATAATTTTGAATTATTCTTTTCACTTCTCATTTGTTTCTCCTTCATTCTTTCTTTTCTTTGTCCAATACTCAGTATTCAAAAATTTCCATTTTTCTGCTTCTCCACCTAAAATAAAACTGTTTCTTTATATCCAGTAGGCGAGGAAACCAATTTTTGATAATATCACTTCAAATTTTATTCATTCATATATCTGTATAATACATTATCATCATCCTTACCATTTTGATTGTTGATTATTATATCATGTTGTTAATCTTGTTTTTTATTTCTTGTACAATTTTGACAAGTACTTCCATGACTTGCAATTTTTCTGCTTTTCTTTTTATTTCACCTTTTCCAGACATAATATTTCTTTACACTTTTAGGCAATGCTTTTTTGAAAATCAATTTTCACAAGAATAGTCTTGATGAAATAAATATAAAGTAACAGTATGTGTGGTGACCTGGTGCTTTTTATTCAGTACTTGCCAAAAGTGATGAAAACTAAATATTTGGTAGCTTCAAAAACTTTGATACACACAACAGTTTGTAGAGTAGAAATGGAAGGTTTCATTAGATAATGGTGGATTTCCACAGTCAGACACTGGAGGACATAAATTACCCACTTCAGTATTATATAAACAGCTGAGCAGCCAGGGGATGAGGGTATTTTTGTATTTGTATATTGTTGGTATGAGAATAAAGTAATTCAGAATTACTGCTACTATTGTTGTTGTGTTTATTTTACATGGTGCTGTGAACAGGATCTGGTGACACATGGAGCTATCTTAACAAAATAAGACCTGGTATCAGCACCAGGCAGAAACCTTGATTTGACTGCTGAACTCATGCAACAAATGATAGAGCTACAAAGGGAAAACTATTGCGCTTTTGAGGGATGGAATCACTAACACCACACAAACCTCCAACACAAAAAAAGACTGACTGTTTTGTCATTGAACCCAATGCAATGGACAATGACTGGGTTTTATTCCTTGATGCTTGGACTCAGCATAAGGAGGTATGTAAACTTACTAACCCAGTCAAAATATACAATGAATTGAGAAAACATGCTTGCTTGAAGTCAACTGGCTCCTTTGTGACCATTATAGGGGCTGAAACCTTAAATTCGGCTACAGAGGAAAGGCCTTTGTTACACATCCAATTCATTGTGCTAAAAGGCTTGCACAAGGAAGTTTACTGGCAGCCCTTTCATTCCACACAGATGGAAGGCAAATCAATCACTCAATTTTTAGCAAGGCTATGAGCTCAAGCCAAATTTTGCTTGTTCACAGTTGATTGTCCTAACATGGAAGACTGTGTTCAGTGAGTCAACTACTTGTGCAACATGATAGCTGGACAGATGATTGCAGGACTCATCAACAAGGAGCATCACAGTTAAATTTTGGATGAGGCTGCCAACTTCACTACACTTTAACAAAAGTTTGATCAACTCATCAGCTTTGAAACAATGGACAAGTCAGCTGCACAGTTACTTTATAATGTTAGCCCATCAACCTCATCCTATCTACAGATATATGAGCACAAGCACCATGCAGTTCAGCAACCCCAAAGAATTAATGTACCCACTTCTTCATCAAATAAGAATCCTTGTGTGGGTTGCAGGAAGAAATTTCACCTGGTGGATCAATTAGTAAGACAGATTGGCCAGCAGCTAAACTTGTATGTCATAATTGTGGGATTAGGAGTCACGTAAAAAGGGTGTGCCAGAAATTTACTAAAATTGAAACTGAAATCATGAACAGATCAAGAAGTCATGCGACAGGGTATGATTCATTCACTTTCTCAAACACTAGTCTAAAAATTTCTCCCACCTACAGCATCCGCTATGCTGGCAGATCAAAACAGAGCCATAAAACTGATTTGACATCACCTGTTGCTGTGCCTGATCTGGTGTGGAATGAAAAGCAATTTGAAGGCGGTGTCCCAGATCCACCACCATCACTAACAATAGAAGGGACCATAATGCATGAAACCCATGCTTCATTTGGATGCATCCAGACTGGTCCAATTAGCCACAGTAGTCATTGCATCCTTGTGTTCACCATTACAGGGGCCCAAACTTTTTTAAGTGAACCAAAGATATTTAAACTACTCAGGTGTCCAGACAAGGATCTTATGCCAACTAATTGAATACATGGCATCATGGGCAACCAATTTCATATAAAGTGTGTGTTGTTCATGCATATAAGAATTGGCTTGAGGGAGACACGATAGGTTGTGTATCAAACAACAGATCTGTTTTACTTATCAGAATCTGCCCTGAAGGAGCTACATCTCTTGCCACCTGATTTCCTAGCCAAGACATCATGGCTCAACTTTTTGAAGGGTGCAAAGGAAAATGCCCTTTTCACATGCCCATGCAGAAAACCCATGCCAGCAATGTCTATTACCATTCTGCTCCTTCCAATGGAAACCAACAGGCATCTACTTGAATGATTGATACAGGACCATTTAAAGTCCAGTGCATTTAATACATGCCCATAGCAATACTTACAGACCATGACAGGAAAGCTATTGGACATTACCTTCATCCATGATGAGACACCATCAGTGGTCTGCACACCAATCTCTGTTCCTTACCATTGGAAGAAGAGAGTGAAACAGGATCTTGATCAAACATCACACTGGTTATAATTGAAGCAGTACCAGTGGGCACTCTGGCAACTTGGTGTTCAAGGATGGTAGTCGCACACATAAAAGACAACTCTCGCAGAGGTATGGTGGACATACAAAAATTGAACACTGCCTCCATGAGGGAAACCCATAACATCCCATCCCCATTTAATCAGGTCTCCAGACAAGGAAAACAGTTCAGCAATATCCCATTTGATTGAAGGTGATAAGGAGGTATTTTATATGGGACACAGCCAACCTTTCTTAACCACAAGCATAGACTTTTGTCACAGAATTCAGAAGTATTATCAGTTACTAATGTTTTTGTTACTCCATTTCTAGCAAATATTATGCGTAATATTTGTTTTACAGTAATAGATTCTTTATCTTGAACTCGGAAAACTTCAGGCCAGGCCAAAAAAGCGTCAACCAAAATTAGACATAAACCTAACCCATTAACGTGCGTGTGATCCATATGAACTCTAGACCATGGTTCTGTTTTCTTAGGCCAAGAGTGTGACTTATTGTATCAAAAATCTTTATTTTGGCACATTTATGACATTTGTGTATGTAATTCTCCACATCTCGGTTGTAACCTGGCCACCACACTTTCAGTTTTAACCATTTTTGTGTAGCAGTTATCCCACAATGCACATCATCATGTACACTTTTAATTACTTCTTTTCTACATTTTTCTGGTGGTACAAATAAATCCTCACTACAAATTAGACCATTTTCTATTGATAGTTTCTATCTGGTTTCTTTGTATGGTCTTTCTGCTTTTGAATAATTACTCCATTTATTGTTCCTTATTCTAGATAAAACTTGACAAGACTGGATCTTGTAACACCTCCATAACTAGTCTATTCTTGGGCAACACATCTGTTTCCACCCAATGGAAAAATTCATCCTCAACTTTTTTATGTTTCTTTGTTTTGTCCCTTTTCAAATTTAATCATTTATAGCCCATCTTAATATTCTGGATAATGTAACTTTTAGCAATTCCTTCTTAAGATGAAATATAAATTCTAAGAGCTTATGATCAGATCTCAACAAAATGTTTTCCTAATAAAAATTGTCTTGCTCTGGTCGTATGCCATACAATTGCAAGTGCTTCCATTTCAATATTAGAGTAGTTCAATTCAGCTGGCATCAACGTCTTGGAAAGATACATTACCAGGTGTCTTTCCTGGGACAAAATTGCTGATACAGACTGGCCACTCACATCTGTGGTTAACATAACATCCTTTTTAGGGTCAAAAATCTTGATCAAGGTTTTTTAGATACAGCTTTATTTAATTTAATGAAGGTTGTTTGGTGTGTACCAGTCCATTTAAACTTCTTATTCTTCTTTCGCAACTCAGAAAACACTTCAATTTTTTCAGGATATTTTGACTAGAGTTTTCTATAAAAATTGGCTAATCCAAGAAATGATTCCAATTCTTTTTATTTGTTGGAGAAAATATATTTAATATTTTTTGTCTTAACATTGAGCCCAGTGAAGTACCATTTTCTGAAAATTGGTAACCCAAGAATGTTAATTCTTTGCAATTAAATATGGACTAATCTTTGTTTATTGTAATTCCTGCCTTTCTCAACCAATTCATTAAAAATTTAGTTTTTTGTTTCAGCTCTTCTTCAATGGATGCGCCTAAACATATATTGTCCTGATAAATTATCATATTTTCTACACTCCCCGCTAACAAATTTTCCATAGCTTTTTGAAAAATTGAGCTAGCTGTCTTAATTCCAGTTTATTTATTGTTGTGATTTCCTTAAATTTGTCATCTATTTGAATTTGGTGACACACATTTTTGAAATTAATTTTTGTAAAATATTTCATTCCTCCCAGAGAATGTAGCATGTTTTCTGTTTGGAATAGAGTAGGAATCCAAACAAATCTTATGATTAATGCTGACTTTGTAATCATCACAAATTCTAAAGTCACCATCAAGTTTCTTAAAATCACAATAAGCAACACCCATTTACTCCCTCCAGTTTCTACATATTGAAGAATGCCTTCTGCCACCATTTTTTGCAGCTTATCAACTACCTTTGGCTTTATAAGAATGGGAATCCTATGGTTTTCAAAATATGATGGATTGATATTTCTTTTTAACTTAAGGCTCATTTTATAGTTTTTTAATATCCCAGTTTTGGGACTTCCCAAATTCATAGCATTAAGTAAACATGTGTTTTTAATATTGATCAAACCAGTTCCTACTAAACCATGACTTTTATGCAGTCTACAACCATAATAGTGACAGTTTCACATCTATTTTTTGTTACAAAAGTGCCTTGAAAGGACCCTAATATTTTTAGACACATCCCATGAAACTGTCTTCAATAATCTTTTGAATAAGAGTCACTTTACTTCCAGTGTCAGCATGCATTTTTAAGTCTACACCATATAATTTAATATTCATAAAGATGTTCTTTTTGTTTCTCCTTTCTATTGAAAAAACATTTGTTTGACTTTTTACATCACTGTGTATTATTTAGACAGTTTTTACATCTACATATGACTTGAAAGTGATTTTTCTTCTTGCACTTATTACATGTCTGTCCCTATTCTGGACATTTCTTTCTCTTTGATTCATGTTTATAGTTGTAATATCTGCATTTTATCATTGTTCTTTTTATCACTCATGTGTTCATAAGCTCAGGTTGATTTTCATTTGTATTAAAGTTTTCTATTAACTCCTCTTGTTGTATAAATCAATACAAGCTACTAAAGTCATTTGGTCTATAACCACTTTAAAATTTTTACTCTATGAAAGGTGTTGTACAGTCCTTCTACCAATTGGAGTTGAATTAATTCTTACTCTGTGCTTATTCATTGTTGTCCTAGTTCATGAAATTCATAATATGTGCTGGTATCTCTTAACCTCCTTAGATATTTCCTTATAGACTCTCCAAATCCTTGTTTCAATGCTAAGAATTTGGTTTGTTCAGCTATGACCAATCTTATCTTTGGTTGAATATTTCTCAATATTATTTCTTTCACTGCCCTAAATATCAAGTTTTCAATTTCTGTGACTTAGCATTAAGTCACAGAAAACCGACAGTGAAATTTTAAATATTATACAATTATCTCTGTAAATGACACACAATGTCTTTTAACAATGGTCATAATACAATAAATGTAATATTGATTAATCAGAGTAATTAAACTCTAGCTGATCATTAATTATTGGTGGCCACATTTGGCAAGGTGGTTAAAAAGTCAGCTTTACTGAAAGTGAAGGTGCATTGTCTTGCATGCATGTACTCATTAGCTTAAGGCTTTTTGATTGTTTTCTATGACACTCCAAAAAATGTCTTAGAATAAATCTTTGCATTTATTTTGACACCATCATCAACTTTGAAGGGACATATCATTTTACTGTCTTTAATACTAACCCAAGCCATTACCCCACACTTGTTTTATATGTCTTAGTTGATGATTTACATGAAGAACCTAAACTCTAGTCAAGTTATCAGGTCCATCCAATGTAGCTCTACTTATATCACTAAAAACTGCTGTTAAGAAATCAGTTTTCATGTACTTCTTTGTCCAACTTATAAGTTTTTCCATCTTCTTCAAAAATATTTTCTTGGTCAATCTACTCTTTTTGCTGTTGTTAACCTTTTAATATTTCTCAAATCTCTTTTGTGACCCTAAAGCCAGCTTTTTCTTGTTCTTATCCTACAAATGTTTTTAATTTCCTTTTTTGATTGTTCTAATATCTCAGTTCAACATTTTTTACAATTTCCAGTGTTGTGTTCCTATCAAGCAATAATTTTACATTATCTTGTTTGTCTTTTGAATCTATATATTTCTTCTGGTCTATGGAAATTTTTATATATCCAAATTTAAAAAATAAATATCAGTATCTATACTATTAAATATATTTGTTTATAATATGATGAACAGTTGCATAAAATCTAAAATCATGATATAAATTATTGTAAATATTTCTAATAAAAACATATTATAAGCAGAAAGTTTCATGATATAGTTATTATATAAGTATATTCTGAAAAGTTTATCAACCTCAGTTGCTTAATACCAATTTTATTATGAAAATATTGACTTGCATAATAAAATCTGTTTTAGCATAGGTACATATATTTTCAGCATATGTTTATCACTGGTGCATATAGATATTATATACATATATTTATATATATCTTTAAATATGTTCATATCTCAGGGTTTTTACTTACAGATTAAATATTTATGATGAAATAGTGTCATTGAAAGTGTGACCTGTAACTTATAGATAAGTCAACGTATATTCACTGATTAAATTTTGTCCATTCATCATGATTTTTTTAACGTCATAGCAAGACACTTGGGAATGAACCAGGCAAACATGATACATGTATTTATTTAAGATAAGTAAATATTTCTGTGTTGCAATGGAAGTAGAACTATATAAATTTGAATATTGCACATAATAAATTCATGCAGATTTTTATATAAATTTGTAATCAACATGAGTTGCTTTAAGAGTAACGCCTCCTGTTTTATTATGCTGGACCATGATGTTCGAGGTGGATGGTGGCAATAATCCATCATTTTTTTTTTGCCTTGGTACAAATAATCGCTGAGAAGTAGACTGGCAAAATTTATTTGGTATGAAAGTGAATATGAAGCAGAAGTGGACCATTGAATTCATATCTGTGGAAAAAAAATGCACCCACTGATATTCATTAACAGAGACCAAACAGTAGATGTGAACACAAGTAGTGCTAAATGCATTTCAGAAGTGTCAACAGCAATGCATGTCACAAGCCATATTTATGCATGCAAGCTCTTGTTCATTGCTAGCAAAAATGTATATCCAATGATGTTTTGTAGCTCTATTCAATGATTTTAGTGTGCTTCCTGTATCTGTTGTGGTTTTCAGAAATAAATAGGAGCCATTACTTTTAGAATGACTCTTATAAAAATATTTTATTTTAATAGTCTTTTTTCCAAACCACTTGGGAATGGGATATTTTTTAAGAGTTGTGAAAATAAAAGACTTGGTGACTGCTTTCTTCAACTTTATAATTGCAGTTTCATTTAATAGTTCATTTTACTTAGTCCAACTACAGATAATAAAGGCTTTGTGTGAACACAAAACTTGAAGAACAAATAAAATTTTTTCACTTAATATATTCATTCAATGGATCATTCATTGAATCTACAGGAAGTGGATCGAAACTGACTCCTCTATACAATCTAAATAATTTAGAAACAAAATCACTTGTACATAGTGTAATATTGCATTGTGTGCTTTTATACTGGTAAACTATCTCATCATCTACTTCAAAACAATCATTTCTTTCACCATCTGCAAATTTTCTTCATTCCTTATTAATTCACAATGAGAGTAAGAAGAACCAAGAAAAATAAATTTCTTACAAGAAATCTTGTCAGCCATTCCAAA
>CAHIKZ030005176.1:317500-367500 GCA_903632075.3 Acanthosepion pharaonis | reverse complement strand
TACAAATCAGAATCAGTTTCAAATCTGCCTAAAAAAATGGAAAAACATCTAAAAACTTGTTCTGAAACACTTATTTGATTGATTTAATAGAATACTTGCCTAATATGTCCTAGTAAGGTCACTTGATATTACTTCTAATAAAAACTGTGCTAGCAAGATCACTTTGTATTTTCTCTGATAAAAGGTGTTCAAACTGAGTTGATTTTATCTTGTTTGAGCTTCATTAAATGTCTTGTGTTTAAATTCAAAATAGAAAGGCATCAAGTCATGATAAAAACTTGACTTAATTGAATCTTTTGAAGAAGTAAAGCATTCAGCAAGAAATATAAATTGTATGCTGATTACCAAGCAAGATTTTATGAAACTAGTAGCCTGAAGAGAAGCACATCTTGTAATCTCTTTTTCTGAGTTAGGTATTTAGTAGCATTGTGTCTAAGGGAAACATATTTTGAAATTGTTAACCTTTCATTCATCCATACTCTGCTTTTTCACTTAAGTTAAGTTCAGGGTAAAAAAATTACTTATAAAACAAATATTCTCAATTCATAAATGGACTAATCCATTATTTATATCATTAATGTAAAAGAATCACAATATAAATAAATTACACAAATATTTAATTTCTACAGACTTCAGTGTGTGGTTTTAGGATGTATAATAGTATCTGAAAGAAAAGTGAAGATGATGAGACAAAGTGGAAACATTTTTTATCAAAGAAACATTTTGCCAAAGAAAGCTTAAATTCTCTTCCGGATCATCAGTTTGACTAAAAGAAAGCAAAAATTATGTGTTAGGAAAATGTCATGGGATCTCTGAGGATAATATTAATTACCCTAGCTTATCACTTCCTGACTTGAGATTTGAAGAGAGTCTGTCTGACTCTGTGCCTAAAAAATTTTCCACTTTGTCTCATCATCTTCATAGATTTCAATAGATTTAAAGCCTTAATAAGACTAAAATGCAAGTATTTCTTTGATATTAATATTAATGCTAAATAATTGATATGAAATATATGAAGAAAGTAAATAAGATGGAATATGTTATAACCAGTTGGATGTTAAACATTTTGGTTGATATTTCCTTGTTGATATTTCACTCCTTTCATGAGAGCATTATCAAAACATAACTGAAAAAAAGTCTATGGAAAGCCATTCCTATGGCAACTCTATTTATTCAAAATACTGTAGTCAATTTGAAAAAATTTAATAGTTAATAAAATTTTAAAATATATCCAGGAATAAATAAATGACATTTCTACCCAGGAAATATATTAAACATATATATAATGATTAGACTTAGGAAATTAAAAATGAATGTAAGAAAGTTATGATGAAAAAGTGCAAAGAAAAATTATAAGAAAATAGTGAATATTTATTTAGCATTATCAATTTTATTAAAGTTCATCTAGTACAAGGCTTGAGAGCCACTCATGGTAGAGAGTTACTTAATGAGATGTTGGATATGAGTGTAAAAGTAGTTAGTAGGAAGGGAAAATTATGATAAGGAGGATAGTTAACAATTGATCCATGACTCAGTTATGTTTTGATAATGTTCTTATGAAGAAAATGATATCAAAATAGTAGTTAAAATAAAAATTATAATAACATTTTAATTAACAGGGTTTGAGAGCCAGTCGAAGTAAAGGGTTACTGTTAAATTGTTTATGATGAATAAGATGTGATATGAATGAAAGAGGAGGTGGTAGGTAGTGAAAATTATAAGAATAGATGATGATTGACCCTCGACTTGAAGAGGTTAAGATTGTGGTGTTCAAGGAAGCAACAATGTGGATGTCCTTTCTACAAAGTAGCAGTTCTTGAGAAAAAACTGTCTGAGTAAAACTTCTCCTTACAGTTGGAATATGGAGGAAATGAGGGTGGTTATAATCAAAATATAATTTATGATTATATATTATTTAGGTGTTAATGGAAGTAGGAAATTTAAATTTTATTAAGATGTCTATTTTGATATTATTTTCTTTAAGTATTATCATAGCTAAAAAAGGTGATATGTTATAAAAAAAACCCGCTTTTTGAGTAACTGAATTGTGACTTTTCATTGCAGTTACTTAAATGGTTATTCTGTATCCATTATTAAACAGTTCAAATCCATATAGGCCTCTTATGCTACCATTAAATCTGCTCTAAACACTTGTGTTATAAGAGCTAACATTTGGTAAAAGATCAAATCTAATAATATATACTTATTCTTTATTTTTCTCTGTTTGCTCAAGACCACCATATTTGAGGTCATTGCTTTGTTTAAAGATGCTAGTAGTGTTAATAGTAATATTATCTTGAAATTCTATAAGAGGAAGCATTTGTAATTATTGTTAATTATATCTTTCAAAATTTTTAACAATTTTAGATGAGGAATTATCATTATTATATGAATTGGTATTTGGACCAGCATACTTATTTTGATTTCCCTTGAGACACATGGCCTAGTGGATTAAAACATTGGTTAAAATATTTTGCATTCCTGTCAGCTGTGAATTCAGTCCCTGGGTTTAGTAGTATTGAAAAGTTGTAGTTCAAGTAGATGAAATGAACAAGCACCACAAATGGAAATTAGATTGGTGAATACTAACAGATATTAAATATCCCCTGAGCATAAAAGGCAGAATGTGAACACTCTATCACTTTACCCCATAATTTAAATAAAGGATTTGGCTTTAAGAAGGTTACTGAGTACTATTGAAATCATTAGAAATCTTTCAGAGTAAGCCCCCTTTGAACAGGCCTCTTGGCATTGTTACAATAATCCCTGTGACTGGTTGAAAAGGAACCAATCAGAAGTCCCCTTACTGAAGCTGCTTTGTCCCGATCTGTGTGCCATGTTAAAAACTTTCTTCCTTTTTCCTACACTGAATTTCAATGAATAGCACATACAAAAAATGTTCTCAGAAAAAACTTACCAACAGATCTGTGGAAGCCAGGTTTGCAGCACCTACTCCATATGAAGAAATATCTTCTCAATCCTCAGGAAGACCGGATGTCAAAAAATTGCTGCACCACCACTACAACTACAAGAAACCATAAGACCTCAAAGAACTGTTAATAGGACGTTTCTTTTCCATGACAAAATAATACCATTTTTTTGCAACACCATTATTGTAAACTTTCTTTCTTTCTCCTTTCTTCTCATTCTTCTGTTATGCTCATAAAAGATTTGAACCTAAAAGGTTTGGTTTCATACTTTTTTTCACACCATGTCACATCACTGAATTATCCTTTTTTTCTACAGTGGTAATTACTTATCTTTTTGAACAGACTTAAACATGTGAAATACCAACACTTTGAAAAAAATGAAGTCACAGTTTATGCTATGAAAAATAGGGACAAGTTAATAAGGCATTTGCTTAGCCATGACTCACTTGAGGAAGAAGTTCAATAGGTGTATTATTTTGGCATCTACTAAAGACTTTGTAGCAGTTTCCTACATTTCTTTCTGTGTCACTAAATTCTTCTTTTTTTCTACAGCAGTAATTACTTATCTTTTCAAACATACTTAAATGGATGAAATATCAACAATACAAAAGCAAACACCTGATGAAGGCCAGAGGATACAATGGCTGAAACATTGTGAATGTAACAACCAAGATGAAGATACTGGTCTGTACAGAAATACATATAATGATGTTTTTCAAGATAAAAGTGATGGAAGTTTGAGCTTATTCTTTATTTACAAATTTTTTGTTTATTAATGGCTGGAGAATGATGGTCACAGCATTTGTAATGAAAAGTAAATGAAATTAAGATGAAATAAATAAAAGTACAAAATCAATAATAATTGAAAATGTTTCATCTAATATTGACATTCAAGATATTATCAAGAAAATGCATCTTTAACATTATCATTTTTCCTCAATTATCTACAACAAAATGACCTCCAAGGTTAAAATTTGCTTTATTTCTGTGTTCCTTAAAATAATTGCATTTAAAACTGAACTTTATTTTTTGAAACACATTTCAAAGGAAACTAACTTCAAACTGATTATTTAATAGAACCTTATGATGTGAGCACACATCAAACTGCAATTAAATTATGTTAATTAGTTTTAATTAAACTAAGTCACACAAAGGTTTTCTTCTCATACTCCTGAAATCATTTCCCACTTTTCCAAAACTGTGTCCTTTTTCTTGACATATAATCTGTTTTGAATTGCCAAATTGATTAATTTGTACTAAGGTTATGTCATTAATGTCTTTCTCGCTAGGATTGCTAATAGCCCTACTGACTCACCTCTTTATGGTGCTTATATCAAGTGCAGCCTTTCCATAAACATTCTGTGAATATCTGTAGAATTTTATCCTACAAAAAACAGAAATTCTATAACATTGCTTTCTATATGTGTTCAGAATACAGGTTTGTGTCAACATCCAAAGATGATATTAATATAGGGTCCAAATGGTGTTAATACATGTTGATATACTCCTTATTGGAACCCCTGCACATATTGATCAGTCTATGCGAACATTTAAATTAATCTAGTTATATTTCCTGTATGTTTAATCTTGAGTAAATTAAAACACATGTTCAGAATGATACAATTTCATTTTTCTGCCAGTGTATCATGGATAGATATATATGGGGATTTTCTAGGTGCAACTTAGAAATGGCACAAGGCCAAAAGTATGTGCTGTAATGGTTCCAGTAAGACAATCTTGCTCCTGATTACTCTCTTTTCTTTCTGCTCATCATTATTGTTTTTGTTCCTAATTTTTTCACACCCTAGTGACATGGGGTGATACTGATTAAAAAACAAAAACAAAAAAAAAAAAACATTATGCCACATCAGATATGTCCAGTAACTGAGTGCATTGACAAATTAATACATTAAGTTGAAAAATGAATATCTAGTGACTAAAGTAAATGCATTTTTCCTCACTAGGCTACACTTATTGATGTAGATAGATATTTACTTTGCAAAGATCAAATTGGTAGAAATAGAAGGAGAAAAATGGGGTTATTCTAATCTTCAAAGTGGTGAGATCTTGATTCTCTTGAAATTAAGTTTGTTTTTTTAACTCATCTTGAACACTGATCACAGGTGATGATGGAAAATATGCTAATATCTTAGCCTCAAGACAGGACATACAGCAATGTACACACAAAATATATCCTTAGTGCTTGCCACAGTTTTAAAATTTGTAAGTTAGAGTGTACACACAGATGGACAGATGAGAGGGAGGATATATTTGGGCAGCAATTTTTAATTTATATGAGTTAAAGATCACTGAAATTTCTTTAAGAATTTTTTTTAAAAACGTTTATGATATTTTGGAATAATTTCCTGGTTTCCAGTAAAACTTTGTCTAATGTCTGAGAACCTTTAACTTTCATAAGATATTATCAAGGAGTTTGTTTTTTGTGTTTTATTACTTTCATCATTTAACAAAAAGCTTTCTCTGGTCTTTAACCAAACTTGTGTATATATATATATATATATATATATACACTATGTGCTATGGCCCTCATTTATACCAAAGTCTAGCATTACTTTTAAATATTTGAAGGTTTTAATTTTATTCTAACTTTTACAATGGATTCAAACTATAATCTACCAATTGCAGTTGATTACTAGTTAAGTGAAGTGGAGAAATTTACTTTATGCTGCTTTCCTAGGGATATTTCATAAAACAAAACCAATGATATAATTAGGAAAGAAGCAATTTTATTAACTTTGTGACAAGGGTCTGTGCATTTATATGTCCGTATAAATATGCATGTTTGTGTATATATATATATATATATATATATATATATATATATATATATATATATATATATATATATATATATATATTATGATGATAGATAGCTAAAAATAGTGCTTAAAATCATCAATTTTAGTAATTTCAAAATGAAAATTCCTTACAGTCAATTTAAATTAGTTTTACTTGTTGGAAACATTAAGTTTAATCTATTAGCTTTAAATTAAGACTAAAATAAAAGCTTCAAGAAAGATTTTTTCATTTTTTGTAAATTTATTTTAAAACTTTAGTATTGTGAATCTGTGGAGGTACCTAAATAAATATATATATATATATATATATATATATATATATATATGTATGTATGTATGTATGTATGTATGTGTGTGTGTGTGTGTGTGTGTGTGTGCATGTACATGTGTGTGTATATGTGCATGTACATGTGTGTGTGTGTGTGTGTGTATATGTATGTATGTGTGTGTGCACGTACATGTGTGTGTGTGTATATATATTTGTGTGTGCATGGATGCAAAGGCAAGTGATTAAAACATTCACTCTCTGACCATGAAACCTGGATTTGAATCTCACCATGCTCTATTTGTCAGCAATGTGACATCTTGATGTTTTCAGTCTGGGATGATGATCCCAAACATGTAACACCTTTGGAAATTGCCTGAAAATCACATCACAAGTTCATCCAAACCTTGTGAGTGAAATTGTGTAGATGCAACTGTTTGGAAGCCATCAATGGTTGTGCTAACACGGTCATCATGACCTTGTGTTTGAGCTTACATGCATTATTCAAACTGCTGATCATGCACTGTCTCCTAGAAACTGTAACTAATGCTAGCCCAGGATAGTTGCACTATAAGCCACAAGTGAGCTCTATGTACACACACACACACATATATATATATAAACTGTGAAGCTTGGTAAATTGAAAGATTCTAAGTAGTAAGTATGCAGTGAAAATTTCATCATATTGATAAGCTGCATACAACGTTATGTTAAATTATGTATTTTAAAGTGTTTTTAACAGTTGCATTGTATGTTATTATTAAGAGGAAAGACCAAAGGTAGTTTTGATTATTAAAGTATATTTTTTAATCCTTTCTAATACATTCGAAATTTTGGTTAAAAATATTTTTTGTGTCAGTGCTGGGGCCATAGATGACTATAGGAAATTTTAGCATCTTTTTTGTAGTGAAAAACACATTGATTCTGAAATTCTTGCAAAAATTAAATAACTGTCAGATTTTAATGAAACTTTCATTAATTATTCCCAAATGAATTAAATTATTTGAGAAATGTTTTTTTGAGAAATTCTTGGTAAAAAGTTTGTTTTTTTGTGTTAACCTCCACTTATCTAATTTTATGAAATTTTGAGAAATTAAATTTTGTTCCTCTTAATGCTTATATTGGTTAAAGGCAGAACTCCTTGAAAATTTTAAATCATCAATCTATTTTTATAAAGCAGGACCTACAGTTATTGAAAATCTGCTCTGAAACTAAGACATTATTTATTTAGAAAAGCTTTTAGTTGCTTTTATAAATAAGATATATTAAGGACACTATTGTTTTAAGAAAACATTATTTTGATGAATAATGAATTTTTACAAGAATTGTTTTCATTTTTTCAAAATTTTTATTAAAATAATTTATAAAGTTTAAAATCTTTTAAATTTCTGTATCACTTTAGCCATTTTAGGTGATATTATTATTAAGTAAAATCTATCTTTACTAATCGTATATGGAATAAACTTAGAACAATTCACTGACATCCATTATTTTAAAAAGAATTTGAGCATATAAAAGTACCAATTTTTATAAATATGGATGTCCATACAAAACATTTTCAGAAAATGAGGGAAAACTATAGTAAATTAAAAGCCAAAATACCTAAAATTCAATAAAACATTAGATTACAGAGAATATTTTCCTAAATTTTAAAGATTACTGGGTAGTTAAAAATTATATAAAAAAGTGTCTTTTTTATATAATTTTTAACTACTCAGTTAAGTATTGTTATATTCTTCGAGTAAATTTTGCAGATATGTCCAGTATAGAAAAAAATTAGATAAACTTTCATATTTCATTCGTTGTCAACCTGTCACCATCTAAAATGAACAGCTACCACTTTGTTAAAAATTGCACTTCTGCAATATTTTAAGCTTAAAGTAAGTAATATTTGTTTCAAATCAGATAAATTAAATTTCAAATCAGCTAATATTCCTCAAATAAAGTTTCAGAAAAGTATATTTTATTTTTGAAAGATTTTTTAATAAAAAGAATTATATTGTGATGACAGCTAAAAATAGTGCCAAAATCAGTAATTTTAGTAATTTCAAAATGAAAACTCCTTACAGTCAATTTAAATTAGTTTTGAAAAAAAGCAAAGTATTTTGCTCATTGGAAATATTAAATTTAATCTATTAGTTTGAAATTAAAGCTAAAATAAAACCTTCAAGAAACATTTTCCATTTTTTAAAATTTATTTTGAACCTTAGGTATTGTGAATTTATGGAGGTACCTAAATATATGTATGTGTGTGTGTATGTTATATGTATATATTTAAAGAATTTGATTTAATCTGGTTTTTATTTTTAAAATTCTTCGATATCTATATCTGCCTTGATTTTGTTCTCCTAACCAAATATAAAAAAGTAGGATGTTAAAAATAGAATCATTTCTTGGAACTTAGATTTGTATTTCTCCCACTCTTTCTGAAATACATTAGCAGGCTTTTACTCAAATATTTTTCTTGTGAAATGTGTTAGGTCTTTTTTTTTTTTTTTTTTTTTAGCAAATCACTTCCAACTGAGTTGTCATGGTATCAGTAGATTTTTCTTTCCAGCTACACCCAGAATTTTGGTTTGCCTGCCAACTTTATCAATAGATGATAGTAGGTAGGGTAAACTTGATAAATTTTGTAACTGTTTGTAATAGGGGGAAAAATGTTATCTCCAATTCTTTTCTTTTTGTTTTTCATTGAAATTTACAGTACCTATTTTCATTTCAAATGTACTTGTTTTCAAATTGGCTAAAGTATAGGAAAAATAACAGTGTTATTTTGTTGATTTTTAATGTGATTGCTTTATAACATGCA
This sequence comes from Acanthosepion pharaonis, assembly GCA_903632075.3. NCBI lineage: Eukaryota > Metazoa > Mollusca > Cephalopoda > Sepiida > Sepiidae > Acanthosepion > Acanthosepion pharaonis. The sequence continues at coordinate 358,677 of CAHIKZ030005176.1, read as the reverse complement.
TATACTAATAACATCTATCTATCTATCTATCTATCTATCTATCTATCTATCTATCTGTCTGTCTGTCTATTTATCTGTCTGTCTATCCTTGAATGAACACTTCTGACCATTTCTTTTATCCATAGCTCTACCCAGTTTTCCATTTTGATTGTAGTGTTGTCTATTTGATTCTTTCTTGTCTACCACTTGATCTTCGATCATAATTTGGCCCCCATAGTATAAACTGATGTATATATTTTTTTTTATTTTTCAAGCAATGACCACTAAACTGCACTTTCACATATTGTGTTCATAATCTTTGGTAGGTTCCCATATAAGTCTACATTGAGCGTATGTATAAAGCACATACAATTAACCAGTATTCAACTACTGTTAGTGAATTGTAAGAAGACTTTATTAAAATATTTTCTATAAAATTAAAAAATAATTTAAAATATACATGCTTTTCCTTTAAGAAGTATTATTTATATTACCTTTCATATTTGCTTTCTGCAAACATAAATGTTTTATGTAGTGCAAGATAAATTTCTAAGAAGTTGATCAATAATTCAATACTTTTTGGATGCATTCAGTATATCTTATTACAACTTACTTAAATGTTATTTAAAATTATTTTAGAGATTCAAATTAGTATATATCAAGAAGGCAATTTCAATTTTGACTTTATAATCATTAGGAGGTATGGTGGAGTAATGGATAGCAGCTTGGATTGAGGAATTGGAGAGCCAAATTCAAATTCCAGTTGAATCCATTATGTTCACTTATGTGCTAATACCCTTGGGAAAGGTATGAATCCTCTTCTTCTCCCCCCAGCTATGGGTAAATAGCAGGACTGACTGGGTTGTATAACCCTGGATGGCAACTGGTCTACTGCAGAAAGAAATAGCAACCTACTGCTCGTCAGTCATGTATCAAAAGATACATGATCGCCTAAGTGTATATTACACATGGCACATAACTGACTGAATCATTAGGAAGATTTAATATTATTGGTCTTCCAAAAATCATAGGATTTGGGATTTCCTTATTTGAAAGTATTCTTATACTGTTCTGATTCACAGTGTAGGGGTCTTTCAGGAAAATGGAAAGTTAAAAGACATTTATACATAAAATCAGAGGGTAGTTGAAATTTCTGGTTCACATAATGAGAAAATGTCATTTTTTTAAACTAAATTTTCACCCAATACAAAATCCAAGATCTACTCAAGGTAGAGTGTTACTGAATGAGTTGAGTGATATAGGAGAAAACTGGAAGTGATAATTATGGGCATATGGTGAATAGATAACACTAAACTTAAGGTTAAAATTGTAATGTCCTGGGAAGCATCCATGCAGGAGTTTGTTCTACAAAACCACAATTCTTGGGAAAAAAAATTTGAAGTGGAACACCCTTCTAACCAAAGAAATATATAGGGAATGGGTGTAGTAAGGTAGGTCTTATATGTAAAAATTTGAGTCAGTGGCACTAAAAAAAGATCATCAAAGGATTTGCCATGAAAGCATCAATAGAATAGTGAAAAGCTTGTGATACTGCACCAGTTGGAAAAAGACTACAGGGTGGAAAATAAGTGATCCCTTACAAGTCTGCATAAATGATTTTGGACTCTGTGAATGTTAAGAAGAGAGGATTGGGTAGTTCAGTCCTAGATATGTCAGCAATACTCCAGTTTTGGTTTGATCTGACTCTTGTAAAGTTAAAGTATGGCAGGTGTCAGGTATTTTTTGGAGCAATACAAGGAGCCAACTACTATTCCAGCATTTTTAGCAATGAGTTATATATATGAGTTCCACGAGGACTGGGGTGAACTTGAGTCCCAATAGACATTTAAAGCAAGGATCCTTATTGAAGGTGCAACAATTCAAGATTGGAGTAAATTTGGAATACTCACAAAACATACTAAAGGCAGGAAAGACATAAGAAAATAGCAAGTAACCTACCTAATAAGTTTGTGTGAAGGTATGGCAAAGTGAGAACAAAGATGGATGTTAAAATGACAAAAATTGTTTAGAGTTACAAGGGGTAGGAAGTTGTGGAGATCCATGATTGCTTACAGAAAGTACAGAGCACAGAAAAGAAATTAGTGTCAGAATCTGGATTTAATCTAGGAAAAATAAATTGGAACAGACTGTAAACCTTTCCATTTCAAGTTGTGTTAATGATTAAAATTCCCTCAAAGAATTTTAGCCAGTAGGAATTTCAGAAATTCCATCAGAACATTGAATATGTTTATACAATATCTCTGCTTTTTCCTCTAAACTCAAAAGGTGATCTACTTTTTACATTCTGACATGAGTTTTATTTCCATTTTTATTGTTTGTTGTTAATTTTGGTGACAAGTTGAAGTAAATTATTTGATGACAATCAACAAGAAGTGTGTGTGGAGGGCACCCACTCTAAACTTTAGAAACAAAGAAGAGGAAATATAAATTCTCTGTTTGAAAGGCCACCCATCCAAAACTGAGTGCTTCATTCACTTTTATCAGCAACACACAGAGCCAACTTGGAATTAGAAACTTCATGTTCATTAGAAAATCAAGTCAACAACATCCATTTTTAGGAACAAAGCACATAAAAAAAGAGGTGTATATATTAATACAGAAAATGGTGAGTACTTTTGGTTGTAAAACAGATAATTTAATTCCTTAGTGCTTGAGTATTTTAGATATTAGGTTCTGCATCTAAAATAGGTTAATCTAATTAATACCAAAAATAGATGAATAGATTAAAATGTAGTTTTAAAAAAATTAGTTATTAAAAAAAATAGAAAATTTTATAAAATGATGTCCCTATTTATTTGCATGGTGTAAACTTTATAAAATTACAGAGCTCTGTGTGTCACCCAAAAATACATATAAAATCAAACTTTGAATTTTTAAAGATAATAATCTCTATTTTTGATTTCATGGAAATAGATAATAGGTTTTTTTGATTTCACAATATATACAGAGTTATAATATGGAATAAAAGTTTGTGATTTTCACTGAATGAATCATACCTGTAATAAATTAGACAATCTGACAGAGACTTGAAATAAAATTCAAGTTTCACAAAACTAATTATTGAGTACAACTGCTAAATAAAAAGATCTGTTGCAAACATTCAATAGCACTGTTTTAGGTCAAATGACAGCTGATGGATTTGATCCTGTTAGTCTTTATAAGAAATGTGGACTCATGTGTCTTATAAATTTACATATTACAATACCATTTGGTATTTTTCAACATAATAATTTATCCAATGCATAATTTATATGCAGAAAAAATTTCAACCACAAATTTGATCTTAAAATGTTGTCATTTAAAAGAGAAAATGCCCTGGATTTTTCCAAATATCACCTTTCTTTAAAAGAAAAGCACCTTTCTCAAGCCAACAAATTTATGTATGACCATAAAACTTCTTTAAAACTTAAAAGAAGAATGTTAATTCATGGCATAAAAAATCAATAATAGTAACAACATTAATCCATTAACAATATGCCAAAAATTTGCATCACTTAGCACCTTCTATAATTTCCTTTAATACTGAGAAATTTGAATATTTTAAAGTATTCTCCAATTCAAATGTAATGCATAATGTTGTTTTTTGTCAATGTCACTTTTTCTGTGTGTATAAATACAATTTCCTAAATAAAATTTCTACATTCACCACTATGATGTTCCTCAAGGAACAAAACATGTTGGCATAAAAAGTTTTCCTCTTGTCATTTCTTTTATTAATATATGTATGCATGCATGCATGCATACATACATGCATATATATATATATATATATATATATATATATATATATATATATATATACATGGGTAAAGAGTCTATTATTCTCTAGATAAAAATGGTGAAGAAGGTTGCACTGTAGCATTGGATATCTCAAAAGCTTTTGACAGGGTCTGGCATTCAGGTGTTCTCCACCAGCTGAAAAGTTATGGTATCTCTGGACACATTTTTGGGCTGATTCCTATCTAATTGTGAAATATAAGTTGTCCTGTACAACCACTCATCTACATCCTTTCATACTAATGTAGGTTTCCCATAGGGCTCCATCCATGGGCCAATGCTGTTTTTAATCTTCATTAATGACCTTCCTGATGATATCACTTCTCAACTTGGCATCTACGTCTGTGACCTCCATTCCACAGAACAGCTCTACCTCAACTCATTTACAAGGCATTAGCTTCACAGTCAACACAGTGACCTCTGTTCCACAAAACTGGCTTTCTAACACCCACTGTCACCTCAGCCTACCTCAACTTGTTTATAAAGCATTCACTTCGCAGTCAACCCCAGCAACATCTATCAACCAAATGTGCACCAACCATATCCTGTAACCACACAAATGGTTCAACTTCTGACACTACATGTACATATGATCACTATTCCTGTACTCTTTACAAACAATAAACGTTGTTTCACTCTAATCATCATTATTCCTTTCTCTTGCTACCATACGCTTAATATAACAACTGGTGTCACAAGCATATGGTGAGGCAAATGGATATAACTCACATCGGCAGTAAAGGATTACCAAACTCAACAGGACCAGCAAACTAATCTCTCTTTAGCAGCAATCATCTCCTTCCTGACTTCACTGAACTTACCATCCACTCACTGCCTATGAATCAGACTGAGATCTGGGGGAGCTGTTATACTCCGTCACAATTAGATCTCATTCTGATTCATTCTGCACGCTGGCCAAATGTGACCGCCATGAAGGCAGAAGTCGAAATAACTAAAGTCATTCTCTGCACATTGGGCTTCATGCACCACGCCCATTCTACAAAGTGAATATTGGTGGTGGCCAATCACAGACATTCCCACCAATAAAAGAGACACCTCTTGGGGCTACAACACCTGCTTAAAAGAAGACGAGCAGACACAGTTGTGACCCAGTGGCTGCTGGCCATCACACAGGGTGCTGCTGTTGCCATTATCTCCTCACCATGACAACAGAGTTGTGGACTGGCCATCATGCAGAGCACTACTACCACCACTGTCACTCCCACCACTGAACATGACCCACACATCTCAACCTTGTCTCCATCCAGCAGTGCTATCCAGCTTCAACTTGAAACAGCTCAACCTTGATTCCTACCAGCTACAAGCCTTCATTGATACCAACCCACACCATTACCTCATCCTACATCAACTTATTTACAAGGCATTCACTTCACAGTTAATGCAGCAACTTCTATTCCACAGAACAGATCTACCTCAACTTGTTTACAAGGCATTCACTTCACAGTTGATGTGGCAACCTCCATTCCACAGAACACATCTACCTTGACTTGTTTTCAAGACATTCACTTCACAGTTGACACAGTGACCTCTGTTCCACAAAACTGGCCTCCTAATACCTGCCATCATCTCAGCCTCCCTCAACTTGTTTACAAGGCATTCCCTCCACAAGTTGACCCCAGTGACATCCATTCTACAGAACAGTTCTACATTACTTGTTTACAAGGCATTCCCTTCACAATCAATGCAGCGACCTCCATTCCACAAAACTGGCCTCCCAACACTCACTGTCACCTCGGCCTACCTCGACTCATTTACAAGGCATTCCCTTCACAGTCAACCCCAGCAACATCTGCTCCACAGGACAGGGCTACCAAGACCATGGCAATCTGTCACCCCGTTGCAACACAACAGGTTGACCAACAAGATGATCTACAACCGTGACCTCTATCAACCAAATGTGCACCAACCATATCCTATGACCATGGCCATGTTGTCACAAGAAACAACTCCTGACACTATATGTACACATGATCACTAGTCCTGTACTCTCTACTAACAATAAATGTTTCACTTTAATCCTTGTTATTCATTTCTCTTGCTACCATATGCTTAATATAACAACTTTATAGAAGTTTCTGTCTTTAAAAGAGCAGTATGTTTATCAATTTTGAGGACCACATAATAGAAAAATTCAAAATTATTTTTAAAATTCTCTTTCTTTCTTAATTAAATTATTGTCTTTGATATTTGACTGAAACAACATATTTTATAAGAAATTACACATCTTTAATTTTATATGTAAATAATTGATATATAATATGGATATATAATTTACATATAATATGGATTTTCATAGCTAAAAATTACATATTTTGGCATCTTGAAATGGTTTACAATTATTTCAAATCTTTCTTTTGTTTTCTTCATCCAAGTAGCCATTGTATAGAATTAACTTAAAAATGTTATTGCTTGCAAAGTTTTACTTCCCATTGAAAACTTTCAATGTTTCAAGATTCCATCTTTATTACAACTATTTTTTAAAAGATTTATGATAAAAGAAATATCTAAAAATTACTTTAATCCTTACATTATGCAAATATTTTAGCCATTAAAACTGAAGTATGTAATAAAGTAAACAAACTTTTATCAAAGTTTTCTGGTTTCTTTGTATAGAGGGAAGTCTTGATTTAGAAATGTTTAAAGTTTTGTTTATTGGGATACTTCTATCTTTTTTGATAAGTTAATATGTTCCATTCTTTTGTATTGTTAGTTAAACACTTAAATGTATCTTAGTTGGATAGTATTCAAAGCTAAGTAGGAATTTCTTCACTGGCTTTTCAGTTGCTGTACTAGAATATAAAGTTCTAGAAAAATTTGTCAGAATTTTCATCTTTTTCATTTTCTCTTTAATCTTTGGTTGTCTTGTCTTAGCATCCCCTCCCATGTTTATTATTTTCTTTTACAAAATCACTGAAGGTCTTGTATTTCATGGATATTTTTAGAGTTACCTGCTGATACCTTTATCATTATTTAGAATCTTGAAACAGACAACTAACTCTGGTGTACAAAAATAATAATTTCATTTCATTTTTTGTGTCTGTGGGCATATGCACTCCATATACTACATGTTTGTTTATGGAAGCTGAAATGTGCAATGGCAATTAAGAAAAGGAGTTTTTAATCAAGCTCCAGTGACTTGCAGTTTACACACCTGGTGTTTTTTATGTATTACAACTTGTAATTTAATTGTATATTTATTTGTATTTTGTGACTGGGAAGTCTGTCTGAATTTCTGGGATAATAAATTATTATCAACATTAATTATAGGTGGATTATTGTCCATATTTTTGTTGCTGTTATCACAATGTTCTGGCAATTGTACCCTTTGGCCTTAATTAGGTTTTTGTCAGTCAGGGTAACCTACAGGGAAATTTGGACTGAAATCTTTATTTAATTTATGGGAGTAGATTGTTCTCATTCTACTGCTCATGTCTAAGGATATCTTGTTTAGTTCTTATTTTAGCACTGTTTAGTTATTGCTCACCTCATTTCCATGGAGTCCAAGTGAGTGAACTTACAATTCATGAACCAACAATTTTTAACCAATAGGCTGTTGTTCTGTGGGAATAGTTATATTTTGGGAACTGGGTCAGGTTGAGAACTTTTTTCAGTACTCCTTCACACACACACACACACACACACACACACACACAGAAAAATGATAAAAAGTGTATTCATAGAATGCATGGTGACTGGCAGTTTCACACTTTAAGTGAACCACAAACCATACTATGTTGATTTCTATATCAACACTGTTTAAATCTACAAATGCTGTATCCTCAATATTGAACATTTTTTTCTCAATAAATATACCAACTTTTGAACATACATACATATATATATATATATATATATATATATATATATATATATATATATATAATTTAAGTAAATACCATAGTCTACATTGTAACAAATGAATTTAAAACATGTCTAAAAAACAAACTTTTATCCATTTTATTTCTCATACCAAAAAACAGAAAATAAAATTAAAATAATGAAATAAAAGCAAACAGAAAATACTGTTTCAAAATATAGCTCAGACAATATATTATATAAAATAATGGGATTTAATATGACAAACATGTTCAGCTGATCATCTGACGTGGATTGTCATATATATATTTTTATTTTGCTTTCCCAGGCAATAATGTTTTTAATTTTAATTCATCATACCAAAACAACTTTATTAACAAGTTATAAAGGCAGTATTCAAAGTGGTATACTATACTATTTTATTATTTATAGGTAATTATTTATTTAAACTTCTTTTAATAGTTTTTTATCTACTTCTATATGATGCGTCACTTCAGGATGTTGCTGATCATATTTCTCCACAACTTTCTGTACTTTGTAGCTCTTGGCAGTGTTTGTCTTTTTGATATCTCTCCTAATCTCTGGTTTGTCAACCATTTACACAAGCTCTTTAGGTAAGACACGCACTGCTTTCTTCTTTGCATCTTGCCTTGAATATGTCCCAAGAGTATCAAATTTTCTAAGCTTTCTTTCCTTCTTAGGTGCCCTAGAAATTTCAATTGTCTCTTTCTGCTGCTAAGTATAAGTGTCTGTTTTGTTTTCATTTTTCTTAAAACTTTGTCATTACTCACATGTTCAGTCTATGGTATTCCCAGCATCCTTCTGTAGAACCACATGCCTCAAGTCACTTCTTCATCTATTAGGAGATTGTCCATCATTCACTACCATATAGGAAGTTCAATATCTAGATAGCAGTTCAGTACACTTTTGTTTGTTTCTAATGAAATTTTCTGGTTTCCTATTACTTTGCTTAGTTTTTGGAAGGCAACTTTTACTGTTCTAATGTCCTTTCAGATTTCAGTGTTACATTTTTCATCCTCTGTTAAAACACTTCCTAGATATTTAAATCTTTGTGCTTGCCTGATTTTGGTGTCTCCAATTTGTCATTCACATGTTTGGCTGTCCCTTTTGCTGACAAATTTACTGTAATATACTAACAGCTCTAAGTAGTTATGATGCTTTATTTGACTCATTCAGCTTCAGTGTTGAAAAACGTTTATTTTATTGTGATAGATGGTTACAAATGAGAGGGGAGATGGGATGTACTTATTTTATTACCACACTTACATTCTCTCTTCTTACAATTGATGTTTAGTCCTTTCTTTCCTTTACTACCTTCTATAAGAGTACCTGTAGTTTACCGTTATTGTATTTTTACTAAAAAAATTTATTTATATTTTTGTTTAGTTCCAAATTCTTCATGCCATCAAACTGTAGTTTATTCTGCACAATCTAAAGCAGGAAATAATACTATTAACTTGATGGTGCTTATTTACCATATACTGATTCAGAAAAACAAACTTTTGCCCTTAAGGTCTGTGTAGATGTTTTGTTTTTAGATAACTGAATGATAAAATAGTATTGAAATAAGTTCAATAATAACAGCAAGTAAACCATCTTGGAGGGAAAACAAGCTGTTTCTGTCTTGTATAAAATAATACTTCACTTGATCCATAAGGAATATTGTTTGTAGATAAGTATTTCAAAATTGAGTGGTACCAGAGCATAAACATAACCCAGTGATAAAGGATAAAATTGAAACATAAAGGTGGTGTCATATATTATTATTGCTATATTTATTCTGTATAAGTGATTTTAAAATAGAACAAAAAATAATGTTATCATTTTTATATCAGCATAAAATGAATGGTTCTAATCGAATTTGAATTACAATAGTTATGGTAATATCATACAAAAATGTTATAAGATAAAATTATGTGGTTACAGAAAAGAATGGCACAGATTTAAATAAAATTAAAAATTGTTTATATTTTCTGTATTTACTTATTGCTCATCTCCAGTAATCATATCAGTAGAGTACCTCTTGGCAATTCAAAAGTGTGTTAATTTCTTATATAATTTTATTTCTAATATTAATTTCTTCTTCTTCTCATATAGATTTATTAAGATAATTTGTGAATAACTAGATTGCCAGAATTAAATATTTGACAAGATTATATTACAGGGAGACAAATATTCTTTACACAACATTTTAATCCACTAATAGTTGTGAGTTTGATCCCTGGTTTATTTTAGTCAGATGAAAGTAGTACTGATTGCTCAGTCAATGAATGCCAAATGTTTCCTTATAAGGAAATAACTAACATTACCATTACTTTATATTTGAAACTTTCAAAGACTTATATTTCTGTTACTTTATATTCTCATTAATGGTTTATTCAAAATCCAAAATTAAGAATAGAATAATATAATTCTAAGCTTTTCTTTGTCCCAGCCATCAGGAATATCTGCAAATATTTACTATATTTTAGCTTACTCCAGCATGAGGTTAACATATTTATACATAATATTTCTTAATTATGAATATCATTTAGGAGGTGGTACAGTTTAAAATAGTTTCAACTCTATTTTATTAAATAGTTTGTAATAAGAAAAACAACAGAGATACAGTGTTTTTTAAGATAAGTTTAATGAACAAACATTTCAGTCAGAAAAGTATGAACATATGTCTTTTAATTAATTATTGGATGAAGCTAAATTTCCAGGTGTGTTTTCATTGTTTTTATATATTTTATTTTTGTTTTAGATTAAAACATATATTTACCAAAGGATTTTATATTTACATAGTGAGCTTATTCAATTTTGTACTTTTTTGGATGGCTTATCAATAATACAAGCTTATTAAGAGCAGTAACTGAGAAGACTTTCCTGAGTTAATTAACTAATGCCAACCTTCTGTTATCTATATATATATAAAAGGCAGAATGTGTGTGTGTGTGTTCGTTTATATGTTTGATTGGATCTCCTACATTTTTCAACCGATTTCAACCAAATTTGACACAGTTACTGCTAATAGTCCTGCGGAGGTTTTGACAGCACCAAAAATTGATTTAAGTCAATATTTAAATCAATATTATTGATTTTTTATTTTTGATCAGACACACGCATGTGTAATTATGTGCGTTCACTGCACACAAGAGATATTTGCACTTTTCATGTCAGAATTAATAGCAGTAGTATAATTAGAAAAAAGTCAGATTTAAGTGTTTATATGGGAATAAGAAAGGACAAGAATGGCCATATTTTGGTTTTAGATGCAAAAGTTATCACAATGAAGGATTTCTGTCGCAGCCAAACTTTGCGCTCCAAAAGCTAATCGGATTAGTGTTATTAGTCTTGTGTGGCTTGCAGGATGCATAATGCTTGCTGCTGATTGGCCCATTCACACTCCGGTGTCATGCGAGGTCATGTGTGAATGGTGGGGTGTCAAGCATCCCAAATGGGTAGAGGTTTCAGGTAGCCTACTTTTATTTCAGGATTTAACCCTCATACCATGGTTTTTAAAAAGGATCTTTTAATGTTTCAATGCAGGCATGAATTACTTTCCATGTTTTCTGCATTTGCACAGTAAAGTAAATATCAAGGCCATTTTAAAAGGGATTTACATAGCTGCATGTCAAACTTTACCAAAAAAATCAGTAAAAACAAGGTGAAACTGCTACTTTTTAGGTATTTTTAGCTCATTTAGCCTACTAAAGCATAGGATTGAATTCAGTGAGCAATCACTAACACATTTCATGCCACTTCACACCACCATTTTTAAGCCAAGTGGACAGAATCGGTTCCCCACAATTGTCCAATTTTTCACATTTGATTGCATTTTTTTTATTCAAGGGGACACCGAGGCACTGTTATGTCTATGTATTGAACTTGACAACTTTTAATTGGAGGTGTCTTAGTAATGGCAAATGGTTGATGCTACCATGGCTGTCCATTGCTTCCTTTTAAGCCTTACAATTTTTTCTTCCGTTGTGCTGATGAATACTGACAACTTGTGTACATTACGTTTTTTACGTAGGCGGCCATCAGTTCTACTAGACTTCAGCCTTACATGTGTGTACAAAATGAGTATGGAGGTTATGACCTTCCATTCAGAGGAAGTTTACTCCCGGGCAATGCTGGGATTTACTGCTAGTTCAATTATATAAGCCAAGTAACAATATTTCAGTTGTTAATATATTATGCTGAATGCAAAGTTTATGGTTCAATTTCTTGTACCTGAGGTGAATGAAGAGAACAGTAACCAGCGAGTAAATTCAAGCTCTCCCAGCTGGTATTTCACTCTTGAGTCATTCCTTCTTGAGTTCTGTCTCCAAATCACACTAACTGCCCGTTCTTGCCGTCAACCGTGAACGTCCCTCGAAGAACTCCCCGACTCGGAAAAAAGTAGTTGTTTTTATAGTTGTTCATATACCCATAATCCCTTGCGTCTTCACGTGATCCCATAATTCATTGCGTCCATGTCCCATAATGCATTGCATCGTTATTGCATAAAAATGCGATGCCAGTCCCCCCTCATTCTTTTACGTTATCTGGCCGAGGATGGATTACTGCAGAGCGGTAAGTGCTTTTTTTCTCTCCCTCATTTCAACTGCAGTAGCTTTACATGCTAAGCAAATACAGGCTCTTTTTTGGCGGGGACAAGGCAAGTCGCGACCAGTTGTGCTCGTCCCAGGTTCTGTCTCATGTCCGCCACAGTACCCGATAAGTCCCCTATGTTACACTCAAATTTGTGAAATTGTTTACCTATGAATAACATTAACAAACACTAGCTGATTTAAATTCATTAACATAATTTGACTGTGTTTCACATACTGTCTTCTTCCCAAGTTAAAAGGTTATGATATTTCTGGACAAATTTTTGACCTGATTCAGTCTTTTTTATCAAATTGCAAAATGAAAGTTATCTTGAACAGCCACTCTTCTAGATCTTTTAGCATCAAAGCAGGTGTCCCCCATGATGCCATATTTGAACCTACATTGTCATAATTTTCAACAACAACTATCCTGATGGCATCATTTCTTAACTTAGTATATATGCTGTGGACACAACTACTTACTCCTGTCTTAATTGTAAGTCTGATCAGTTCGATAAGGTCAAATTGGCAGCTGATCTCAAAAATTACCTACATTCTGTTGTTAACTGGGGAAAGCAATGTCTTGTTAATTTTAATACCTCCTAGGTGAAACTGATCACTATTAATCATATGAGAGAACCTTTTCTGTTTTCCATCAGCATGGCTGATGCTAACCTCCAGAAGAGTAACTTGTTGCACTTTCTCAGGCTAACATTTCTCCACTGGCATTAAGTGGAAAGATTATGTTGAATCAATTGCAAGGTCTACTGCTAGGAAAGTTTGTTCACTGTGTAGTGCTAGACAATTTTTCTCACCCAACTTCTTACATACTTAAGAGTCTACCATTCGTCCATGCTTAGAATATTTATATCACATATGATCTGGTGCTCCTCGTATATATTTAGAAATCCTTGGTAAAATCAAAAAAAGAATCTGCAATGTCACTGGTTCTAACCTGGCACATCAGCTTTAGTCACTTTCCCACCACTGTGCATTTTCTATCAGTATTTCATGGTAATTGTTCTGATGAACTTTCCTCTATGGTAGCTAGACTTTATAAATTTAAGCAAAGTACTAGATTGGTGGCAAGAACTCATCATTTTAGAGTTGAAATGGCCGCTAGATGTAACTTAAGTTCTAGGCTAACAGTTTTTCTCACATTTCTCATTTGTGGAACTCTCTTCCAGCTTCTAGCTTTCCTGTCAAGTTTGATCTTCAAAAATTTAAATGCAATATCACTCGTTATTTTCTGTCTTCTTAATTTCTGTTTTCTTATATTCTTTTACACTCAGTAACCCCACTCATCTTAGTGAATTTGTTGCCTTGCTTGGGGTGGAAGGATTTAAAAGAAAAAATGACAGGAGGCTCCTTGCCTTGAATGTCTATTGGGAATCAAGCTCACCCCAGACCTCAAGTGGAACACATATATACATTCTATTGCTGAAGATACTGAAAAAATGGTCAGTGCATTAAGTATCTGATGATCCTTGCTATACTTTATCTTTCCAAGATCCAGATCTGTCCAAAAATGAAGTATTCCTGCCATATCTGGGTTGGAGCTGCCTAGTCCTCATTTGCCTGTCTTGATAGAGTTCAAAAGGTGTCTACACAGGCTTGTGAGGGATTAATTATTTTCCACCCTACAATCCCTTTCCCACAGATGAAACATTATGAACATTTTGCTAATCTATCACTATTTCTACTAGCTTCCTCCCTAAGACTGCTACTTTGTGGAACAGACTCTTAGCAGGATATTTTCCCAATCATTGCAATCTTGACCTCTTCTAGTCTAGAGTTAACCATTTTCTTTTCTACATAACCTCATGAACTGCACATCTTGCCTTTTCTTATGTTCACACAACACCACACAGTAACCCTCTACCTTGAGCGGCTCTTGGGTCTTGTATTGAATAAACATCAGCATAAAATATATCATTAAGATTGTAAGTCATGGAAAGCCATGATCTCCCATATCCTGAATGGATATGTCTCATATGAGAATATATTATTAATCTTAGCACAAATCCCCTTTCCTACTTAGTGCAAGTTGGAATCACCTGGGTAGTTGGTACATTTAATGCTTTGAGAACAGAACAGTCCTGTGAGTAAATTAATAATGTTGTAGTTATTGTGCTTGCCTTTTGGTTGTTGCTTAGTGACACCAGGTAGTGGCTTCTATAAAATGCTGGTAGCCATATTGAAAATGTTTCATTTCTTTGGTTGCCAATATTCAGATAACAGGAGGATTACCTTATTACAGATGCAATTTATTAACTGAGTATTAACAAGTGGTAGCAGAGTGTAGCTGATCTGCAATAAACATTAAGTGAATTTCCTTTTCTATTTTTCTGTTACTATTAAAGTTTTGCAACTAAGACTTATAATTAATGTTAAAATGGAAAGTCAGGACACACTTTTACAGATAGATTCAGACATGGACAGTTTCAGTTATATAATTGTGCCACCTAGGGTGATCGCATTTCAACCAGGCAACTTCTTATACATTTGCATGGCCATGAATTAAATCCTGTGGTTCACAGTTGGCAGGTTTCAAGATGTGTCATATGTGACTCAAAATTCCATTGGGTATATGAATGTCCTCATGCATTTGAGAACAGTGACCAAGGTCTGGAAAGGAATACATCAGAAAATGTTCTGTTGTCCTTGTTTGTAGGTTGTATTAATAGTACAAGATTAAAGTCCCTGGCGAATGATACAAAGGGTTAGCTATTTTAGACACAGGGTGTTCGACCACTGTCTATGGTAAAGGTTGGCTTCAAGAATATTTGAATTTATTAAGTGATTATGAGCAGTCTTTAATTGTGGAACAAACCTTGGCTTCTGCATTTTCTTTTGGTGATGGTACTATAGTAGAATCTGCAAAGGAATTAACTAGTCCTTGTTTGATTGGAAATATGAGATCAGAAATAACTACTAATGTTGTCGAATGTGAAATATCTTTACTTTTAAGCAAAAATTAAATGAAAAAAGCAAACATTATTTTGAATTTTCAAAATGACACTCTGACTGTTGGAAAGAGAATAATTAAACCACAACCCACTACTTCAGGCCATTATTATTTACCTCTCTATAGACAATTAGATAATGCTACCTGTAATTTGATTATGTTCTCAAAAATGAAGGACACAAATAAAATAGCCAACAAATTGCAAATTTGGTCACCATAATCCCCTAAAACTCATGATTCATGATGCAAATATAAAGAATCATAAACATGAAATTAAATCTGTATCAGAGAAGTGTGAAACTTGTACCAAATTCAAAAGAACCCCTCCTAGACCTGTTGTCAGTCTTCCTATGGCAACTGAATTTAATAAAACTATGGTTTTGGATCTGAAAATATGAGGCAAAAGTTACTTTCTTGTGATTGTGGATCTGGCAACTTGTTTTTGTGTAGTGAGGGTGATTCAAAGCAAAATGGCTTCCACTGTTATTGGAGGGTTCTTCTCTGGTTGTATAAGCATTTTTAGTACTGAAAAAATACTATCTGACAATGAGTGTGAATTCAACAACAGTGAAATGTGGAAATTGGTTGAAGCCCTCAAAATGGCAGTGATGACAACAGCAGCAGAAAGTTCTTGGAGCAATGGTGTATGCAAGAGACTTAATGCTGTTATCAGTAACATGGTAAATAAAATTATTGTAGATACTATACTCAATGTAATTTGGATGTTGCTCTGGCATGGTCTATTTCAGCTCACAACACACTTGTCAACAATTCTAGTTTTTCCCCTAATTAGTTGGTTTTTGGTTTTAATCCAGCCGTTCCAGATATCTTCCATAATAATCTTCCTGTATTGGAACCTGTCATTAGATCTACTATAGTGAAAAAACATTTGAATGCATTGCACCTAAGTAGGCAGGATTTTTTAAAGCTTGAATCTAATGAATAAATAGAGCACTAAGGAGTAATATCTGGGATACTAATATAAAAAATTTAAGAAATGGAGATCAAGTATTTTACATCTTAACACAATGCTTCAGCCATTGTGTCTTCCAGCCTTCATCAGGTATATCTTGATTTGGGTAACCTTCAGCACCTTTCAAACTGAACTCTTTATTTAATCTACAAGGGTAGACTGTTCTCATTCCACTACTCATGTTTCCATCGATTGAATTTCCAATTACTATGCCACCAAATACATGAACCAATGCTTTAATCCCCTAGGCTATTGTCCCATTGAACAATTTCTGTATGGAGACCTTGAAACCTTAAACTTAACTTGCCTGCTAATGAGTTCTGCTGATGCTTGTCATGCTTGACTGCACTCACTGTAGCTTCTCTTGCTAATGTGGTTGAAGACTTGCTGTCATTTGTCTTTCTTTAACTAAGTTATTGTATGCAAAATTTATTTTTCGAAGGATTTATGGCTTAAATATTATGGTGTCATTTCTGTTTTTCAGTAATATTTACAAATTTTATCACTTTGTGTAATGAATCCATATTATTGAATAACAATAAAAGTAGTGTCTCATGGAAATATTTTCTTTTTCACCCTAATTGGGCTTAAATAGCTTTCTAATATTAGGCCAAAAGTTTCATCCATATTATATTTGCTTTCTTTTATAAC
The DNA here is from genome assembly GCA_903632075.3 of Acanthosepion pharaonis. Taxonomy (NCBI): domain Eukaryota; kingdom Metazoa; phylum Mollusca; class Cephalopoda; order Sepiida; family Sepiidae; genus Acanthosepion; species Acanthosepion pharaonis. The sequence continues at coordinate 341,873 of CAHIKZ030005176.1, read as the reverse complement.
AGCTGATCATAGTTTATCATTCTAAGACTAAAAACTTGATTTATCCATTTTTACTTGTTTTAAATTTGCTTTGTCTTTTTTAAATTTCTTTTATTGACTCCAAGTTGACTGTAGATATTTATTAACCTTTGGCAACTTTCAAGTCACTAAGGAGAAAAGGGTTAATTTAATGATTATTTTCAGTTAATATTACAATAGTGAATTGCTTTCACATACTTCACTGGAATTACATGAACAGATACTACAATTTTAGCCAAGAGATGAAGTATATTTTTGTGTGCATCTAAACAAATTTTATAATGTTTTGTTTCTTGCCAGTAATCAATAGTTTCTAAATTTGGATTTTTCTTTATCTGAACATGTCTTCATTTTAATATGGATTTTAAAATGCTTTTCATTTAGGTAAATATGTCAGTCACATTAATTTTCTATGGCTTATCAACTTTTTGCAGATTTTTTAAAGCCAGAAAATATTTTTAGATTGTAATATTTTTTTTAGCTAATAATGGTTTAGTGATACAAGTTTCACTAATTAGCCCATATCTGGGGGAGAATATGTAGATTGATACCTTTCCTAAGGGTATTTGTGCATAAGTGAATATAATGAACTCAACTGTAATTGGAACTTGGTTCTCCAATTAACAATTTGAGCCATTATCCATTACACCATTTGCATATCTAAGCATACGACACCTGGTATTCCCAACCAGTCATCCATCTAGTTACTGACCAGGCTCAATGTTGCTTAAATTTAAGGTAAATTTAATCCATCAACAATTTTGTAACAAAAGAACTATTACCAGAAATTATTAACCAAATTAATTACTTGCAATAAAGTTCCTCATATTTGTTTGACCATTTTAAAAACATATGATACTTTTCCAGTCAATGATTGTATTGCAATAAAAACAAATATATTAAAACAGCAGGAAAGAATAACAAAAATCTAAATTACAATTCAGAGTTAATATTGAAAAACAAAAAGGATGATAAAAAAGTCTTAATTTTTTTTTTCTTTTATCACTTATCAGAGCTCTGTGGAGGGCTGGAAAATGTGCAGAATTAATAAAATAAAAAAAAATAGACAGAATGTAATATATATTAAATATATAAACATCAAAGGCTGATTACATTCAGGTCAAGAAGTCACTCTTTTTGCTTATAGGAGCATTAGAAGGACTTAATATATATAGTCGCTAAGACCCCTAGATGAAAATCAGAATAACCAGTTCCAAGAACATCTTGGTTATAGGACTAGGCCTATTGATAATTATTTAACAAATGCTCACCTATTGCCAATGTCAATATATTGACACACCTATGTAGATTATTTTTCACTCAAGATTTCATAAACCACATTTATTTTCACATTATCCTCTCTTAATTCCAATGTCTGTAACTCAAAAAGATTTTTATGAGTAAAACTCCAAATTACATTAAGTGACTAAATATCAGTTTATCAACTTGAAAAAATATCCTCAAGCAGTAAAAAAAAATTGTTTGTAGAAAATAAAATTATAAAAATGTTCAAATTTAAATTTTTATGATTATCTTTCATTATACCAATTTGTGAAAATGACAATGACAAAGAGAGGGTTTCATCTTGGTTTCAAATCAGTTTTTCTTTATAAATGATTCCAATTACACTTGGAAAATAACTGTACAAGAAAAATTATTAAATGAATAAAAAAATTATCAACTCCACTCTGCCCTTGAGTCATCCTCTTAGTTTCTGATTGTCCGAGGTCTGCTGTTGATTCAAATCTTTCTGAATGTCATTTCCAACATGGCTGATAACTATTTTTGATAGTATTTTGAAAATTTTAAAAATCAATAACAATTTCTTTTCTTAAATTCAATCTCTTTTCTAAAACTGCAGAACATTTTAAATAAAGACCTAAATATTTAATTGCAGTAGACTTCCTTAAAATAGCAAGAACTTAATTTACTTGTAAAATGTAAAGTTTTGAATTAAAAGGCAATTTTCACTCAACTATAGAATTACTCAAATTACTTTCAGTGAATTTGTATTTTCAGCATCATTTAGCAGGAAAATTGTTTCAGCACATTAAAAAAAAACTTACATAAAAGAACAAAGATTCACAAAACTCCTTAAATTGCATTACAACATTTTAATTTGATGAGTATTTGAAAGATGAACTAAAAAAAAACTCAATAAAATGCTTTATTCTTATGTGTTACCTGAAAATATTTAAATATTTCAGTTTGCAATTTCTTTTAAATAGTTTTGTCTTTTAATGGAATATGATTTGGCAATACAGAAGTAAATTATTTATTTTTTAATAGATCCTACTAATTTCACTTTAAAGCATTTCATTTAAATGTAATGTCAGTTTAATAATGATCAAACATTGATTTATTCAAACTGTTTTCTTAAATCTTGTTGGTTATAGTCATTCTATTTCAGCTTATGTTCTTAAAATTTTGAACTGTATCCTTTATATAATCTTTGGAAGTAGACTGTTCTCATTACATTGGCCATATTAGTGAATATTTTGTATTAGTTGATTCTGTTTGCTTCTTTTAATGCCACTTCTTCTTGTTCCACTGAACTTGAAATGACTCCAAGTATGGACAATGGAATGAGAACAGTCTATTATTATGGATTGAATAGAGGGTTCAGTTTGAAATTCAAGAATGTTACTGGGTATGACAGGTGTCTGAAAAAGACTGCAGGGTTCAATGCCTGACTGCTGTGACTTGAGAAACTAAGATAATGACAATACTTTTAATAAATCTGTGTATAGACAATTCTTCACTTCAGTAATTCAGGCCAAAAATAATTTTAATTTTTTTAAAATAGATGAAGAAGAGACTTGAAACAACAGAGATTTGTATCTATTAACAAATGCTAAGAATACCATAAACTCAAAGTCTGAGTAATGATGAAGTTTTAAGGAAGATAGGAACTAAACAGAAAATTATACTCACAATTAGATAGAGATTGATTTAATTTATGGGATATAAGGAAAGAGAGCTTGGGGAATCTAACACTCACAAGAAGGCAAGAGAAGGAAAAATAGCAAGTAACCTACTTAACAAGTTTGCATGACTGGCTGGTAAAGTGCCAAGTGTTACTTAAAGGAACAAAAGACCAGAAGTTGTGGGGAGCTATGATTGACCATGTCCTGAAAAGACATGACACATGAAAGGCAAGATCTTTTTCTATAATTTTCCTTTCTTAATACTCAATATGCATATGACAGTAGTAATATCTTGTTCATTATTATACAGATTTATTGGAATTGGTGTCCTTGTCTTGGGTATTATATGTTTTCCAAATTTCACATTATTAGCCGAATTAAAAAATGATCAACCAAAATTAAAACACCAGTCCAAATAAATCAGTTTATAATAATAATAATTCCTCATCTCAGATAGAAATTGATATCTGGATCAGTTTTTGATTTTTTATGTATTAATACAAGCTTTGGTCAAGTACTATGTAATTATTTGTTTTTGGAGTGTACAAATAATGTTAAAGTGTCAGATTCAAAGTTTAAATTAAAATAAAAAAATATATGATGCAGTTCTTTCAAAATTATGGTGTGTTTCAACTTTTATAGCTGGTCATCTTTCATAGGAACTTTGCATACAATATGTGTCATATTTTTCTAATTTTTCTTACTTTAAAACATTTATCGACTTTTAATAACTGCTAGCCAGTTCATAGGACTTTCTCTTTTTCATTAATATGTTAAGGTTAACTTTATATAGCATGTAGGAAAATAATAACATGTATGAAAATACTAGTGATACCTAAAGACTGAGTGAAATCCAATGTTTTGTTCTTAGGCATACACTTAAATAAAAAGAAAGTTGTTGGTTTCATTTGATCAAGGGAGACATAAAATAAATTCTCTCTGGATTACTTCATTTTAAAGGATGAATATGTCTAGTGAAAAGATACATCTTTGTCTTATGCTTCTTTCTATTTTGTATATTTACTGAATTCATAAGAGACCTGAGAAAGTTTGGAGAAGAAAGTGTCTGAAAAGTGCAATAAAGGATTGTTGTATAAAGTTAACACCTCACCTTAGAAATTCAGACAGAATTTTTACTTTTATTTATAAATTGATGAACTGTATTTGCTTGCCAATAAAACAAATTTTATTTTTTTAATTCCTACACATTATACCATATCCACAGAATTAAGTTTATGAATGTAGTACAGATCAGAATTTGAGATAAGTAATAATATAAATAACACTCTCATCTTATGGGCCAGCAATATGGTATTTTATTCTTAAAATAAAACTGGAATATCAGATATCACAAGATGAGAAAATATCTCTCACTATAACAACTTGATAAAATTACCTAAAACTTAAAACATCCATAAATTTATCATTTGTTTTTTTGAAATCTTTCAAGTTGTGTTGGAGTTAACAATCATTTAATTTTGACTCCAGATAAATTGATAAAGTAATTTATTAAGGTGAAGACGTATTGAAAGTAACAACCAAAATATAGGCTTATGATATCTGAGTGAAAACAAAAGATTGAAATTAAATACAAACAATGCATAAACAAAACAAGACAAATGTTGTGGTTTCAATAACATTTGAAATAATTATTTTTAACAAACAATACAAAATCTTTGTCTTTGAAGATTATGTGAAGTAAAACAGATATTTCTTATTGAACAAAATATCATAGTCAGTCCTACAGATAGAAAAGGAAGTCATACTAATGCTGTGAGTATATGTATATATGTATGGGTGATTAGTTTACAACTCTCTTTGACTGTATGGGCTGTGTGTTCAATTAGAGAATGTATATACTTCATCTCATCTCAGAGGAGCTTTTAAATATAGACACATTAATAATTTACTCAGTGTATTCAATAGAAAGAAAACTTTCTTCGTATTACTTGTTAGATTTGAAATGAAAATTACTTGTTTAAATCTGTACTTGGCACTGATGTGTACCATTATATAAAACTACATATTTTGTATAATAAATCCTGGCAGAATGTCGATCTTTCTAGACTGATTTGCTGTATAGATTAATTAAATCCAGTGAGAAGACACATCCTTGTTTTACACCCCTTTCTATTGTTGTGTAGTTGCTCAATTTATTTTCTCTTCATATAGGAATTCTTAGACTTTTTAAAAAAATTTATTAAAACAAATGACATTAGCATTTGGTTAAGAAAACTTTAAAAATATTACTTAAAATTCATTTTTCTTATATTTTGTTCATTTTATCTTTTCTAACTTGTAAAATCCTATAAAAAATTATCTGTTAATTTTGCTTAATAATAAAAGTTATTCATTTGATGGTATCATCTTTAGTTATGAAATTAATACATGATGAACTTATTTTAGCATAAAAATTTTTTTATCTTTCTTCTTGTCATTTTTCAATTTCCACTTGAGGACAGGAATCAAACAGTTAATACATCCATTTTTATTGATATACTAGCCTAGAAGTCCTCTTCGGGTGAACTTTAGACTTAGCTTCTGTGGAGGGCTTTTGGGCCTTCAACCTTTTACTTTACCTTCAGCATCCTAAAAGTTATAAGAATTTTGAAATAATAAAATTATTTTATCTTTATTCAACACCTTAACTTGGTATATGCAACCAATGTCCATAGTTTGTTTACATTTATTTTGCGTGCAATTTTTATTTTCTTTTAAAATCACCATTAATTCTTTATGATTTCTCTTAAGACACTCTTAAAAGATATTAAGAAATACGAAATATGTAATATAATATATTTTGAATACATCACAGTAGGTGTGCTAGAAAAAGAAAAAAATATATGAGCAATGTACTGTGCCCCACTTAAATTTTAATTACAGTTTAATTAGACAATAATATCAATTGCAATTGCAGCAAAAAGCAAAATTAAAGTTAAACCTTTAAAGAATAGTGTAATGATGATCATCATCACACACATACATACATACATACATACATACATACACAAATTCAAATTATGCAACAACAAGTATTCATTGGATAATAAATCAACACTGCTTTGTAATAGACAATTTTATAATCGCTATATTTTCATGTAGTCGATTTTGTGCACTTTTAGGAGAATCGTATCCCAAGAGCCTTCTCAGCTTAGTAAATATTTTCAGGAAACATCAGCTTCTAATTGGTCAATAAACACACAAGTGGGCATTGTAATCCACCCACGCATAATATATTTTTCCAGCGTGTGACTAAGTCAAGTTTCCCACCAAGTCACTGTGAGCCTGTCATGTGATTACATTATCTATAAATAGCAAACTTGAGTTTTCCTCTTCCTCTCTTTCTTCTCTATTCTTGCTGCAAAATGTAGTCCCAGAGAATTATTGTCTTGACCTTGTGGTCAGACGTTAAAGAACATTACCAACATACATGTATATACATTCACCACAATATGAAGTCTTATGAACGGTCACACACAGACACACACAGACACACACACACACACACACACACACACACACACACACACACACACACACACACAAACAATGTTAACTATGTGTTTTGTAAATGTTTTGTTTAATACATATATTTGTTTATATATAACGGTCTTGTTTGTTTGTTTTCTTTATCTTCAGTTGGACTTCATTCAAGTCCAACATTCTATTGTAGCTGGACCTTCTAGCAGGAAATATAAATGCACGTGTTTTCTTTACATCTTCACCCCCCCCCCCTGGTCCACTACATAATGGTGACCGCTGGTGGGATTTTGTGAAGGAAAGCTAATAGTCAACATAATGGTCCATGACAGTAGTTTTTTTTTTATTTTAAACCTTTCACCTTGTTCGATATTTAAATTTAACTTTAAATGTGTTATTTAATTTTTAATTGCATCTAACTACAGTTAGTTACTGTGGCATAATTTTAGTGTATTAAATAAAGAAGAAGAGAAGATGAAGCCTTTGTCTGTTTGTTGTGATGTCCAAACACGTTAGTGTGCAGAATTTTAAAAATCTGCCCCTCCTTATTCATCCTCTGTTTTATTTCAAAGGTTGATACCATTTCTTGACAAGGGAAGTAAAATCCACAGTTACTACCTATTACTTCTAGTTGTTTATGATTCACTGATATAAAAAAAACAGACAGATAAATGGATACGCATACACTGTACTTTATTATGAGCAAGACAACATAAGTGAATGAAAAAAATGGAAAAATTTGTTATTGATGTATTTTTTTGTTCCAAGAAGGTACATCTTCAACCTAATAATGGTTTTATAATATTAATGAAATCAATTTTGTATATAAAAATGTTGGAAAGAAAGGTGGGAGTTGGATAGACAAATACAAGAAATTATTTGTTACAATTACTAAAATTGAGGTCTACGTTGATATATTGAAGATATAGAGATGCTTAGATTTTAAATTTAAATCTCAATGTTTAATTTAGCCACATTCAGGTTTTTATTGCATTTTTAAAAAATATTTAGCATTATTGTTTTTAATTATACTACATTGTTTGGTAGTATGAGCAACGAGAATATGTTGTATGATCCTGGGCATAACTTTACTGTAGGTGATTCTGAAATTAGTGCACTTTCAATACATCTTCAGCTTAATAAATATTTTCTCTTTAATCAAAACTCATTCTATATGTCAAAGTTATAGACAAAACTATTAATATGAATAACTGATGCTTTGATTGTATATTTTTGTAAAAGATCTAAGATTCATTTTATATTCATATAATCGTTTATTTAAATTCCTAGATGTCCCACATATGTATTTCTTGAGACTTTTTTTGTAGTTTATTTTGTAAATTCCTGCTTCAGGCTTAGTCTTTATTATTTTGTTATCCATCAATAAAACCTTTCCCTGAACGAAATGTGTCACTAACACACTTTTCCATTTTATCTTACACTTCTTGCCACTAATATGTATATATTTTTATATCATATTTATCCCCCCCCACACACACAGGCATACATACATACATATATACATACATAGGCAAATGAATGATAAAGTGTAAAAATTCTGAGTAACAAATTTCGTCATCCAGAAGGACTTCATTGGACTAAAAGTAATGTTTTTGTTGATAGAATTATATATGTGTAGGAATGGGAAGATATATAAGCACAAGTGTCAGTTATAATTAAGCACTATCAAGAAATGCTGAAAATGTTGGAATGATTAAATTTTCAATTAAATCTAAAAAAAACAATGTAGTCTGATTTAATTCAGTTTCCTTGTGATTTTGTTTTTATTCCTCTTATTAAGTATCTCACATTGGGATAATTGAAAATCTACCAAGAAAAGTGAAATTTACCATTCTTTTGTCTTTATACATCTTCATTTCATGATAATCACTTGACATAAATAATGGCTTTTTTTTAAAACAAGTAATTATCTTCTGTATATGTGGGTAGAATGGTGGTTATAGCATGGGAAATGAACTTGATGAACCAAGTTCAAATTCTTGCCTAGCCATTAATTTTTTCACAAATACCCTTGGGAAAACCATGAATGTATCCCTCCTTCTTCCTGATATATAGCAAGGTAGACTGAACTTGGAAGATAACTAGTCTAGTAGAAAAACAGCTCTGAATTAAAAAAATATGGAGAAGGCAATAGGAAACCACACCAAAATATTTTACAAGAAACCATAGCAATTCACAGATAATAAAGAAAAGTAATTTGTGGTGAGTCATAATCACCTCTGTCCTGAAAGGTCATATCATTAAAAAAGTGATTATCTCTTGCTGCAAGCACAAATATTAGCAATTTGAAAAGAATCATTATGCTTGATCAAAATCATAATTAAGCGACATTTTGTTTTTCCACTTGAAATCTTCAATGAAAGTTTGGAATTTGAAAGAGTAATTTCCTTTTAATACTCTTAGCAAGAATTTGGCATTACTAAATTATTCTTTAAAAAGGTATAAAGCTGTATTATATAAAAGGACCCTGGCATGATAATCAGGGCTGGATTATCCTTTAGGCTAATATAAGCTGCAGCCTAGGGCACCTCAAGCTTTTATCAAGCAATAATTTTAATTTTCTAGAAGTTATAACTTCTAAACACTTTCATAAACTGAAATTATATCAATATGACAAACTCATTTATTTTGATTGTTTTATTGTTATAATGTTATAAAGAAATCTTTTTTTTTACTATGGTTGTGTTGAAATATGTGTTAATTTGGCTTGCAATAAATAGAAAAATACTGGTATTACTTAAAGAATATTTTAACTGACAAACAAAAGATAACTATTCTAGTTTAATTAAAGAATTTGCAATAAGTTTACTTCAAGCTATGTAAATATTGCCAAAATATATGAGTAAAAACGGGTATGACTGAGTTATAGGATGGCTCCATCTTTTATAATTTCATTAGCATAAAGGTCCCAAAAGGTCATAATTCAGCCCTGATGATAATTTGCTTTATGTCTAAGTTTTATTTTTTCAGTAATTTGGATTGTATATTATTAGCTTGATGCAGTATTTCTCAAATGCCTAAGTAATATGTAGATCATGCAGTTTAGGATGGCTATATAGATATGTTAATGGTGAAATTGGCCATTTCCATACAAGAAACTTTAAGCATTCATTGACTGAACACTTAGCATTACTATCAGTTAAAATTTATAAAATATTTTTCTTATAACAGATTTTCAGGAAATTAGACTTCTCAAATCCACTAACTTGCTCTTCCTCATATTGATAAGTATTTTATTCCAAGCTTTTTGTTTAAGTTAATGTGAAAAGTTAACATCTTCTAGTTACATGTGCTACCGATTATTGTTATTGCTGTGGTTAGAATTCTTCAAGTGATGTCTTTTTTGTTATTTGGTAAAGCCCTTTGTGATTTTTGTAGTGCCAGTCTACAGGATCTGATGAAGGATTGACCGAAAGGACATTTGTTTGAATCCATTTTTAATCTGAGAAAACAGTTTTATGCTAACACACACACACACACACACACACACACACACACACACACATATATATATATATATATATATATGTTTTTAACTGATTAATTTTTTGTGGCTTATCAATCTTTTGCAGGTTGTTTAAACCTAGAAAATATTTTTAGATTGTAAAAATTTTGGGGAGATAATGATTTATTGATACAAGTTCTACTAATTAAGCCATATCTGGAGAGAGGAGAGATAACGGATTCATACCTTTCCCAAGGGTTTTTGTGTGTAAGTAAATATAACAAACTTGAATTGGAATTTGGCTATACAATTTCCAATTCCAAAGCTAGATGTTGCTTAACTTCAGTGATCATATGAGACTTGGTTTTTCAACAATATATATTATATACTCAATTGCTATTTGAGGCTATTTGATAGTTTTTAATCTATGTGCTAAATTTCTAAATGTTCAAGTTACACTGACACATTATTAAAGAGACAACAATCAGAAAGATTCAAGAACCTAATCCATGTGACATTTACCCCAGTGCAACTTAACCACATTACAATTTGAAGTCTTTACTGCTCATAGCTAGTAGATGGCAACGCTAAAATTTATAAAAAATAAATTTTATCATGTAATTTCTGACATAAAATATTGTTAGTGATAATTGATTAAGCTATATGACAACCATGAAGGTTGATTAAGCTATATGACAACCATGAAGGTTGATTAAGCTATATGACAACCATGAAGAACATTGAACATATGATGAAAAGGGCCATCTTGTTTATTAGAAACATGTCTTTAAAAGTTGTAAAAAAGGTTATGACACATATTATTTGTGTTTGTTGATTTATTAAGAATTCTGAATCAAGTGATATGAAGTTATTAGTTCCTCAAATATATTTGGATGGAATCTGGTTCATATATTTACATGAGTTTAAGCAATTACTATCAATAATAAGAAGACAGAAGGAAAAAAAAAAGGAACAGCCAGAGATGTAAGCTATGAATTGGGGATGTCAAAATCAAACAAGTGCAGAAGTTTAACTATCTATGAAATGTTATAACAGACAATGGAAAATGTGGTGCACACAGAAATCTGAAGGCACTTGGAATAGTGAAAGATGTCTTCCAAAAGCTAAACAAAGAAACAGGGAAATGTCATTAGAAACAAAGAAAAGAGTGCTGAATTGTTATGTAATATCAATCCTTCTATATGGCAGTGAATTTCTGAACAATTTCCTCATAAAGAGGAGACTTGAGACAACTTGGTTCTACAGAAGGATGGGGCATGTGAGCAACAGGAAAATTTTAAGGAAAATGGGAATGTACAGAAAGTTTTAAGGAAAATGGGAAGGTACAGAAAGTTTTAAGGAAAATGGGAATGTACAGAAAGTTTTAAGGAAAATGGGAAGGTACAGAAAGTTTTAAGGAAAATGGGAATGTACAGAAAAAAAAGTTGAAATTCCTGGGATACATAATAGGGAAAGTGGGATGGGAAATTTGAAATTCACAGGACATACTGAAGACAAGAGGGAACAGAGAGAAACAGGAAGTAACCTACCTAATGAGTTTGTGTAAAAAAATCTAACAGGGATTGGGAGTAGTAGTAAGGAGATAAACATTACTTTGAGCTACAAAGGATAGGCAGCTGTGATCACCCATGTTTTGAAAGGAGATAAAAGAAGAGAAGATATTATTACTATTATTTGTAACAATAGTAATTTCACTCTCTTATTGGATAAAAACAAACTTTGATTTGTGAGGAAAAAAATTTTTTTTATCAGTTATTTTTTTTTGTCACATAAGTCAATCAGAACTTATGATTAATCCAAACTACTTTTTTATTGCTTCCTTACCTGGCTGACTGCTTCTGAACTTACCTTAAGCTTTTTTCTTTTGTTCTAAATATAACTACTATATTAGTCTCATCTTGTCATTTAATAACTTATTTATTTAGCTGAGCATTTTGATGACATAGAAATCTTTTTTGTTTTGTTTAATTGGATATTTATTTATTCCTCTCTTTCTTCTATTTGAAATAAATTAAGCAATTTCATATTTATGGCTCCCAGTTTTTCCTTACTTCTAATAGCTAAAAAAGAATAATCATAACATGTTATTATAAAATGTATTGCATAGTAGGATAATTTATTTTACTCCAACTTATGACTTCCAAAATACATTTTTCATATGAATACAAAAGAGTTATGTAGCTTCACTGATAACAAAGATATTGGGCACAGGAACAAATTGGTTTGTCAAATGATGCGTGATTATTTTATTATTTGTGCTTTACATTCATGTACAAAAATACTTTGTGAAGATACAGTGTAACCCGGATATAAGAGAGTTGTCGGGACCGGAGAAGAAGTCTCTTATATCCGGGTTTCTCTTATATCCCGGTTTGGTCTATTTTATATACATTAACACAGGCTCTAATTTGGGACCAGAGAAAATCTCTCTTATATCCGGGTTTCTCTTATATCCGGGTCTCTTATATCCGGGTTACACTGTAGTATTAAAACCATTTCTTTTTAAATGCCTTCTTAAATTTATTGATATTTATTAAGTTTAGTTGAGTTTGGCACAAGGCTCCATGTGTGCAGTTCTTATTATTTTTAAATTAAATTTTATTTTACTAAATGTTCACTCAATACAAGACCCAAGGGCCACTCAAGGTAGAGGGTTACTGAATGAAGTTGCTGTATGGATATAAGAGGAGGATGCAAGTGCAGATTATGAGTATATGTAGGATAGATAACAATTCACTCTAGCCTTATACAGATTAAGATTGTAGTGATCAGGTAAGCTTCCTCTTGAAAGTTTATTTCACAAAGCAGTACTTCTTGAAAAGCTGCTGACTGAATAGAACTTCCTTCTTACCAATGGAATATGAAAAGAATAAGGATGATTCAACCCTACATACAAAGCATGGCTGGTCCTAGCTGTACAGGTCTAAACTAGTGGAACTAAGGAATGTTGCTTGTCTGAACATTTGCCATGGAAATAGTAATAGATGAATGATAGACTTGTGACGTTTCATCTGTGGGAAAGGGATTGCAGGGTTGAAAATATGTTCACAAGGTCACATAGATGCTTTTGAATTCTATCAAGGCTGGAAAATGAGGATTGGATAGCGCCAGCAATGCTCTATATTTGGTCTGATCTGACTCTTGTAAAGATAGAGCATAAATGAAAAACATGATATAGAGACATTGGCAAACCTAGAGGAGGGCAGTGGGGTAGTCTATCATGAGCAGCAAGTTTTGGAGGATAATATTTAGGTGAATTAGTATAATGAAGTTTTAGCATGTTGTGATGAAATAGATGTTGTCCAATTTTGAGGTAGCAAATTCTATAACCACTCTGGGGATGAGAAAATACTTTATTATGCCACTGTATAGATATATAACCATTCTTTAATTTATTATTTGCATTTTCAGATGCAATAGACAAAGAAAGGAAAATGTGATTTGTTTATAATTTTAAAAAGAGTTATCATTCCTAGCATCATTCAGGTGATCCAGTCTATCTTCTTCATCATATGCAGAATCTGTAAAAAAAAAAAAGAGAATATCTCTTACAGCACTAGACTGTGAATAGAAGTGGCTAATATACCAAACATCTCAGCTTATTCTCAACTCGCCATCTTTTCTTACAGATTGTAAACCTGAAGAAGGATATTCATTGGAGTAGTTGAAACACTGTTGTGATAACAATAAAAGCAAGACAAAGAATAAGTTCCATATTCTGAACAACACTTGGACTGAATTGATGTGATTTGTTCAGTATAAACGCAGACACCTACCAATCAAATATTTAGTAAAAAAACAAAACAGTTTTTCATACAAAAAGTACATCTGGCACATTATATAAAAAATTTGCTTTCTACAAAAAGAACATAACATAAATCATCATCTCTATAATAATAACTTCAGCAGAGTTATTGAACTAACTATTGTAGTTGAAAGTAAGGTTATTTGTAACCCTTGCAAGCTGAATAAAAAGATGGAAGAGGAAAGTATAAAAATTCATTGATGCATTATAGCAATTTGGTTCATGAGCTACTAAAGTATGGCAGATACAGATATCAAAATAGTTTTGGCTGAGGGTCAATTTGGGATCACCAAACACTTCCATCTTGCACGCAGACAAACCAACTGAGAATTATAGTAATGTTTTTTATTTGAAGATCAAACAATAATTTTCAGTTTTAGAAGTAGAAGCATTTTCTTTTATATTAAATATGAAAAAGTATTAACTTTTGCTTGCCTTGAAATAAATTCAAGGAATATGATTGGGTGGGGATATGTTAAAACAATCCAAAATATTTTATTAAGGAGAAAAATGGATATATTAAATATTTGATTTAAATAATAAATGGAAAGAAAAACTGACAAAATATAGGAACTTTTTTTGTCCTTCAAAGTTAATGCTTGTAGTGTAGTGTTACTGACTCGTGGGAATAGTTTGCACTCAACTGCCTCATGGATAATAGCTGCTGCTATTTATAGTCTTTGTGACGTCCTATGTAAATGAGTCCCCTCATTTGCCTATACCAAAGAGGTCTTATCCCCTTATTTATATAGGTACTTCTGGGAGCTTTTGTTTCCTCACTATCTTCCCCCCTCTCTCTAAGAAATTGTCTGGATATAGGAGATCTTGACCTTTTTCTTTTTTTCATAGGAGTGTTCTTCCAACAATTGTTCATCTTCAGAGTTTATCTCACTCTCAATTTTACTGTCATGTTTGTCTTGCCTTGACATGACACTTTCACCTTCATTACTTTCAGGCTCACTATACATTTCTTCATCACTGTCATGTTACAATCTAACAAAGTTTTTCATTGGTAGCAAAGGACATGGTCAATGGGGCTCTAATTTGTATAACTATGAGGATAGACAGGCTTTTTGATCTTCTAGAATGTGGTATTGTCCTATAACTCGGCAACAGCCGAGGAAATGTTTCTATCTTTTCTTTCTGTTGTACACAAATTTTCAACCAGTTGTTTTTTAGCTTGCATCATCCTTTCTACTAATCCATTTAATTGTGGATGGTATGGTGGGGTATATGGTTTGCACCCAATTTTGTTCAACCATTGGCATAATTCCTCATCACAGATTCTGATACTAGCATTTTCAGAATTCCATTTCTTGCAAATATGATCCTTAATGCTTGTTTCATGGTCAAACTTCTTTTGTTGGAGACCTGTATTACTTCTGGCCAACCTGAATATGAATCCACCAGTATTAGTAATAATCCCACTCCATCATCATGAGCATGATCCATGTGTACTCTGTCCCAAGGTTGGGATTCTTTATGTGTTTATTTTTGTCTGTCTGAATATTCTTCTTTAAATGCACATTTTAAACTTTTTTATGTTTTCTTTTACATCTGTAGAATAGCCTGGCCACCACGCCTCTAGCCTTAATCCCCATTGCATAGACATTATACTGCAATGAACATTGTCATGTATACTTTTAATAATTTTGCTCCTTTGCATTGTTGGTGGAACAACTACATCTCCATTACAAATTACATCCTTTTCTATGGTTAATTTGTGATTAATTTCTTTAAAATGCCTTTCTGCTTATGAGCAATTATTGCACTTGTTATTTTTTATCCTGAACAATATACTGTTTAATATGGGCTCTCACTTTGTATCTTCAGTTAATTTGTCTATTGACAAAATATTAGCCTGTGTAAATGAGTTAACTTAATGCTGTTATATAAGGACATGAAACTGTAAAATAATGTCTGTTATAAAAATTCATGTTATAAAATAAAATTTATTTTTTATTTTACATAAGTATATCATTTTTATATAAATATATAATATTGTAGCCTAATGTTGGAAAAAGCATTTATTTTATATATTTATTTTTCAACATGATCTCCTTCTCTGTTAATACACTTAATTTAATGGCAAATCATGGTGTTAGTGGTGGTTCATGTATAGGCACTGTGGGACTGCAGCACCCCCTATTGTTACTTGATGTTATTGATAGCATTCAATATAATCAGTCTTTTTTTTCTTTAATTCTTTCTTTATACTTGCACATTATATAATCTTTAAGCTTAATGTCAGTAGCCATCCCCTCATTCATGAAAAATTACAAAAATTCTTGTATAGAACTGTGTGCTTCACAGTTTCTGTAATGCAGTGTTTGACTGTTGTGCACATGCACACATCTCTGATGAAAGAAGCTGGACATTGGTTAGAGAGAGTACTGTCACTCACCAAGTGCTAACCCTGTTGTCTGGGCATAAGGTAGTCTTTATTTTTGACTCAGTGTGTGCTGTGCTTAAAAGCCATGTACCATATTCTTGAATGTGATAAACTGTAGATGACTATCATGCTTTCAGCTATTCTATTTAATTCATTGTTTTTTCAATTGTTTTATTGTATAGAAAATATTAATACTTTAACCATAACCTCCTTGAATTCCCAAGAAATAAGTTCTGTGACAATAAGTGAACTTCAACAGCTTAAGCTTTCACAGTTGTTTCTCCATGAGAAAGTTAACAGTTAAGAAAAAAGACCATTCAACACCTGATATGCAAATATCTCAGCCAGGAATAAGCAACAAGAGGTAAATTTGTAGCTTTAATTCTGAATGGTAGCAATGGAAAAGTTGGCTCTGCAGCTGTAAAGTGAAAATGCATTGTTTTGTTTCCCATGTTCGTTATTTGGATGTAACCTGGACAAAAGACAGTTTTAGAAATATAAACAAAATGAAAGAAAAACTGAAAAACATGAAAAGTCAAAGAAGTATATTTAAAATGTGGTTTCACTGTCACTTTTAGGAAATGTAAATATTAAGCAAAAACTTAGGCGTGTATACAAACTATCAATTGATGAGCATAACATGAAGATTAAAAAAAAAACATGAAATTTTATCCAAAATAATAGACTGTATTTTATTTTGTGGAAACTTTGAAACTCCCTTATATGGACATGGTGAAAAAGATGATTCAGTAAATCCAATGGTACTTAGAGGATTAATAAATTTTGCATTTAAATTAGACTCAGATTTGAAGAATCACTTAGAAACCAGTACAGTTTTCAAAAGTGATTCTAAGTCTATTCAGAATGAGATACTTGACTGCCTGATAAAAATATACCATGAAAAGATAAGGACAGACATTAGGAAAGCTTTGTTTGTAGCCGTGATGGCTGATGACACAACAGGTGTTTTCGAACACACTCAAATGGTCAATGTTCTATGGTATGTGTTGAATGAAGAAATATTTGAGCTTTTGGGGGATTCTTTATTCCAGAAAATTAAACTGCAGATGGTATATCAAAACATGTTTTAGAACAATTAGATATAATCCTTTAAGGAAATGGACAAAAAAAATGGTAGCTCAGATATTTGATGGTGCAAATGTTATGTAAGGCAAAAAAGGAGGAAGTCAAGCAAAAATAAAAGCAGTTTATAGTAGTGCACATTTCATTCACTGTTATGTACATGAACTTAATTTAATAATGAGAAATGCAGCAAGTATTACACAGAATGCAAGAATAATAACATTTTAGATATTCCAACATTCATCTCAATATCACCACAATGTGTATCCATTCTCAAGAAACATATGGACATCAGCATTCCACATCAACTCTCTACAAAGTAGAACTTTAACATATGGACCATGATCAGAGTTCATGAAAAGTTGCAAACTTTAAAAAGCTGCCTTACTGAAATTCAGTCAACATCAAATGCAAATCAAACCATTGCAGAAGCAACAGGAATTTTACAATACCTGAATGGTGATAATTTCATGTTTTGGTTAGAGCTTTTTCCTTAAATTATGCCTCATGCTGAAGTAAATTACAACCAAATGCAATCTTGAGAAATTAGTGTGTTTAAAGTCAATGAATATATAAAAAATTTCAAAACTGTTATTTTAGAAATAAGGAAATCAAAGTACTGTGAGAATCCTTCAAAGACACTCATGGCAGAATCAGAGGAAGTGTGTGACTACATATGTTGTGGACCCGGCAGCGTGCAGTGCTGGTTTATTACGAAGTGGCCTTGTGCCAGACACTACACTAAACTACCGAGTCCACAAGCAATGTATAAAAAAAATAATAATGCGTGAATGAACAGTGAGAGGAAAGGGGTCAATCAACAAGTGCATAAATTAATGAACATCAAAGAGATAGCCGGAATAAAATGACAAAGACGTCTGTTTATAAAACATGTGTAACTTTAATTAGATAGAAACAAGTAAATTTGGAAAAAGGGTTCCGCGCCAAAATAGGAATGCAAGATGGCTAAGGCGGGAAAAAGAGTTTTATAAGGTTCTGGAAAAAGGATGCGCACAGATAGAAAGGAGTACTCACTGTGGATTTTTTTTTTAGCGTTGTAAGTGTGTGTGGTATTTTTGTGTTCAGGTTCATAGTTAGAAAAGAATGTTCGGTCGTCTCAGAGTTTTTGGTGAGGCATTGAATTGACTGCTGGAAATTTTTCTGGATTGCTGTGGGCATCTAGCCAGGAGAAACGAAGAATGTTTGAAGGCGGTTTCATGGTCTTGTGGAGTTGTTTACTGGCGAGCCCAGAGAGACGAAAAATGTTTGTTCGAAGGTAATAATATCCCTGTCTGTATTTACTGGTTCACTGACGAGGGTAAGTGTAAGTCACCTGTTGAATACGGTTTTGCCCACGACTGTGTCGTGTGTCTCGAACATTTTCTAGCAGAAAACGGAGAAGGTCTGACCTGCGGATAGCAAGTTGTTCGTCAGTAGGATATCCCTGTCTGTATTTACTGGTTCACTGACGAGGGATAAAAAATAAGCCATTAGTTGAATACGAACTTTGCTCACGACTGTGTCGTGTGTCTCTAACGCCTTCTGGTCGAAAAAACGGAGAAGGTCTGACCTGCGGGCAGCTTCAAGACGAGAAGAAGTCTTGGTAGAGTGTGAAGTCGACATTGTTGAGATAAGATATTCCGCCCGCATATGGGTTAAGGGCACGGAATAAATGAGTTGCCGCCTAGCCAGGTTGAAGATCGGGAAGCAACTGGTTGACCTGCGGGTAACGCCAAGACGAAAGAAGTCTTGGTAAAGTGTGAGGTCGCCATTGTTGAAATAAGATATTCCGGCCCGCATATGGGTTAAGGGCATGGAATAAATGAGTTGCCCATCTACTCAGGTTGAGGATCGGGAAGCAACTGGTTTGCAAACGCTGGCTGTTTTTTTGAGACGCCGCGAAACGCGCGGGAAAAAATTCAAAATCTATTAGTCTGACTTCATCAGTAGGAGCTAGCGAGGTTACTGCTATGTTTAGCTGTGAGAGGAAGAAAGGGTGAAAACTGCTGCTACACACACGCATGAGTGTGAAAGGAAGGAGGAAACTTCGCATGCGCCAGTAAAATATAGATGGAATTAATGTGTTAATTCCATACATATGTGTTGATATAATGAAGATATATTCTTCCACTAAACACTTAGTAGCGGCTAAATTGTTCAACAAGAAAAGCTTCACTAGTTTTAAGAATGAACTGTCTACAGAAGAGACAGCACTGACAGCTGAAATGTATCCCTTGATTGACAAAGAAAAGCTTGAAACTAAACTAAAAGTATTCTATTGTAGATCTGATATGCATGAATATTGCAAATTAATTGAGCTGCTGAAAATTATTTTGGAAAATAATCTAGTTGACATTCTTAGTGAAATTATGAAACTGATAAAAATCCTCGTGACAATTCCTATGACTACATCAGAGCCAGGACACTGCTTTTCAACCCTAAAAAGAATAGAAACTTTTCTAAGGAGGACTATGAATCCAGAAAGACTAAATGTATGTGCAGTGCTTTCAATAGAGAAAAATTTTCTCAACAGTCATCTAGTGATCAAGGAGAAAATTATTAACCTTTTTGCTCAAAGTAAAACAAGAATGGATTTAATTTCATTTTTAAATAAATGGATCAAGCTTGAAGTGTTACAATTTATAAGTAAGTTAAAAAGTTTATTTGTTTATGATTTTATCAAGTTTATGCATAAATTTATGTGTTTTGTTTTACACAATATTAAAACAATGGCTAAAACCTTTCTGAATCAGCAATCAGCACCCTCACTAATTTTAACCATGATCTAAACTCAGTTAATAACTATTTGTTAGACTATATATATATATATATATATATATATATATATATATACTATTGTTCACTCAAGAGCATCAAGGTAAAGAGTTACTGAATGCGTTTGTTTTAAGGAAGGAAGTAAGAAGTGCATATTAGAGGATATTTAGGATAGATAACAGTTTACCTTTGACTTAAAGAAGTTAGGATTGTACTGATCAGGGAAGCCTATGCTCGAGAGACTGTTCTACAAAATAACAGTTCTTAGGAAGAAATTGTCTGAGTGGAACTTACTTCTTACCAATGGAATATGAAGGGAATGAAGGTGAGTTGACCTTGTCTATGTGGTATGGTGGCTCCTAGCTTTGAAGGTTTGAACTGGTTGAATTAGTTGTAGCTTGTCTGAACCTAATTTTTGCCATGAAAATATCAGTAGACTAATGAGAAGCTAACAATATTTAATCTGTGGGTACTGGACTGTGGTGTTGAAAATAATTAATCACCCTCAAGACTGCTTAAATGATTTTGAACTCTGTCAAGCTGGAAAGTGGACTAGGCAGCTTCAATCCAGATATGGCAGCAATACTCTATTTTTGATCTGATCTGCCTCTTGCAAAGATAGAGCATAGTAGGAGGAGTTAGATATTTTCTAGAATGGTACAAGGAACCAACCATTTTTCCAGCATATTTATCAATGATTTGTATATACAAGTTCCACTTGAGATCTGGAGAGAACTTGAGTCCAAATAGATGTTCAAGACAAGTACATTTAGAGTATAAACATTCATCAGGACTGGATCTGTGTGGTAGTTATTCACTAAATATATTGCTGGATGAATCATTTGATGAATCAAGCTTTTTATCACCAAATAATGAATTCACTCTGCATGATTCATATTAAAGCAGTTATAACAGGGTGACCATGTATGGTCTGGAAAAATGTATATTTATGATTATTAAAACTGTTCTTGCTCAAAGATATATTCTTTTATTCTGACAATGTCTGCTTGCCTGAACTTCTAAAAATTTCTTCCGAGAATTTAACAACTTGGAAGAAAATTCATTTGTTTTGGTTTGAAATACATTTTGCTTTCCTAAGTGACTGTGTGGACATTAGAGCTACACAGTGCTGTAGCTAGAGGGGGAGCAGGGGAGTGGTTTCTCCCCCTGAGCACATTCTTCATGAATGTCACCTTTTCAACAATTTTTTGAACTCTTTATTTCCCTTTATTTTTATAAATATTTTCTTTTGGCATTGTAAGAAATTCCTGGACTCATAATTTAATTTAGTATTTTATCTTCAAAGAATTTTGACTCTGAATTTGCAGAAATAGGAATTTTTAACAGACATGTATTCACATCATCTATGGTCAAAGTGAAATTGGACAAGAGTTTCTTTCATTCAAAGACATGTAGAAAGAAATAATGGACATGAACAGTATGGCACATTCAAGTGACAAGAAAGTGACCATCAATGATGTAATTAAATTACTAACTGCCAATGTCCTATTGCATTTATCCTAACCTTTCCACACTATCACATTTTTCTGACCTTATCTATAACTAATACAGTCAAAGAAGAATCCTTTTGCAGGCTCAAGCACATAGAATCTTTCTTTTGTTCTACAATGTGTAAGAACAGCTTGTCTCAGTTAAACTTTGTTCTCTATTGAGAGACAGTTGCCTACTCTGGTAGGTTATAATAAAGGAATAGATAACTTTACAAGAATGAAACCAGGACAAAAAGAGAGGCTGTTGTACAGTGCTGTTCAATAAAAGTGACTCACCTGATTTTTTTTACTTAAAATTTTTAATAAACCAAAAATAAAAACAATAGGATTTTAACAACCATGTAACAACAAAAGGAGCTTATACTGTAACCACATTAGAGACACACCAATTCATTCACTAGATCAGTCACTAAATCTATTTCAAAATCTACCATGACTAACTGTAGAAGTCATAACATAATTTATCTCCTAGAATGCACGCTATGCCAGAAACAATATGTGGGAAAATTTGAATGACCTTTTCACTATAGAATTAATAATTATCATAATTGAATTAAGTTGGCTCCCCGTGAAAGATTATTTATTATCTGTAGAACAACATTTCTGCCTAGAAAAACATGATTTTAAAAGCCATGCCAAATTCACTATAATTGAAAAAAATAAAAAAGTACAGAAAAGATAACATTAGAAAAATTATAGAAGACCATTAAGACAAATGGATTTTATGCCTCAAAATACTCCTTAATCACAAATTTAACAACATTGATAGAATTAATATATAAGCCCATAAATCAAGCCCTACCCACATTTCTCACCCACACAAGATGTCTCACACTTATGCACACACCCATACTAATATATACACTTATACACATGATACACACTCCTGAAGAACTAAATGATAACATATACTTAACAGACACATCCCCTTCCCAGGAACCAATAAAACTGTCAAAATGACCAAGGGAATTCAGAGTAGCATGAATCTATCCAGACTCTATCTTAAAAAAACAACTTAAAAAGAGGCAGTTTGACAAGCACAAGGACTGACCAAAATTAACGATAAAAAACAAATGAAAACTACAGATAAAGTTCATTTTTTCATCAAGTCATTCATTACTGCATTTTCCTGATGATGGCCATGCTGGCCAAAACTAGTCAAGGAATCTAATTAAAATAATAAACAAAAATATTAATATACAACCCAGTGTGTCTAAAAATTTTAATTTTTTAATTTCTCAATATTTTCATTGTTCAAAACGTGTGTGTATATATATATATATATATATATATATATATATATATATATATATATATATATGAATTATTATCACATATTGAGTACTGGTGTTAATAAAAAAAACATGATGTAAGTCAGCACCTGACTATTATTGTATTATGCATGAAATTCAGAGTTGTTCTACCTGTGAAGAGAAAAAAATTATATTTATTATTATTCATATATATATATATATATATATATATATATATGTACATATATATAAAAGAGAAATTTTTCTCTTAATACAAATTTTGAACATTGTATATATATATATATATTTAATATTGTAAATATTATCTGATGTGGAAATAGTATTCTTTTTTTTTTTAGAAACATTCCTAAAAACCGCAATTTGTTAAAATACTTTTGAGGCAAGAAATATTGAAATATAATCTTTATTTTATGAATCTGGTAGGATGTAATAAAACTAGATGATGACTAGATGTGGCCAAGATGACTAGAATTTCTGTCTCCATCCGCTGTGAATATAGAAAATCAATCTTTTTCTATTTTACTCTTTCTTCTATTCTTTTTATTTAACTCTCCTTTTCTTTCTCTGCATCATTTTTTCCTTCCTTCTAATTTTTGTTACATTTCTTCTTACCCCATCTAGTTATGTTTCATATTAATACTCCATTCTTTTTCACTCTGTTCCCAATACCTCTATTATCTACTTCTGTTCTCTTAAACACAACCTCTTTTTAATCTCATTCATATTTTTTATGGGAGAGTTACCAATTATTATTATTAAATTGTCTAGTATTTCTCTCATCTTAATTTCAGTTGCTTTTTATCAAAACTCTCACTTTTTAATTCTACAACCATTAAATGCCATATGTAACAGCATATATGACACATTTTAAAAAATTTCTCAAAAAGTTGCCTTGGATTTTATATGTGAAGTTGATGTCTTCTGTAGGCTAATTTTATTTCCTAACATCCACTACTGTAGACTCTAATTTCCCTAGTCACTCACTTCTATCTATTCCATCTTCTTAATAAAATTATTTACTCAAATACTACTACTACTACTACTGTATAAGAATTATTGCAACAAATACTACTACTACTGTATATGAATTATTGCAACAAATGCTAGCAATATTTGTCATACCTATCTAACACTTGATGCATAAATATGCCTCAGCAGATTGCTACCCTTAGGACAGAACTTCATACACAAGGTATTGTATATTTAGAATGGAAATTGGTTTTGTACCAAACTAAGTTGATCATTGAAAATATTTATATTTAAGATTGGGTGTGTATCCTGTGATATCAAGTTGTTTTTTATTGAAAGAGATAAATATAGATCACATAATTTGAAAGAAATCTTCTTTTATATGCCACATCCCTTCAGAACATGGGCAGTCATAGCTGTCCATTAATTCCTATCCTTAAGCAATGTCTGTCACTTTACTATCCCTTCTACTCACTGTACAACCAGCCATTTATCTATGGACTGTTCCCCTTCAGGATGTGGGCAATCATGACTCTCCACAATTTCATGTTGTTTATAGCTCCTAGTAAACTTTGTTTATTTGCTATCTCTTCTAATCCCTGTTTGGCCAACCATTTACATAAGCTAATTATGTAGCTTATTTGTTGCATTC